>NW_022983897.1:0-309103 GCF_010724455.1 Aspergillus lentulus | reverse complement strand
CTACTACCACTACTACTCCTCATCCTACTGAGACCACCACTCCCTGCGAGACTACTACCACTACTACTCCTCATCCTACTGAGACCACCACTCCCTGCGAGACTACCACTACTACCCCTCCTACTGAGACCACCACTCCCACTACACCTCCTACTGAAACTACCACTACCACTCCATGCGAGACTACCACCAGTGTCCCTGTTCCCCCAGTGACCTCCACCTCCACCACCACCGCTACCGAGACGACCCCCTGCCACGAGTGTGAGGGCACCACCAGCGTCCCGAACCCACCCGGCCACACCACCCTGACCACCTTGACCACCGCCCCTGCGTGCACGACCTGCGGTGGTGGTGGTGAGCAGCCCACTCCTCCCGTTGTGGTTCCTCAGCCCTCTCCCTCCAGCCCTACAACTATCGCTCCTCCTGGAGGACTCTCCACCGGCGCAGCCAGCAAGCTGGGCTCGTCTCTTGGCAAGGCCATGGCTATTGCTGCAATTGCGCTGTTGCTGTAAATGATCTAGCCGATCATGGAATGAGATGGACACGAGGATGAGAAATGGAAGGAAAGGAAAGGATATTAATGTCTACTTATAATTTGATTTTGTGAGGGGGAATGTTGATATGAGCTTGGTGATATGATTGTATCTATTTATCGATTCAGTCTGATAGTAGCTAGTAGCTAGTAATTCGATTCGAACCCGGAATTCTTTTCCAAAATGTCTGAATCCCGGAAAATTCCTGATACTAATGGCATGCCACATACATCACCCGGAATGCACGCCAAAGCCTAAACAAACACCCCTTGCTTGACGCGCAGGTATAAATGTCTTACACTAACTGGACTTCACCAGATAAGCAGAACATCCTGATACTCTAATTATTTTCCGAAACCCAATACCTAAAGCAAAATGTACCTCACCACCATTGCCCTAACCGCCCTCGTCGCGCTCACCGCAGCAGAGGGACCAGTCCCAACTGTACGTCCTCCATTCTGACACTCTCCATTGCAGAGAACTAAGTGTACTTCAGGTCGTACTGCAAATGCGAAACGGGCTCACGGTCCTTAGCGGCTTACCAGGGAATTGTCTCTCTTATTCTGTGCATCAGTGCGTCTACGCTACCCATGCCGCATACCCATGGCAAAAAGTGCAATTGCTGAACTAATGAGGCATAGACCTGTGGAAACTGTCAAGATTAACACGCCTTGTCGGTTTTATGAGTGAGTGCTTCCTCCCCTTCCGATTGATGTGTGCGAGCTGAGCTAATGGATTACTATTCCAGTGAGATCCACTGTGCCGGGAATGGAACGGATTATTCGCCTGAGACGGAGATCCCTGTGGGGGCTGTGGGGGAGGTTGGCAGTGTGCAGTGCGGTGAGGAGGAGGCGGAGAAGGAGGACTACTAGCATTCTGTTAGATTGTTCTTGGAATGGGAGGGATGTAGTTGGTGTAGAGTTGAAAGGCTCCGTCCGCTTGGATATGCTGGATATCGTGCAACCGTCTAATTAAGGTTATTGATCATGAATTTTGTTCTCAATCCCTGAAAGACCATCCAGGCGTCCCATTTCCTCCGCTTGATATCATCTGCTTCGCAAACGAGACCACAATCGGCACAGCACGGCGGAACACTCCATGGGAAGAACCCGTTCCAGCAGAGGAAGATGTGTTCGGTGTCCGAGCAAGTTTCCGAGCCCGTGCTCTCCTCACTTCCATCCTCGTCGTCACTGCCGCTGCAAGATTCCCAATCTGAATCTGCGGAAGCAGAGCCTTGCACCGGCTGGACGTCTTCGGAGACACCCTCCCTGCCCAAAACATCCTTCACAGACAGCCCAACCCTCTCCACAGCCAAGCACCACTGGAACCAAATCCGTGGAGAACTCAGCGCAAAGTCCGACGGAGTGTGTCCGTATCCATCTCGCAGATTCGGGTCGCATCCCACCTGCAGCAGGATGCCGAGCCGTGTCTCCAACGAATCCCCCTCCAACTGGCCGTGCACAGATTCCGGCCCTGAAAACGCCATGGCCAGATGCAGCGCGCCCTCGCCGAGGTGGGACGTTGCGTGCGGATTTGCGCCCCATTGGAGAAGCTCCCGGAGCACCACAACTCCGTGCCATCGTGGGATGCAGGCGTTGTACAAGAGTGGGGTGAGGCCGTCGGCGTTCTTGTGCTCGATGTCACAGCCACTGCCGACTAGTAGATTGATTAGAGCGACGATCTCTTCCTCATTGATGAGCTCAGAGCCGGGAAGCGTATGGCTGACGGTGAAATGGAGGGGGCTGCCACCGAGAGCGACGGAGTTAATGTCGCAGCCGGCGGAGATGAATAGACGGAGGATACGGTAAAGGGTGGCTTTGTGGATGGTATAATTGGTTGCTCGGTACCAGAAGGCATTTCGTACGTCGTAGATCGCGTTTGCTCCGTCACTAATCTTGTCAGATGCTGCCCGGTTCAGAGCTCCAGAATGGACCTACCTGCGGCAATGGTTGGGGTCTGCTCCTTCATTGAGAAGGAGGTCACACATCTCGAAGCGAAGGAGTCGTGCCGCAAACTAACCGGTCAGATTGAACGACGCTGGAGACTGGAAACTTACAGATAAGAGACTCTCATTTTCCGTATTTCGCACGGTGGGCGAAAATTCCCTGCTCTTCAAAAGTAGCCGTAGCGATTGTATGTCATTGGCCTCGACACATGTAAATACAGGCGATGTTGTCTCGACGATCGCGTAGGCTGAGACATGTCGCGTGATTGTGGGCTTACTCAACCCGTCATGAAGCCTCGAAAGCGAAACAAGAAGACCATCTTCTGCCACCTGTGGATTGGGTGCCAGGAGAAGAAGAATGTCAGATGCACGGGCGGATTTCGAGTCAGCATCTTTGGTCCACTGGACCCGGATGGAGACTTTGCCCGCGGGAGAATCTTGGAGCACAACCTGCGATGATACAATCTGCTGAGTAGGTTGCAATCTGTTTCCTCGTTTGTTAGAAATATTGCCTGCGATATGCCGTCTAGAATCACGGGGGACAGTGTTGCTTTTCTGCGAATTCATCTTGATGGCGGTCGCGGCTTTCTCGTGGCTACTCGCGAGCAGACTCTCCAGCTCAGTTCGAACCCACTGCACATCTATATTGGACAGCTTCTCATGTCCCGGTTGCGGGGTCGACAACAACTGTAATGCTTCTCGGACCTTGGATTGGAGCAACATCAGAGGCAGAGAAGCGCGTTTGACATCTTCAAAGTTGTCCCAGTTGTCCATGGAAACTTCTATCTTGTCATCCTGCTTTTCGATGCGTATTTTCATAGCTGTGAGCTGTGCCATGAGCGTGTCGATAGCCTCGAGAGATTGAGAAAAGTCAGGCCGGTCTTGACCTTTCTCTGACCAAGCTGCAGACCTGTCGTCGATATTCGACAGGTATCTGACTACTGTCTCTGATAGTCGACACAGCATCATGAATACTATCCAATCGCTTCTGAACAGAAAGGTCATTGAAGCTAGTCACCGTCAGCCTTGAACCAAAGGTTTACGGGTGGATAGACAACTTCTACCTTCCCAATATCTGCAGATTCATGCTCAACTGCCTCTTGCACCTATCCAGATTCCGAAATGAACGCTCCAACTTCCCTCCAAGCACCAATTTGACTCTTCCTCCCACCATCTTCAGCTTCTGCTTCGTACGACTCGACTGAACATCGAGGTTCTTGGCCACAATGGCGGAGATATTATCATACTCTTTCTCCAGGGATTTGAGAGTTGAGTAGATATGCATAACCGGCGAGGTCTTCTGCAAGCTCAGTGAAGGCAATCTGTTCTGGTACTCATCACAGTAGCGATGGACATTTTCGAGGAGGAACTCCACCTCGTGCATCTCCACCTGCAGCTGTTGGATTTCTGCGGGGACATTCTTTACAGCCGCAATGAGCTGGTATGTTTCCTTTCCGATGCGACATATTGTGTCGATGAGGCCGATGACGGCAGCGAGATTTGCTGTGAGCGATAACGGGTCCATAAATCCATGAACTTTTGTGAAGTTGCAGGTTCACGTTGAGGATGGATGGTGGGGTACGAGCTGGAAACAACGAGGCTGAGCTGAGCGAGGCTGAGTCTTCGTGTTGGTGGGTATAAATATCACCCAATTTCCCATCTAGAAAGCGAACACGGCAAGATTTCATTTCTACTTCAGAGAGCGTACACATTGCAATCAGACGCAATGGATTCTTCCGTCAAAACCCCAGGCTACGACCGCTATGCTGCAGACTTCATCTCAGTTGCGAACGGCCCCTCATCTCTAAACTACTCACAGCCTCCGCCTCAATACACTCCTCGTGATCCGTATTTCATGGCAGGGCAGACACTCCAGACCGCCAAGCAAAGCGAATACTATTATTCCCGACCGATGGCCACACTGGAGTCGGCGAATTCAACTCGGCAGGATGAGTACCATCACTACCGAACCAATCCCTATTTCTATCACAACCGTGATACGCCTCCGGCAGCGGACCGAAATGCGCCAGTAGCGTCGCAGAACGAGTACCACTGCTACAAGAACCAGCCCGAGTTTTATCACCATCGACGTGATGGTTTGAATATTGCTTCGACAACACCTCAAGGCTTCCCGATGGGGATGCAAGCGGCTATGCCTACGGCCACTGAGAATAAACTAGGCCAAGTGGCTCAGCAACGAGGCTTCTACTATACTCGGCCACAGGCGAGGCCTCCGCCAGCGACCGGGCAATTTATTTCACCTGTATGACAATTTTAAAGTCCTGGAAATTCGTATGACTGACAAGGATACCAGCTGGTTTCGCAGCAAGCATTCACGACTTCGATGCGGGATGCTTATTATCATCGACGGGACCAGGGGAATTTACGAAAGTAATGACGGTACATAATGTTGTCTCTGACCTGTCAGTTTATAAAAGAAAGCGGTATCTGGTATACCTTAACGAGCAATGTCAATATCTATCTGAAGTCCAATGACGGAGACTGAGCCCTGGACCACACAGCTGTACATACAAGGCAGGCAATCAGGGACAATCTTGCAATACCAGTTGCAACGAGTTATAATATCAACCGCTGCCTTGCTCAGCTGCTCCACGATCGCCCCACACTTTATTTCGCCGCGTGTCGCCTTCGCGATCTGCATCACGCCGTCTATACAGTGAGCAAGGCGCGAACTTTCCGTAACTGCAGCCGTAGTAATTCCCGGATTATGGAACTTTTCCTCGTACGAGTAGCGGGTCTGGTCCAAACGTCCTCGATGCATGACAGCCAAAAGCTCCAGTACCAGAGACCGAAGTTCTGACGTGTCTCTCTGTGCTTGTTTTGCTTTCCGGAGTAGCGATGGCCTTGCGGCAACAAAACGCATCGAACATCTCCATGCCATGTTCGCAGGTGAGGACGAGTACGGAGCCGACGGCAAGGAGAAGTTGGCAGTTGGGGGATTCGAGAGGTTTGGACACTGCGGGATGCCTTGTTTCACGAGCTGTACAATCTGATGCAGGTGAGAAGGCAGCGTTGTAGTCGTTGTCGATCTGGTCACGGTGCTATGGATGTAGAGGCGTCCAGGCTATGACTGAGGACGAAGTTGCAGTAGTATTAGTTGGAGTTGGTGTTAAGCTGTTGTAGTTGGAAAATCGGGGCTGCCTTATGCGCGGATGCATGGGTCGACGTATCAAGCGTGTCAAAATAGAGAATATCTAGAATATCAGACGGAGCTTTGGGGTTAATACGATGATAGTTTGCGAAGGATTGAAGCCACTGACCTTGGCATACCTTCATAGACTGAAGAGCACTGCTTGTGCCGTCAGGCACCGTAATCTGAGATCAATTGCTGCTGAAACTGCGCCCAGATCCACGTTATGACTAAATTTCTCTAGGTCAACCGTCAATGGTGTGACCTCGTTGAAGAAATTACTGTATCATCAGCTTCATTGTCAATTAGAGCACTGCGAAGTAAACACCTACTCTCGTGTAATGTGTCTTAGAGACTGAAAGTCTCTAACAGAGAAGCACCAGGCGCTGGCAGGGTAAGGCCGACGTCCATTCTAGAAGGCTTTGTCAATATAACTCCCTCACTACTAGTTACCCCCTATGGCGTCTTTGGTGATCTTGTCATACCATCCTTCTTCACAGCGTGCCTCCAACAATTTCTCCTGTATCTGGAAGGAAAGTCCTAGGTAACCGATCTGGAAACCCATTGATCTTAAACCCCTTCAGAACCGGCGCGTCCAAGCTATTTACTGTGTCAGTGATAAGATCGCACAGACTGGATGCGTTATAGATGGCATACTTCTTAATCACCCGGCCTCGACCTGCTTCCATGTCATGGTGATTTGAGTAAACATCTTGCCTCTCAATCATGGAGGCTTGGTTTATGAGAGACGGTGTAGTCATGAGAAAGAGGCAGATGTTCTACCAACTCGCTATCATGCCTCCTTCATGCAGCATCTCGGTGATTGATGGTCCTTTTGCATAATATCTTCTTAGCAATTGTCGCTTACCATCACCAATTTGGTCGTAGTGGAGCTGTGATGTTTCTTCAGCGTCGCCACGCAACATGGCAGCGCCCTCAACCAGGTGGCAAGTCTGCGAGGTAAACATCCCCAACTAACAGCTCATTTTGCGGGGGAAGCCAAGCAGGGTTAGGGAACCGGCTTTCTTCCGTGTGTTTCCAAGTCTCAGCGTGCTAGAAGTGACTGGTTATATCGGCGCGGAGCATAGTTCTTGAGACAAGAGAATGAGGCAGAAACTTGTGGCGGTTGGCGAGTGAAACTATGAAGCGGAGCCTGACAGAGTGAAGAGACTGGGTAAGAAGGGTGTGTCTTCTTTGCCTATAGGCCTCGTTGCAATGGGAAACCCGCGTCCGGGGTACAGTCGCACCTAGTAGTTGCTCCATGAGTGATCATCTCGGACCTGCAAGACGAGGCAGGACGACTCGAATGATGCCAAACAGCAAAGAATCGCTCTGTGGTGTTCATCTTGGGCTGGCAGACGACACCGGCCGAAGCTCGAACAGCCAAGCACTCAATAGCATTAATGCCTCATATTGTGAAACTAGAGACAGGGCAGACGATCACAGTGCACGTAGGCAGTCATGCAAGTCTGATACACAAGGACGTATAATTCGACATGAGAAGACCGCTGTCTTGGATATACCTCTACGATATAGGACAGGATCAGCAGATGCCACTGCGAGCTGCAGAGTATACTTTGATGCGCGGAGAATTATGGACATCGGCAGTTGGGGGACAACTGCTGCCGTGCTGGGCTGACAAGGTTCTGCACTCTAGCACTCCGTACGGAGTATCTGGTAGTTGATTCGCTCCCTCCAGAATGACCGGTCCCGAGGCTTTCAGCTGTGCAAATCATCTCGCAAGCTAGTACTGCGCTGATCGTCCTCGTCCCTTTTGTTTTCTGTGAAGTTCTGATCTGCCCAGTCTTGACGGGATATCACTGCCCCTGTAATACGCAGCAGCGCACATGCGGTATGCACTAGATGCATGTATGTGGAAAGATCGGTGAGAAATCGGCTAATGTTGCTTGCTAGACTGGTACTAGGCAGACCAGCGGTCTCAGATTCTCAGTGCAATAAGACTTGTCTCTGCTAGTTAGATTCTGTATGATTATTGGTCCCTGATAGTCTTATAAGTGTGTGGAGCTGATCGACGATGTCTATCCCCTGCCACATTCATGCAGTCGTAACTGCCTGCAGGAAAGGAATTACACTCTGCTCCTCTCAGCTACGGCAGTGCCGTACCTATCCACAGGATGTATAGCCAGAGCCCTCAATTTGGACGGCTAACACTTCCCAACTTCCCAAGCAACTGCGGCAGGAAGGGTAGGGTTGAAGGGAGGAATCAGGAAGAACTTGGCTGCGGATATATAAAGCTTGCTACAGAAGAGTGGTGATCCTCGATGTATCCTTAGCATGAAGAACACGCTGGAACTACGGTGTAATCAAGGTTCACCCCGTAAATTCATTGCCGTTATGGTAATACTCCGTGTATGCATCCTATTAAACAAATGGAACAAGGACATTCAGTCAATCCCCCTATCGTAGCTGGTGAGAACTGAGACGCAGGTGAAATGCCCGCTGTGCTATCTGATAGGCTGGGATAATTGAACAATGGTTGGCTAGGCTGCGCAAGCCAGCGCGTTGAGTTTCACCGAAACTTGTGCCTTCTTTAAGGACGAAGGTACCCCTGCAAGGACGCAAGGCTGATAAGGGTTTGTTTGTTTATGCTCCGTGCACAATGTGTATGGACGAATGGCCAGGTTGCAGAAACCATATGCATCCTGCCAAATCAGATCCTGATGATCACCACCCCGTTTGCTGGCTGCTTACGTAGAATACGAGACTTCTGCAAATCCAGAACGCTGAATGACGGCGAAGGGTTGCACGGAAGGGGGGAGATCCGGACTCCGTATTTCTTCAGGAAATCTCTCATGATTTCAGGATGCATCTGTCGTGCAGACCGTTCCTTATCTCGACTCCGCACATATTAGTAAAACAGATTCATCTGTCCTGCAATTCCTACAGCCTAGGCACCTGCGTTTAGTCATCCCTCCCCTGAAGTCTAGTCTCCACAGTCGTTTTCAGTCCTCTGCAGGCTTCGGTCCGCAGCTGAAGAGTTTCACCCCCAGGGTGCTATCACAGTGGATCTTGGTGTCGAGGAGGAAGATGACCGTAGGGCTCTGTTCCATCCCTTCCGGCCTATCAGTTTGTTCCTTGGAGGATTCACAGCCTCGTCGACTTTAACTTTAGCCTTTGTTTTTCCAGGCTGTGGTTTGGTATGGTCAAGTTCCAGACGCAGACAGACTATGGCATAGTTGGCACCAGGATCAGGAGAGTTCTGAATGTCTAGTAAGCGAACCTATGGATCGACATCAGACAGGGAATACCAATTACCAGTGAGGCGGTCCTTGACATAGAAAGTTTTTGCCACTAGTTTAGTTTGATGACAAGATCTTTGGCTAAGAATGGTTGGGCTTGTATGCACGGGGACGGCAACATTCATTTCCGGACGAGTATAAGCCAGTGAGGTCATCTGAATAAACCGTGTTTTAGAGTTCGGCTTGCTTAATGAGCATATGCTATAAGCCTGGACTCTTGGAATCCTCCACTGTTGTCGTGGGGATCCGCCGGCTAAAAAGGGAGCCGTTATTCAGGCACGATTCCATTTGGACCATTCTCGGCCCAACCATGGATTCACCTGTAGCTTTGGCGATGTTAGTTTCACGGCTAGATGATTCGTCGCCTGGCGATTGCCAATTTGACTACGGCCGTTAATCCGTCGATTCCAAGGCTACGGTTGCTTCGCAACGTGGGCTAGTCTGAGAGTGTACCAGACGGGTAGATACATATTCAGCAAGCTGGTGAAACGCTCTCTGGATGCAGCATCAGACCATGTGGCAGTGCAGATCCGACGGGCAAGGCGACCAGAATTCGGCCGTGAAGACAGGTTATTCTGGACTGGCCATCCACACCCTCCGTTTAATTAAACTTTCGACATTGGGCAGACTGGTGATGATCGCCTCCTGCTGATCAGTTCTTGGCCAAACGAGGCAGTGTGACACCTTATGACCACCGTCACTGGTCAAGGATGATGAAATCAAAATAATGATATTTATCATCCGGTTTATCTGAATCTAGTTGTGACTAAACCATTGCTGCGCCTTCGACTCGAGAGAGTACGACTACTCTGTAATCGGTCCAATAATAGTTCATCTCTGGAAACATACTCGAACAAAGCAAAAGCCAGTGTCCAGACAGGCACTCAGGATCGATAAAAGTGCGACGGCATGTGGAGGTCCAGTCGATCGCCTGATCCTGAATCCCCAGTAGCGACGGAACGGAGTCTTGAACAGAGTTCCCCTGCCAGCCGTGTCTTGAAAGGCCAAGCTGCTGATTGGTAATCCCCAAGCCATGGCTGTGCAAACTTCCGCTAGTCTTGTAAATGTCTGGAAGCGATTCTGGAGTAACCAGCGGGTCCCTTTGACCAACAATAGTCCACAGATATTCACGAAACATGAAGACTGGAATTCTATTCCATAGTGCATGAGCCAATCAGGTTACATTTTCGGATGGCCTCCGCCGAAGCCCCGTTTCTATCTCCATAAAAGATGCGGACGAACCAGGACCGTTGTGGGGGGTTGACGGAGGCCCGGAGAAGAATGGCAGATGTTTGGCCATTTTTCTGCCCCTTAGACTTTCTGCAGACCGCATTTTACTGAGAATCGTTAGCAAGCTTTTTGACGATTTCCGCTTTGGGAATTCACATATCCCGACGTTAAGGGTCGCATGATTGCTAGTCGGATTAACTTCGGACGAAAGCAGATAGCTAGCCATGTGCCGACACCAAACTTTCCACGATTCGAGACTTCACTGCTTGGTAATATTTGAACGTTTACCTTATGTGTTTGGTAATCGAATAATGCATTCTGACGACTTGGTGAGTGGGGAGATACTCTCCCCACGGGCTCCGCTGTACTGCCCGAGCAGAAACACAGATACTATCTACTTTGTACATGTTATTCCGTAAAGGGGTAATAGTCTAGAGAGTGTTGATTGGACTCGGGATCTGAACTGGACTGACCCTTGACTGCTTCTGGAAGCGAATCGCTACTTTCTCGGAGGGAGGACCATTTCCCGCCCAAGGCGCTTCGATCGCCATTTACCGCCAATGCTTCGATGTTGGTCGTCGTGGATAGGACATGTCATTATTGACTTTGCGCGAACCAAAAAGGACTCCAATAATTCTATGGAATGATCATGGCAAATTCTCGCTTCCAGCAATGCCCCAATAAAGAGCCTTTTTAGATCTTCACCGGAATTACCAAGAACGGCCTTAGCCCCATAGGAAAGTTTAGTTACTACCTTACTTTATACCTGATCAGTAACCACGGGGTACCTTTGCAATCCACCTTCGTCATCATCATCGCCCGCCGGTATCGTCCGGTCCATGAGTGCGGTTTGCTCCGTATGGCTCTAGATAGATACACTGAGGTATGAGCATGAGTGCCGTATCGATAGCTATCGTGTTGCTCAAAATGTGTTACTTTAAGTAAAGCTCCTCCAGTGATAGGCCGCTCAGGGAACTGGGGAAGGTAACGGCAACACAGGTAGTCAGCCACACTTCTCTATTTGACTATCCGCTGAACGCCATTCCTCCCGGAGAAATCGAATCTGAAAAGGATAATTAAGAACAGAGCGGGAAAGTAATAACACAACTGGAACCGTTTTCTTGATCATTGCGTATCCCCACGGCAAACTGGTTGGTGGCTGGCTACAGCTAAATTTTTGGGGGCCAAAATAGGACTGAGAGAAATTCTCTGCATATGGCATGCCGCCTTTAAAGATCGAAAAAATAAAAAGAAATTATAGACCGAAATTGGCAATATTAATATACCCGTCAGAAAAAAAGAAGTCATTCATACGCATGATCATCGTCTGATAATTTGGGTACTATATCAGCTTGGGAATCTGTCAGTATGGATACCATTCCAGGTGCTCTTCGAACGGCATGGATTGGACGAGCTCTCCCAGTAGTCAGGCAATAACGAGCCTGGTCTTATCGCCATGTGGTTTGGATCGTCAACACCCTGTAAGATTAATCTATTTAGTCACAAATAGTCGAAACCACCCGCGAGGCCATCCTCGTGGCTGACCCAATTTCGCCAAGTAGAATTGCACTACTACCCGGCTTTGTTCCGTAACCCGTCTCTATTTGGATCGAAGAAACAGACGGGAGATGCAGCATGTTCATCCTGGCCCCCAAAACCAACCATCAGCAACCAATCACAGTCCCCAAAAATGGAAAGCTGTGGGAATCGTTCAATGAAAATGAATTCGAAGACCATCCAAATCGTGGCGCTCGTTAGCCTCTTGGGGCTGAAATTATTCTCATTCCTTTCGGAATAAAAGCGCTTACTCCTGGTTCATCTTTTTCCAGGAGCTTGTTTCACTTCAACGGTTTTGCGAAGCTATCTGTACACCCGATGTGCACCCGATGTCGTCGTAGTGGTTGTTGTGGGTCTCTGGGGCTTTCAGACTCTGTCAAGTAAACAGAGGCTGAAGGCAACGACGTAGGTCCAGGCTTCGAGCAGATCATCACGACGGGGATCTGCTCGTAGCATAGAAAGAACGGATCAACATCGCACTTAGCACTATTCTGTCTTTGGTTGTAAAGCGCGTCCGCGTCACCGTTAACAGGTGTGTAGTCAAATCGAAAGAAGACACAGGATCTAGTAGAGGACAGACGACATGTTACGCAGAGCGACTTGCTCAAGCAATGCTATTGACGACCAGAAAGCAAGAAACCAGCCAAAAGAGTACGGACGATGTTGGTTGAGCTGTTCGGGTAGAAGAGCGCATGACGGAAGCCGTGGCAGTGAACCTGGGATGCTTACTTTGCACTGGAAGTGCAGTGACCACGTACTAGACAGATAATACCGGAGTAGTAATGATTCTAGTACTAAGGTAAGATTGAGTATTCAACCTAATCAGAAGCTGAGTCTCCGTCCTCACGTCCAGGTCTCCCGGTTCCATTGCGCTTAATTCCATATCTGTTTAACATACATTTAACCCACACCCCCCAGGACTCTTAAGTACCTACTTCCTCACCCTACTTTCATGCCTTGAGCAGCATAAGGTTGGAAACATACCGCTGCCACTTCGCAGCTTATTCTTTCTGCGTTCATAGGTACCTGCAACTCTTGCTGACTTGAGACTCACCGTACACTCCGACTTCGGTTTCTTTACCTTCGTCCCTCTTACTCAGTCCATACTCTATATATTTCCACAGTTTCGCCGTGATAGTTTTCTCGCCGACTTGCTTCTCGTCCTTTCAAAGCCCTCTGGCTCGACTACATCTCGCTGCACTTTTTCTCTGGTATCGAAAAGAAGGATATCGTATACAGTCCCCTCACCAACCGCGCTTATCAACACGACAGTCATACAGCGGCTCCTCGGCAATACGAACGTGCAAGCCTCTCTCACTCCAAGCCACGATTAGGCGATTGATTACCCATCACTTTTCGGGTTGCCTCTGTCGCACTGTGTCATACACCGACGACACCATCTTGCACTATTTGCTGTGTATCCAGCTAAAATTGCTGTCAATTGTCTCTGATTGCTGGGAAGTCAGCTTGACCTTCCAAGGAAGTAGAACAGTTCAACGCCGGTTTTACTATCAGGCTATTGTTAAGAATCTTCTTGGAAAGAGCCCCGGCCTACTGTCTCTCGCCTGGCGCAGTTCAGGCTTGATCCAAGTATGGCACAAAACACGCAAAGTACGCCCCGTCCCAGGCCATCCGTTTCGTAAATTACCAGTCTAACTCATGATGACAGGCTATGGCTGGCACAATCGATCATCACACCCTTTGCAGTCGCCTTCAATAGGCGCTGATCAGCAGCTATACTCTCCTCCGCCGACGCTTCCGCCGGCTGGTTTTGCAGTCGGCTACAATCCCCAACAGAGCTCGCAAAGCTACTATCACCCAGCATCCTCTTCGCAATATCTCTCACAACCGAACCTTCCACATGATCGAAACTGGCCTAGAAGGCAAGCTGGCCCTATCTGTCCGTGTTCTAGTTTAGGCATGAAAGGCTAACCATGCTCATAGTTCTGCTCCACCATATACCTTCCCTTCCCTTTCGGGGAGCCCTCCAGCGCTTCCAGATCATGGATATGCTTCACCGTAAGTTGCTCTGAGGAATTGCGACTAGTTGAATGGTTTACTGATCTTGTTAGTCCACCATACATGCCCCAGCAGTCAAATTACATGCTGAGCCAAAGTCCCTTACTTCCGTAAGTAACCCTTGACGAAAATCAGCTTTCAACTGGCCGTCAGCTGACTGAACTGTCTATTGTAGGCCACATCCGAACCCATTGCCCGTCAGTCCTCCAGCGCACATTGTCGGGCCCGCAGAATCGTTATATTCGTCTCCCGAATCCGTTCCTGCATCCTCAGACGTGGACCGCCAAGTACGAGTTATCAGCTCTCGGCCAAAGCCGCAATGTTGGGACCATGGATGCAATGGTCGTGAGTTCTCAACGTTCAGCAACCTACTCCGCCATCAACGAGAGAAATCAGGGGTGGTTGCAAAGGCAGAATGTCCGAGCTGCGGTGCTGTTTTTACTCGCACAACAGCCCGCAATATCCACGTTGCGCAGGGAAAGTGCAAAAGTGGAAGGGACTCATCAACAGATTAACATTGATTGATATCTCATAGCGCCAGCGTTTAGTACCTCTATATATTTATAATACCAAACCATGCCCACAGCCGACCGCATCGTGACCTCAAAATCAGGTCCTAATGCATCGGAGATCAGATGACTGAGGCACTCAAAGTTCTCCTTTTCTTTTACATCGCGCCGGACAACTCCAAGGATCAGGCGCAGGGAGTGTGAAAGTTCATGAGCGTCATTCATCCACTTGAATTTAAGGAAATTTCATTTGGGAATTTGGGGAATTTGGTTTAGCGATGAGCCTATATCACCACATTGAAGAGTACTCGGTCCACAGACTGGTTTAGAATAGCAGTTGAAAACAACCAGCGATAGCTGACAGAGCATATTTCAAAACAACTTCATTCTGAGTAGACCAATTCCAGAAACTCCCAGAGGACAGACTACCTAGTCAGTAGTCTACACTCTATACTGTATGTTCTAGTTCAGGAAAGCAAGCTCAATGCACGTGGTGCAGGTGCTTACCTCACCGATCACCTGATCTCGCCGTGTCATAAGTGTAAGGTACATATTGAATGGAATCATGACTAGGCGGACTATCAGCATGTCAAGCACTTGTGACTCATTCTGCGCTATCACGATGTCGCCCGCTTTGTAGCTCAATTCTCAAATTGCGATTGATTTGGATTCTTCCCAGCTGCTCATCAGAAGAACTCCTGTCTCTTCATCCTCGTGGCTGTTTTGAGCCTACGGTTTTATTGTCTCGATCGCATTGTCCTTGGATTCGCAAGATGACTTTATCAATACAAAATCTCCTCGGCATATGTGAAAAACACTTCGCTCATCGACATATAGTTAACCTCTTGAATGTGCGCATATTGCAACTTCGACTGATACGAATATAAGGCTCCTTTTTCTTTTTGATTTTCAAGGCCAAATCTTTCGGAGACTGTTATCTCTTTCCCTGTTCTGCTCACTCAACGCGGGTCAAATTAAGTGTGTAAATCATGGCGTCTATCTTCACCTATGACCCTGACCCTCCAAGGGTCTCCTCGCCCTGGTCGACGTCGGGGTCGTCTACTCCCCAGCTTACGGCGAGTGGGAATCGTGGCCTGACGATCCGGACGCGTTCTGCCACGGAATTGGACCGTGCGGATCCAGACTTTCTGTCTGACTATGGGATCACGAAACTGGAGCCGGAACCACAAGAGGGACCCACTGAGTACAAGCTGCATCTACTTCTGCGGCCCCGTCGCCTATACAATTCCATGACCACTGGTCATGTGATTGGCGGTTCGTACCATTCTCGTGCAAGCTTGTCCACCTCAGGACCAACACCATCCAGCTACGAGTCGAGCTTGAGATCGGCTCAGGTGCGCTCAACGCAGAGCCGTCAGCAACGCCTGCAGCAGCTAACAACGCAATTGTTGTGGCGCCTGCAACAGTCGTCACCGTTTCATTCGTCCACAACTGCCAACCTTGTGTTGCCCGTCCTTCCGGAAGCAACCCCTCAGCTTGGCACCCCGCAGAAACCAGCTCGTTTAATTCCTGGCTTGGAGGAGAGTCAGGGTGCTTTGTACGAGATTGGCGTGGCTGATGATGGGACCTTTGTTGGTCTAACGCAAGATGAGCTAGACGAGAGCTTGACCAATCTGCAGATCATGGCGGCCAGTTTGGGTTGCAAGGTTGAGATTCTTCGCAGAGTCATCGTCGGTAAATGCGAATGGGCCGAATGGCCGGAAGACACAAGTGCTGAAGCAGTCGAAACTGGCCGAGTCCACACAGAAAGCCTCTGGGTCGCTGAGGCCCTGGTCAGTCCGGATTTGGAGTACTACGGCTTGATGTCGCATCGTGACGAATTTGGTGGGCAGTCGCACGGTACCCAAACAAAGTCTATGCGCGAGGACAACTATTCCACGACCGAACAGATTCGGGTCTCAATTACTGGTCCGAGTGCAGCCGGCAAGTCGTCTCTGTTGGGTACTCTGACTTCATCTATACTCGACAATGGGCGAGGGGCAAGTCGACTGAGCCTTCTCAAACATCGCCACGAGATTTCGTCGGGAATCACTAGCTCTGTTGCCCAGGAACTTATAGGCTATGCGACAGGAGAGTCAACTAATGATCCCGTTGAGGTGATCAACTATGCGTCTGGAAATGTTGCAGCTTGGGACGACATCCATGCCACGGCGAAGGATAGTCGTCTGGCATTTGTGTCAGACCTCCCTGGCTCTGTACGCTACCTCAAGTCTACCTTGAGAGGATTGATCAGCTGGGCACCTCACTACGTGTTGCTCTGTATCCCGGCCAATTGTGACGAAGAAATGGTCCAGGAACCTGTCGGTGGCGCTGCAGAACAGATGGCAGAAATCAATCTGGCTCTGTCACACTTGGATCTCTGTATCAAGTTAGGGATACCCACCGTGGTCGTGATCACCAAGATGGATGTTGCATCCCGTGCAGGCTTGCGGGGCAATCTCACGAAAGTCTTGTCAGCGCTGAAGCTGGCAGGCAAAAAGCCTGCTATGTTGCCTGTGCAATCCGCTACCGGTGAACAGGGCCTAGACCTCCAACACATCCGCCGGACTGATGCAGATGAAGTCAAGAAAGTCATTGGTGCAGCGAATAATGACTGGTCGTCGACTGTTCCGATCGTTCTCACGAGCGCTGTCAGCGGTACAGGCATAGGGAAGTTGCATGCTTTTCTCCGATACCTTCCTATCCCCCAAAAGCCGCCCCTAAGGAACATCGTTCTAGGCGAGACACCGTCAGATACGCATATTCCCATAAATTTGTTCGACATCGACGAAGTGTTTACCATTCCTCTATCCAAAGTATACTCTACGTCGATGGAGCAGAACGCAAGGGATAATCAGGGCGTGGTTCTATGCGGATTGGTTCGTTATGGATCTATCTCGGTTGGAGACGAACTCTTGGTTGGACCGCTACTGGTCAATCCACAGGCCGAGCCCGAGAACCTCTTGTCAGCCCCAAGAAGTCAAACGGGGCGGAGCAGACCGCCGTCTGAGGAGTTTTCTACGTCTTTTTCACAGGGATTCTTGTCCGGAAAAGCTACTTTCCCCGCTCAAGCAATCTGGCAACGCGTGCGAGTCGTCAGTGTTCGGAACCTGCGGTTACCGGTGCGAAGTCTCACTCAAGATCAAGTCGGCACGATCGGTATTGAGCTCCTTCCAACTCAAAACGAGCACACTCCGCGTTTGGGAAAGGTACGAAAAGGGGCCATCCTAGCCGACTTTGCGCCCAGCGGCTCGCCCCAAAAACCTTCCCTTTTCCACACTGGATTTGTTGCTAGCTTCCCCGCCAGCGAGTTTTCGTCGTCCATGTCTCCGCCTCTACTGCTAGGTGGCAACGCTATTGCCTATGTTTCCAATATTCGTGCTACGGTGAAGGTGACTTGCGTCACTCTTGCGGAGGATGAGATTATCTCTTCTCCGCCATCGCCTACGGAACCGGACTTCTTCAGCTTTGACAGTGATGCTGTTGATCGTGGCAAGGGCCATGCATCAGAAGTGAATAATGTGGTCAATTCGGCCAAGAATACCAGTCATGGAGATGTCAAAATCTCATTCTCCTTTGTTACGTCAGTTGAATGGGTAGAATCCGGTTCTCGTGTGCTTGTCGTACCTGGCACTTCTACAGTGTTGTCCCCTGCGCAAGGCTCCGCACCACCTTTAGGTCTTGGGGGCTTTGTTGGCAGAGTCTGCGATGTTGTATCTTCGGAACTACAGGAGAGTAAATGATACTGGGGTAGGCTAGAGTTCAATCAACCTTCTTGTTTGTGTTGTGCTTTGTGCTTATTTTGTCTGTTATATTTCATGGAGTTCAATTCTCAGCTTGATGCTTTACCTCATAGTGTCATTAGGTATCGACATCTGCACTCTAAGTCAGTAGTAGGTAGCACTTCTAGGTCTCGGGTAAGCTAGCCTAATCACCCCAGGCCCATTAAGTCATTAAGGCAGTCCTGGAACGGCACACCAGGTCTCCCCATTCACGAGTCATGGCATCTCCTGTAGTCTCCATTCACCCCATCTCATCTAAACAAGCTTTCGAGCATTCTATTCACTAAATTAGCTTTATTCTCAACCTTAACCATCATTCCTCTGCTTGTAGGCAGACCTTGTAGCCTACTCCCTATCCAACTTGACATGTCTGTCAGCTCCTACGCTGTAAATCCTGGAGTACATCACTCGACAAAGGTTGGCAGCACTTATATTTGCCTTTTCAAATGAGGAACTGTTGAAAGGGGGATAGTCCGTTGACCGTCATCGTTCTATGAGACCTCTATCTTCGGTAGTATCAGACCTGGAAGATAGATTCCACTCCCAAACCGGAGTCTCTTGTTTCCACACTGAGAGCCATATCGGAGTCCCCAGACCTGGAAGACCCTGGTGGGAGCCCATCACGTCAAGGTCATAAGAAGCTATTTTCTGTGAGTCCCCGTTCTACGTTCTACTCTCCTACAATCCGTTGCGATCTGCTACCCCGAGCCCATGTCTAATATCATAACCATGGATTCTTCAGGAACGGCCCCCGGTTTCTGGATGTACGCATTTCCAGAGAGAAGCTGTCAAGATATACACCTCGATAGCAGCTTTAGTGACAATCTGCCGGTCGAAACTCAGCAATGATGACAAGTCATTCGATCTGGCTCATCATCTCCAGACGGCAGTTCTAATAGCGAGTATGTATCTTTATTCCATCTGATACTATACAATGTTTCTATTGTCACTGACATGCTTTCTATCTAACAGTGAGAGCCCAGAATGGAATGACACTGCCGCCATTGCAAGCCGACATGTCAGCAGAAATGACAGAGTCATGCTCAAGAAGCCAGCAGGAGTGGCTCAAGGCAGCGGGCCTTGAGCGAGACAACTATCAATGTGGTGTCATTAAGTTGTGCGATCCTGTAGCCGAGCAGAAATACCCCTGATAAACTTCGGGAGGACATTGCAAACCGAGCTAGCCCATATCATCCCATTTTCTCTAGGCAACTGGGAAAGGGCTGAACAGGTTAATCCCATAATAGCACGTTCCGTCTGTATCCTGGGCGAAGGGAAAGCTGGCACCTTCTGTGCCTACATGCAGTTAAACATCAATGGGTAAGTCCGGCGCGGCTCTATTACAAACTACTATATGGTTTGATAGCTAATCACAATCTAACTGATACAGCTGTAAGAGCTTCGCGATTTAACGGCCATCCAGCCTGGCTGGCTCGAATCCAAGAATTAGGGCCTGATCCAACTGTGGGAGTGAGTTGGGCCCATTGCCAGCTCTAGTACTATGGCAAGCGCCAAGCACTATTAAGACAAGGTTAGTCTCTATCCCCAGTATGGTCAAGTACTTTCTAACAAGTACTTAGGCGAAAGAAATCGCCCAATGCTGAGAAACATTATACGTTTCGTTTCCCAACATCAAAGACATAATCAAGCCAACTACGATAAACACCCCGGCAAATGTGATGGCTGCCAATCCATCAAGATTTTGGCAATCTGAAGATTACATTCCTCCCAACCGTATGTGTTTCTCCAGATTATAGAAGTATTATATGTTTACTTGACCAGGTTACAGAGAACACGTATAGGATCAAGACATACCGAGAGTTCCCAAGGTGAACCAACACCTGCCTTACCGCAATCAGGATGGCGAGCGACCTGTCACCTTTAATCAGCATGCAGATTGTGAACTACCAATCCCAGTACTCCTTGCCACACATGCCGCGATTACTGAGATCCTCCATGCCTCGGGACAAGCTGAGCAGATTGATGAAACTCTGATATGAGTACGAACGTCCAGAGACTTCTTCTCTCACTAGTATATGTTCATTAGAGGCTATACACTGCTACCCTGGATCAAATTGTGCAGCTTCTAGACCGGGGCCTCGCACAGGTGTCCTAAATCTCTTCAGCTTGTCAGCATTGAGGTCGCAATTCGGCATGGACACATGACTATTCAACTCGAAATAAGTTGCTAAAGTATTGCACCACCATGAGTACGTGCTTTAAGACAGAGGGAAACAACGTCTTCTCTGTTGGGGAATACCTACTGCGATGTAGAATACCTACTGCGATGTATGTATATGTGACTATAGACAGATGAGTACATTGTCTGAAGACTTTTTTAGCCTTGTGGTATCATAGTTCTATACAGGTACTATGTGAGAATCTTGCCAGGTACCAACTTAAAAAGGATGGAGCACCTGCATAAGGAATTATTACACCTAATATACATGCATATTCTCAGAAGGAAATGGCCCATTGCCGTGGTTCACTAATCACTCCTTACATGCACCTTAGATGCCATTCTTTCTAAGATTCATTTGACCTATAGATACCCAGCAATATTATGTTTTCCAAATTCTTGAGTCACTTTTCTATATAATCATAGCTATTCATATCATTTTTATGCGTATGGATATGGAGTGGTGGAGAGGTTATCCTTGAGCAGATTACCTCTCTATATTGCTTGATGTAGTGGGGCATATGGAAACGGCACGTGCGGGTCTGGGGTAGAGCCTAAGGCGCACTAAAGTCACGACTGGCTGGGGCAGCCTTAGTGCCTTAGCAACACTCTCACTCCACCTCATCCAAACAACCTGGCTCTCAAGCTATTCCTCCGGTTGAACAGCTT
Organism: Aspergillus lentulus; assembly: GCF_010724455.1. The sequence goes on along the minus strand of NW_022983897.1, from coordinate 288,269 downwards.
CCTTTGCAACCTTATGTGGAACGCATTACTTCTCTGCTTGTGGGGAGACCTTTCCAGTCTCCTCCCCTATTTAATGAGTAAAACTTGAAACGAACACACAGTAATACTACCTACCAACCTGCCACCAGTCCCGGCGGCTGGTAGATCCCGTGTTGTCCTACGGTTCCTCTACCCTGCGTGTTCCTGCCAAAGCTTTATTTGCTACTTTGGACCTCTCATCTCTGCCTAGCGGATGCTTCATCTACATCAGTGCAAGCGAACGGTCGTGGATTATTGCCACCAGCCTGGGCAGTGCTCACTAAATAAGAATGGTCAAGGATATAGCATCACCGTCAGAAGCAGACCTCATACCTGAGGCCATGACTCCAGTACCACGGGGATATCACTCCCAGGGAAAGGATGAATCCTGCGAAGTCATGTCGCTAGCTGACAATCTCGCACAAGTTGTTTCCTTGGGAGCAACATCGGAGAATGCCAATTATGATGATGGGAGTGCCGTTAAGACGGCGAAGCGTTCCACTAGGGAGGTTTCGGTAGCATCCACGAAGAAGCCTCTTCATTTACTGGGTTTGCCCATGGATATTCTTCAGGACATCATAAAAGAGGTAAGTTGGCTTTTGATCAGTTGGGTTCTCTTCCCTGCATAAGCCGTTACCCGGTGATCATTGTCTCTAAGTCCAGTATTGATCAGAATCCCACATTCTACAGGTGACTCACACGAACGATCTCACATCACTCGCTCTGACGTGTTCTGCCCTCCATGCTTTGGCGATTCCCCAAATGTACTCTCGATTCGATATAGTATGGCCCGACACTCTATCGTCTTCGGATCACCCTGCTGGAGTTGACGCTCTCTCATACGGCCTCGCAACGCTGGTGATGGGAGAAGACTTGTTCCACGAGACTCCGTCCACCGGCCGTTCACCTTGTCAGCATTGCGGTTGCGATGGTCGGCATGGACAGATGCCTAATCAACGTGAACGAATGACATTAGGCGAATCTGTGCCGGCACCAACACAACAAAGAGCAATGCGGCAAATGCGGCGGGGGAATTATTACGCCCAATACACTCGCAAGTTCTCGGTGGGAAATGGCCCTTTAGCATGGGTCCAGGAATACGCTGTGACTAAGGAGACGGGCAAGATGCTCGGGACGCTGGTTGCCCTGGCCGTGGCTCGCATGGTGAATCTGGAAACATTTATCTGGGATATGCCGACAGGTGTCGTGAGGGATGTATGGATGGCCCTTTCGTCCTTGGCTAACCGTCCTGGCCGTGACTGCCGTCTGGAACGCGTCTGGGTTCGCTGGCATGATAATACTGAAAATGCAATGCGCCCCGCGTCAGGTTTACTTCCGTCCGCCTCAGTGTCACCTCTGGTCCGATATTCGCATGTTGAATATCCTTCTCTATCGATACTGCCGCCTCTGAAAAGCTTAAGTGTGCTCGACATCGATGAGCCATCTTATCTTGAAGAAATGGCCGTGCTCATCGATCGCTCTCGAGATCGTCTGACTGAGTTACGAATTGGGATATCCTCAAGGGTATACCAGTGCGATTGGCTGAAACCTCGAAGCGCCGCTTCTGCGCCGGAGGATGCATCCGATGAGAATCCACATAATTGGCCTAAGGCCGGTGGTGTGCTGGAACTCCTCTTAGGAAAGTGGCAAGATTATTTAGGTCACGGGGAGAGTTCTGTACAGTCTTCATCGATCAAGAAAGGCTTTACCGGAGAGCAAGTGATGTCGCACGACGAGTTGATTGAAACAATCTCCGATGGTGATAGTACTAGTCCAGAGCCCCAATCACCGAATCATCTGACGGGAAATAAAGTCGCTGCATCAACTACAGTGCAGGCTGTCTCTGAGACGTCGGACAAGATGCCGTCGGCATCTTGCTACAGCACATCTCGTACAGAAACAGAATCTGACCGAATTCTGAGGCTAGAGATTCTTGAATTGGAGCGCGTTTTCCTATGCATTCCTGTGATTCTACAAGCCATTGACTGGACACGAGTCACCACATTGACTATCCTTCGCTGTGACGGGCATGAAAAACTTTGGAGGGCGCTCCGTCGACAATACGCCCCTTCGGCTTCTCGAAATACTCCAAATTATGCGATGCATCAGGATGATCAGGCTTCTCAGTCTGAGTATCCTCTAAGGATAAAGCACATTCATACGGACTCTGTCTCCCCTTACCTATTGCTATTTATCAAGGACGCCATTGCCCGCAACACACTGGAAACCGTCTTTCTGCACGAGGCCCCCCTGTACGACTCTATTGTCCATATCGAGGCAATCTACAGGAATATCATACGGGCCCACCGCCTGAGTCTGAGAAAGATATTGATCGATAGCACCGAGCGGTCGCCCAACGGAACTGAGGTGGGCACCAGTCGTTGGCGCAAGTGGATGTTCACACGTAAAATGATCTCGTTCATCACCAGTGGGCGCATGCCAAAGCTGCGTGAGCTGTCCATGACGATCAATTCCAAGGACTGGGTAAGTTTCAATCCACATGGTTCTCAAAAGGAATTCGCTGATAGTCTTTTAGCACTATTTCCTTCAACGACTTCCCTACATTCCTCATCTCCGAGCTCTTCACATCCCGCACATCGCCAATCCTGTTCATCGGAGCCCCAAAGAATTGGCCTTGCAGATCTTGGATATCGTGACTATACGACCCGAGGTTGGGATCGGCTACATCGGAATTCAATCCAAGTGCTATGAGATCGTCGAGAGTAAGCGCGGCAACAAGGATGACGACCTAGATGATACAGACGATAGTCACAGCGAAGGGTTTGTTCCAGGGGGCGGACCGTGGCCAGCGTCTGACATGAACGAGAGCGAGGATGAAGATGGGATGGACGGCGTCATGGAGTCGAGCTCCGAGCTGTCCGACTATGGGGCTTCATCTGATGATGAATCCAGCTCCGACTGTACCCGATCCCGGACGACGTTCAAGCTCAGAGAGATCTTGTTTTATGACGATAAAATATCCATATTTAAAGCGCGACACGGTGTTCTGTAGGGCTTTTTCAGAGAGTGTTGACGTTGGCGTTGGACTGGCTTGTTCTTTTTTTTGTACGAGATACCACTTAGCGATGAGTCGATATGAAGATGATGAAGCGCACTTTTCTATGGGCGACATGCTAGCGATTTTAGAATGCATGTAAATCTTGTACAAGATCATGTATGCGTGTTCGTGAGACGGATAGTTTGAATTCGAGGTCACGTGCTCTAGAGCTTCGCCGTTCCTCGCAGGATCAGCTTTGAGCCGCGATCACATTTGGGACATCAATTCGCAAGAGACTTGGCGGAGACAACTGCCACTCTTCCCGCTCAACTCTTCGTTTACTTCGTCTTTTTCAGCTACATTTCTTTCTTCACACCTTTCGGTCAAAAGGAATCCGTGTGTTTGCACATTAATACCCGTCAACATGAAGCTCGTTCGGTGAGTACATTGCAGTCGAATTAGAGTCTCGATGACAGTACTGGGCTACCAGAAGACGAACTGACATATGGATTGTCCAGGTTTCTGATGAAATGCGCCAATGAAACGGTGACGATTGAACTGAAGAATGGTTGGTCTTTCTTATCCCGGCGGATGTTCACTCCCACACCTGGCCTTCAACCGGATAGGATACCCGTGGCTTGAGTTCGGCGCGACTGACGCATCACTCTGAAAAATAGGCACAATCCTCCACGGCACTATCACCGCCGTCTCTCCTCAGATGAACACCTCTCTGCGCACCGTCAAGATGACACCCAAGGGCCGCGATCCCATTTCCCTAGACACGATCAACATCCGCGGCTCCACGATCCGGTACTACATCCTCCCCGACAGCTTGCCTCTTGATACCCTGCTCGTGGACGACCAGCCGAAACCCAAGAATAAGGCGCGCAAGGAGACGGATCGGGGCCGCGGTCGTGGCGGTGGTGGTCCACGGGGCGGTAGAGGCCGGGGACGGGGCCGGGGACGGGGACGCGGTTTCTAGACGGGCATTATGGCCAGGTTCTTTTCCGTCTATGGCTTCGGGAGTTTACTTGTTTTTCTTTTCTTGTTTCGTGATATGTTTGGGTGATATTCTCTTCTTTATGCTCTTGTGATGATGGGCGAAGAAAAGCAATTATCTACGACTTTTTCGTTGAGCTTCTTGGTTTAGCGGTGATGTCCCAGCAGGCAGGGTGGTGGCCCATGGATCCGAGGGCAGATACGGGTTGTTTCCTGCAATGCTCTTGTGAGTGGTGCTACATGGATGTCTGTGAAGACCGGCGAGAGTCTTCGTCTGGGCAGATCGGCAACGAGGCGCAGTGGACACAAGGTCAGACTAAGCTCATGGTGCCATTCCCAGCCAGAATCCCTTCATGTCATAGAGGTACGGCAGTGCCTCACTACCTGTACCTACATCAATTCAATCAACATTGAATCAAAAATCCTCAAGGGCGCTAGCCCGTATGCATGTCGTAATGGGTATATAACACTATTGAAAAACATCCCTCCATATCCTCACAATCACCAACTTCTCCCACCCAGCCTGGGTCCCACTATTCCCAACCGACTCGGCCTGCCACCCCCCTCCCCACCCCCGTATCCTCTCCTTGACCTCCTCCGGCCGGTTTTGCGCACAGAGCAGCACATAGGCCACCCCGCGCTCGGGATGCAACACGTCCGGAACCGCCTCAAGCAACCGATTCGTCGTCTCCATCCCATCCATGCCCCCCGCATACGTTAGCGACAGGTAATACGAGTCCCGCTCGAACTTGGCCGATCTCGACAGCGGCTCCGCGGCGGCCTCGGCCTCCTGCTCCGTCACCAAGGGCAGACGCGGCAGTTCCTCCGTCGGTACATACGGCGGGTTAAAGAGGAGGACATCGACGGAGCCCGGCCGCAGGGGGCTGCAGAGATCGCCCAGCACCGAGGCGATATGTGTGGATTTCAGGGCTGCGGCTGCTTGCCGCTCTTGGATGGCTGTTTTCACTGTAGTGCGGGTTGCGAGGCAGGCGTTGCGGTTCACGTCTGTGCCGAGGGTAAGGATGTCGCGGCGGCCGAAGATCTCGTGGGAGTTGGCGGCGACGAAGGCGAGGACGACGCCGGAGCCGGTGCCGACTTCGACGACTAGCGGGGGGCTGCTGGTGTTGGTGCTATTGAAGCGCGCGGAGAGCCATTGTGATTCGGAGGCGGAGGAGAGCGTGTCGAGGAAGAGGTAGGAGTCTTCGGAGGGTTCGTAGATGGTATCGAAGGAGACGTGGTCTGTCGATGGGGTGGGGAGCATTTTCAGCCTTGCAACCTTTGCAATTCAGTATCTATATCGATAGTGAAGCTATCGGCCCGAAAAGCTTGACGCTTCAATTGTCAATGACGGCGTGGGCTGTCGTCCAATGCCTTTGAATATAAAGAGGTACACCAAAGGCAATTAAGATAGCGACCTGATCACAGTTAACACTCTCCAATTCCAAGCGCCCTCTTTCAAACAAAACTTACCTGCTGCACAATGGAAAATGTTCAACGGTAACCGCTGCGGAATGCCGACACTATGATTCGCCGTCTCCTCGCCGCCTTCCGGGATGCATCTCCAACCGCGGCAGTATCATCATCATTATCATCATACAGTCCTCAATCTATCTCAAGCAATCCCTCAAGCACTCCCTAGGCCACCTACACCATGCGTCTCTTCCACCGATTACTAATGGCCACACCCTCAACAATGGGCTCCAAATCTAGCCTCAGCGAAGCCCTCGCCCTCCTCCCCCCACTCCAGCTCTACCGCCGCATCCTCCGCGTCCACCGCCGCAAGCTCGACCCCGAGATGCGCATCCTGGGCGACTCCTACGTCAAGAGCGAGTTCCGCGCACACAGGAACGTGGAGAATCCGCTGCATATTGTACGCTTCCCCGTTTTTCCTCAGGTTAAGTTGACAAGTGCTAAGGCGTGCAGATCGGCTTCTTGACGGAGTGGCAGCTGTATGCGCAGAAGCTGGAGGGTGATGCGTGGGTTGGGGAGAAGCTGGATAAGTCAAAGCTGGAGAAGATGAGTGGTAGGTTCTACGTCTACAATCCTATATGTTGGGTTCGGGGTATACTGATGCTGATTTGTGTCTGTGGTTGTAGATCAGCAGATCGGGCAGCTGTATGAGCTCATGCAGGCGATCAAGAACCCGGATGGCGAGGGGAAGGAGTGACGATGATACCCTTTCCTTCAAACCATCGGCTAGGGTATGCAGGGTGGAAGGTGGACTGTTGTTCTAGCGGCAACGCTCGAGTTGAAGGACGTCGGTGACGACCTACGGAGTATGAGGATCTGATAATCCTCAATGTATATTATCATGCATTGACACAAAAGGCTTGCTATGGGTGGATGGCATTTCTCGTTTTCACGGCGTTGATATACATGTATATATTTAGCTTGCATTAGTTCAGCGTATGGGATTTCATGCATGCAGCTGGCTCTGGGATTATAAGCACTAGCAATGCAATTGACCTTCAATTAGCTTCAGTTTAGAACATTCAACCATAAATTCCTCGGTAGTGCCTACATATCAAGCGTTGTGTATATCATTATCAACTACAACTCACGCCCTACCATCTACAAGCAATGACTAATCACCTTGACCAAGAAAAATATACTTCGGCAGTGGCTAGCCCCAGATAAACCGGACCTATATATACACTGAGCCATTCCCCTGCAAAAGAAACACCATATTCCCTACCCAACCAAGCAAACAAAGCAAAATGCCATCCAAAACAAGTATAATGGAGAATCCGTCCTCCAAAATCCCCCCTCCGGCATCAGCCCTCCAAAAAGCGCCAACCCTGAGACCCCGCCGCGCACTCTTAAAAGACGGTACACCCGTCACAATGTACCCCATTGCGCACGGGGCCTCGAGCATCCCGTCGGACCTGGTGGCGGTGCTCGCTGACGAATTCCGCGCGGAGGTCGAGCGCGGGTGCACTTATCCGATGGAGGAGCCGATGAGCGAGGACAAGTTCGCCGACTACTGGTTTGGGACGTTTGCGGTTGTGGCCCTGACGGGGGACGAGGAGGAGATCAGGGAGGGGAGGGATTGGAAGAGGGAGTGTTTGGGGACGTTTTATATTAAGCCGAATTATCCTGGTAATTTTACTCCCGCGCGTACAGTTTGATTGATGGGGATGTAGTGCTGACGGGGCAGGCCGGTGCTCGCATGTCTGCAATGCGGGATTCCTGACTACCAGTGCGGCGAGAGGCCGGGGGGTAGGGATAGTGATGGGGGAGACGTATCTGGAGTATGCGCCCAAGCTGGTAGGTTCCCTATGCTTGCTGCGTATGTTGCGACAGAAATTGAGCAGCCATAGGGGTACAAATATTCGGTCTTCAACCTCGTGTTCGAGAATAATGTCGCTTCCGTCAAGATCTGGGAGAGACTTGGTTTTGAAGTCATCGGGCGAGTGCCCGGGGCTGCACGGTTAGAAAATAGCGAAGACTTGGTGGATGCATTGATCTTCGGAAGGAAACTGGGGGAATAGATGCATATTTAGGGTATAGAATTTGATGTAAATAGAACTAATGTACCCGCAAGGTATCACAATGTATTGAATAAGAACCATACACCGAAGAATGATCTGTAGTCCCTAAGCACAAATAGCACAATCCGCCGCTAAAACAATGCGAATGGGGGAATCAAGCAAACCCAGCCTGTCCTCAAACAATTTGGTATATGACACCGCAAAGAACCAGCGAGCCGTATGTATGTGACTCTAAAATCAAACAAGAAGAGGAGAGGTTGCAGATTGAGCGTAAAGATGAATCAACGCCAAGGCGGTCGGTCACTGAGCTTACTGCGCGAGTCTCCACCAGACCGTGGCTTGGGAAGAGGAAGCAGACTGACGCGCCGGTTGCCTGTTCCTGAATGGCCAAGCGAAGTCCCAGGACGAGTTGTCTTTGTCGGACTCAGCATCCCTGAATCGTGCGTCTGTGAGACACTGCGGCTGAACGACATTCCAGCGTAGCTCTGTCGGTTGCGAGGGGTATTGGTCAGGCCAGCTGGGCCCGCCTTCTGAAGCTTACTGTATGGAGGAGGATCGAGAATGGAACGGCGAGGGGACGGAGATGACCCCCGAACCGGGCTGCGAGAGGCGAGCCTGCTAGAGACACGGCTGACGGATCGGGAGGTCGGAGGAGCAGGAGACGCTGACTGGTCTCGTCGGTGCGGGCTCGGCATCGGCAGAGTGGACGAGGGTCGCGACGTACGAGCCGGAGCAGAGGATTTGCGGAACGGCGTGCTGGACCTGTAGACGTGACCGACGTCCAGATCGTTGGTGTTGGTGCAGGTGGTCCACCGTGGACGGTTGTTCAGCGGGGAAGGCGGTGGTGGCAGGCGCGAAACCTTCCGCGTCGCCGGCGTCGGAGTGATGGCCGTATCTTTCTTGCTAGGGGACGTAGTCGAGAACGTAGGCTTGGGGATGGCTGATTTCAGAGCCGAGGCCGCCTGCGGGAGTCCGGAGTACCGTCGAACCTTGGACATAGTAGTCCGCGTGGCAGAACTACCCACAGAGCTACCACGCCTGCTTGAGGGGTTCAGTGGGGTAGTTGAGCCTTTGAGACCGTTCCCGGGCGTCATGATCACCGACGAAGCAGGGGAGCTATTGGGGGTGTCGACAACACTGCTCGCAAGGGGGCTGTCCATCGTGATGATGGTGGATATCGAGTCCCGCAAGTGCTGAGACTTGGCGAGATTGAGATCGTCCAACGAAGAGTCCATCACCTTGATACTTGCTTTGAGAGCGTCGATCCTGGACGACATGTCTGACAAAAGCCTCATAATCTCTCCATTCACAGTGAGTCGATCCTTGACACCCTTTTCAATGATGGAGATCACCCGCTCAATGGCAGGAACATAATGGACCTTCTTCGCTTCGTAGCTCTCGATTCGTTTCGTTAAGCCAGCAGGATTGTGCACATGCAAGCCAGTCTCCATCCCTTCCTGGAGCTTGGCAATGCTTCTCTCGACCGACTCAAACATCTTGTGTGCTTGTGCGCCAGCGTTGCGGAAGACCAGAATCCAGCGGTCCTCGCTGAGCTCTTTCCGCAGAGCCTCCGCATCGGCCTCCAGCATTTTGTAGCTCTTCACCAGCTGATTTCGCCGGTCTTCCAGCTCCTCGCAGGCACTGGGGAAAATGCGCTCAGCCCGTGATTGGAACATGGACAATCTCATGGGCAGGAAATCTAGAGAGGCTTTCAATGGCTGCATCCGAGCAAACAAAGCCATGAGGCTGGAATGGGAATCATCCTGAGGGGTCTGGATAATCGGCATACCCAAGGGCGGCACCTCCGAGAAGATGGGGCCCATGCTGAAGCGTTTGCTGACTATGTCGCCATTCGACGGGGTCTCCTCAACGATTGTCTCCAGTTCATTGATGTCAAGCCCGTTGCTGGTCCCTTCCTGCTCATTCGCCAGGGTGAAATGTCGCTTCTCCTCCATTTCGAAGATCAACCGACTGAGATTCTCAATTTCCATGCCGACATCGCCAAGGACATTGGCCCATAGCTCTTCCCACTCCATGGCTAATTCTACCTGCTCCTTGACGCCCTTCAGTCGCCCTTTGATCTGCGCCCAACTCTGTATGATAGAGTCCATTTGAACGACGATCGTCTTCAGACTGTCCGGGCTGACGTTGCTTATGTCTTGACGCAGTTGAACCTGTTCAATAGCATTGACATAAACGTGAACCAAGCTCTCGAACCGTGTGATGGCTTTGTCCACTCCCTCTAAACCTTCTCGTCCGCCGGCTGCGGCCCACTCCACATCATCCTCCGCATCCAGGCCACTCAACACATCAGAAGCTTTCCTAATCCATATCTGAATCTGCTCGGCAGCCCCTGTCAATGCCTTGACAGCAGCCGGTGCATTCGAGATCCCAGCGATACTAGCCGCCAGCGACGAGGGTTGCGGAAGAGTGATTGAGGTGAGCTGCGAGAGCTGATTACTAAAGGACGCTCTCGAAAACGAATAGATTGATTCAGTGCGTTGCAAGCCCTTTGGGTTGAAGTATGACTGCACATTCGATGAGGAACTGGACAACGGAGGAGAGTCTTTCGGGGGCGGTGACGGGCGAGGTGATTGCGCTTCGTTGTCGCTGGTACTCTGAATATATTTCTCAAAGTCAGTCTGATCGGGAGTCTCGGATGTTGTCGCGGACCCAATTGCCAGCGGCATCTGAGACTGCTCCACAGCAGACATGGCTGGTGTCTGTTCCACCGCGTCTTCGTTCTGACAGTCCTCTTGCGAATCTTCCTGCGGAAAAGCTACCGCCGCAGCGGGCAAATGTTCAGGGTCGTTATTCTCAAGCGGTACAGAGGTATGCGATCCAGGGTTCTCGATGACTGGTGCCGCTGGCTGCGGATCTGTTGGTGTTACCGATCGTTCGGCCGAACCGTGCTGTAGGATCTCCGACGCTTCGGAAGGCGTCCGCTGCGTGTCTTGCTTCTTGCCAGCTATCTGCAAAGCATTCCAAGACCGGCCCCTCTTTTCAACCTTGATAGACAAGTTCTGATGAAGATTGTCAAGTTCCTTAATATGTTCCTCCGGAATCCGACCGACGTTGCCCGGACTGCGAGACGGTGTCGAGACCTTGCTACTACCGTCCAACAGTTTCACCCGCGCGGCTAACCCAGGAGACAAACGACGTAGAATCGAGGGCCGGACAAGACTTTTATCGAGACCGCTTTGGTCCTGGCTGTCGTAGCCTTCGTCTTCGTGGTGACTACTGCCGAGGCTCCGAATACTCCGCAGGGAGGATTTGGACTTGATCCGACGGGGTAGGGGTTCGTTCTCTGGCAAGGAGACCGATACGGCAGGACGAGGAGGCGGCGGAGGCGGCGGCGAGGATACCTGCGACGTGAAAGGGTCGTCGCTGTTGTTGCTATCGGGGTTCGGTGTGGGATCTGCGAGCTGGCTGGTAGCAGTGGAGGCAGTCGAACTGGAGAATAAGGCGCGCATCGATACTAATCCACGAGGCGACCGCCCTGGCCTGGTGTCGCAAGAGCTACTGTAGAATGTAGGTACTGGAGAGACGAAGATGGTGGGCTGAGGAATGCAGATTGTTTGGCTGCGGTGAACGGAGCTAGTGCTGTCGGGAATCCTGAGTTGTTCAGGTGTCCACCGGCCTGCTGCTGTGCGGTACGGTGGCCTCCCTTCGTCCCCCTTTCTGTTTCGCCGTGGGAGAGAAACAGACACCCCCTGCGGCGCAGATAAAACTGATTATTGAAGTGGAATTCAGGTGCAGAGGTCTAGAATGATCTGAATATTTTGTTTTCCGGTCTGAGAAAGATCAATAGGGAGGGGGAAGAAAAGCGCGGTGCAACTACATCATAGATGTGAAGGTGATAGGTGATAGGTGATAGGTTGATAGTTTCAGCAGACAACAAACAGTAAAATACGGATACAATTAACTAATCTGAGTAAAACGCAGGGCGCGGCCTGTCCTGCCTCAGGCTCACCTTGCTTTGCCTAAATTCACTAAATGACGACGTTTAATGGTCGATCGCCTGCCCTGCCGCAGACGATCATAATTGCAGCTAGCTATTTTCTCTGCGGTAGGGGTCATTTTGCCCTTGGGAGTTCTTCTTGCAGGATAACCTTATCATTAATTTTTTCCCGTTATTTTCAGACTGAATACTTGAGTATAATAACCATAGACTAGACAGTAGTAATGGTGCGTCCTAGATGTATATTTGCTACCGGCCTTCTACTTAACCCAACTTGAAATCGCCAATCCCACCCGAAGTAAATAAACAGAGAGAGTTTGGTCGGCCAGAGAATCCATTCAACCGTGGAACCCAAGCAGTCAACCGTGACGTAAAACAAGCTCGTTGGATTTCAGCCCAACTCATAAAGTACCGCGTTGTAGAGGATGAGACGATAGTCAAATGTGCAACCAGTCCGAATCTAAAATGGCTGGCCAACCAATAGGCAGATATATGCTTCAACCAGCAGTTGAAACCGGTAGAAACAAAGCCAGTTTGTATGCAGAAATGAAAATGTGGAAAAGCTCAAGACGACAAAGTAAGGGGTATCTAAATTATGGATAGCAAACAGAGAACTCAATACGTGGTACCACTCAACCACTCATTCCATCCCATGCCCCCTTGCCCCTCCCTTTCAACCTAGGGAGTTCAGGAACACTGCGCCGGTATATGTAACCTGCAGTCTGTACTGTCAGTATCTGTAATGTCATGCAAGATCGCCACCTCCCTGACTATCAGTAGTCGGGGTACATGCAGCGACCGGTGCCATCTGTGGCTCACGCCAGTCTCGTATCAATTCTTCACGGACTGCCTGGCACCATGACAAAAGAGCCCTGTCGAATTGCCTCCAGGCCTCATCGCTGGTACCGTTGACAACGCCCATCACGTCCATTTCCAGCTTCGTCTCCCATCGGATTTCTGCGGCCTTTAGCCAGAAGCGAAGATTATCTGCACGTCTATATGGCTTGGCAACGTCTTGATGGTACGACCTGATCTCGCCGAATGGTCGCTTGGATTTCTTGACCGCCTGGTTGTGGATGCGGACGAGGTCTCGGCCGTCCCGCAGCCGTTCAAGAATCGGGGTCGGCAATGTACCGTCATCGGTGGACGTCCACGTTGGCAAGGGGGTCTCGGATTCTAGCAAGCTGCGCAGGAACGATTCCTCGCGCTCCCGTTCTCGCCCGCTCCAGTCGCCCTTCGCCCAGTCCCATCCTTCGCGCTCTTTCGCTTCCAAAGCCTCCAGGCTCTCCTCTCTGGCGAGCATCTGGCGCACATTTGACGCCCAATCCATCATCGACGATCGCTCGTCCTCGCGAAGACCCCCGGCGAAATTGCGAGCGGCCCATCGCTTCAGCACCTCCAGAACATGAAACAATTCCTGCCGGATTTCCCGCTCGGGCTTGATCGAAGCTAACCGCTCGGGGCGCTCATGCGCCGTGTAGTAAACCTTGGCCGCTCGGATGGCAAGAGTAACCGCATCCAGAATGCGCATGCCCTGAATCTCATGCCATCCTGGCGGACCATTGCCTGTACCTGGCCGCGAAATCATTCCTGTATCTTCTCGAGATACACTGATCCGCGGTGGCACCATCTCCGGCGGGGGCTCCTTCTGCGAGTCCAGGTCCTTGATGCTCTTCTCAGCCTTGTCCACCGCATTTAGCAAATCCCTCCGCAGCGCCGGGACATCCGGCGGAGGCGGAATATGATGCGTCTTCACGCTGTACGTGCTCACAGTCGGCGGGAGCATCATCTCATCTTCCAGATCCTCCTCACCAATATCCGAACCATATTCCTCTGTCGGGCTCTCCGTCAAATCATCGATGAACCGAGCATTAGGCGTCAACAGGAGCCGAGGCTCCTCCTCGGGTTTTTTCTTCTTCTTCCACTCGCGCGCATGGCCCCCCTTGCCGTCCAGCAGACCGGTTCTCGCAAAATAGTACTGCAGGTGGGCAATGCTTCCCAGACTCATCACACTTTCGCGATTCTTAGCCGACTCGGCGAATTCGGCTCCCTGTGGCCGGATGTACCCATGTCGTCTCGAAGAGGTAGAAATCGAGGATCTGGCATCGGCGGATGTGGCGGACGAGGTCGACAGGGACGAAATGGTGGAGAAGGTACGATCAGGGGATGGACACGAGGAGATCGCAGGCGTTGCTGGGATGGAAGGGGACGGCGACGAGGCCCTCACAGGCGCGAGGACGGATTCTGAATCAATAGTCTCGTCCATATTTTCTCAATATTGAATTCCTGGATGGCCGGTTACTTCACTCGGCTTGAACCTATCGATATAGAAACAGATCGGACTCAGTTCGATAAGGCGATATCTCACACGAGGTGGAGAGGACAGATTGTTATCAAGGCGGTAATGGTCCCGTATTTTTTTTGGAGATCAGACGTTAATATCGGCCGTGGCCAGATTATTATTGCTTGGTCAGTGTGTGCCGGTCGTGGTGACGGATCGACAAGACACTCAATAATTTGTTCGAGGTTCAAAAGGGGCTTTTTTCCACTAAAGGGGCGAGCGGGTCGAATAGTCCGAGAGCCAACACGTCGATTATCATGGCGATTCGACGTATTTATAGCAACTCCCCATTTCATGTCTTTCGATTACTCGTACATTGCAGAGTATTCACCGTCTGGGAACTGTCATTGTGTCTCTGCTTTTTCTCGATGGTTTCTGTCCGTTATCTTGTGTCTCACTTCGATTGCTGGGGGTCTTATCCTCTCAGGCACACCCGCCTACCCTTGTGCCTTTGTTGGTACTTTGCCAGAACAGGTCTAGTGTCGCCCCGTACCTTTGCCCCGCATTCGACAGTTTCCCGTCTGGTCCAGAGGTTCGGCGCGGATAGTAATCGTAAGGCACATGCACCCTAGGTAAGTGTATTTATTCTAGAAGGATCGAGGAGAAGGTTGTCGCGAGTCACGACACTATGATATTCAGACACTTTTGAGAGAGGAGAAGCCCTGGATGTAGTCTAGGTATCACTGAACTCCATACTCCCAAAAACCAAATGGAAAAATGATCAGACCAATAGAACGAATGAACCCCCCTGAGACTCCTCGGTAACAAAATGAAGCAATTGAAAAGACAGGCAATCTATCACATGCAGGCTTCAAATGCTTAAACAGACGCAAAAGGAAAAATATCAAAATGAAGGGAATCAAATCACCTCGTCTCTCTCCCATCCTGTCGACTTCAAATTCTCAATTCCTTTTGTCGGATGAGGCTTGGAGGGATCTTTGTACTTGGCTGCGTACGGGTTCGGATCAACATTATGTTGAAGGTTTCCTAGTGTATGGTTGACCTCGCGGTGCTTGGCTTCGTCAGCCCGCACATACAGCAACAAGTCCTTCATTGTGCGCTGCCCCTCGGGCATGTTCCAGTACTGGACGGCGATCTCGGGAGCATCCAACTTCTCCCAATCGGGCAGCTTTCCTGCCTCAATGTCGTTGATGGCCCGAGTGTAGGTGATGACGGCTTCTTCTTCAAGGTAGCCGACGAACCGGTGGCAGGTGCGGGGGGAGATCAGGTATGAAATGAAGAAGCCGTTGAAGAAGACGCCCTGGGCTCCGAGAACCATGAGCCGCATGAACCATCCTGGCTCGGCAAGCTTGAGGAAGGTAAGCAAATGCATGCGCTCATTGTATGCCTCTTCAAGAAGAGTTTCGATCCTGGTGATTGTTAGCAACAACATGAACTGCGGAAAGTTGATTACCAAAATGGGAACTCACCATCCGTTGTCCCTCTTCATTCGTCTCAAGCTCCGCAGATGCCTCAGCATGCCTCCAACCATGCCTGGCACGCCAGCCACGCTCTCGAGGAAAACAAATCGCGTAAGCCACTTCTGCTCGGTCATTTTGAATTTGGCGTCGTGTTCCTGGCCCGGCTTGGGATGTCGGTACCCGGTCACCAAGTCCATACCCCATCTGAGCACTCGGACTGTCCCGAGCGCCACCCAGTCGGACCAGTTCTTGGCTTCTCGGTGGGCGATTTGAACGGCGCGCATCTGGTCTTCGGTGTAACTACGAATTGTTAGCACGGGAGCGCGTCGAAAGTAGGTATCAATTAAAGAGCACATACATAGGATGAACCCAGGCCGTCTCAACCTCCTTGATGTGAGGAGCTTTCGGCGGAGGAAAGTAGTCTTTGATTTGTGTCTGCGGCGTTGACGAGATGGGCCGCTTTGTGATTGACTGGAAGTGGTTGCTGCTTGCTAGCAGCGGGCGACTGCATCGTGGTGCAGCCACTGCGCTTGCGTAGGTCCGGATAGTAAACCGGAGATATGGTTTGGGAAATGCAGTAGCCCGTAAGGGCATTGTCGCTGTTATCGAGTTCATATGGAATGGCGGTTATCACTTGTCAGACGGTAAAGTAAGGATGTCTGAAGAAAATAGATATAACGACTTCTTCGTATTGTTTGAGTCTTTGGATATCTGAATGATGACTACAGCTTATGGTCTCTACAGTCACGTCCTTATATACTCGATCGTCCAAATATGTGCAAAGTCATATCTATGGCAAAAACCGGAAGCCACGCGGGAGCAAACAATTACAGTGGGCACTCATCTAGAATGAAACAAGAAATTTTCTCACCACAGAAAATCTCTATAATTACAGTCATCATTGAACACATTAATTGATAGGCCGCACCAAACTCAGCGAGGCTTAGATGCGCGCATTCGTATTGGTATGGATGGCGGAAACTGATAGGGGGGCCTGAGGAACCAGCGGGCTGGTTCCAGTGTCGATAGAAGCTAGAATGAACATCGAAGTTACAGAGAAGCCCCCCATTGATACCAACAATAACACCATGATCAGAACGGAAAATTGCACTTCAAACAATATCAAGGATCCACTTCATCAGTAGCAGGCCCTGGACGAAGTAGAAGCAAATTATACATGCTTCCCATTATCCCTATGGCAAAAGAACTTGTGAAGCTGATACTGGCATAATCTCGTATCTGTCATCTGGATACAATATTGTTTCTTCGTAAAATACAAGATTCGGCCATGTGACCTCGGGGGAAGCCGGGATTGCCAGACGGCGAATGACTCAGCCCCCCCGGACTTTCAGATACAGTGAACTACTGCCCGAAGAAAAGTCGGGAATTCGGGATGCAAGTTTGAACGGGCGTTCGGTGTTACGGTTTTCCGAGCCTGCTTCGTTGCTGCTAGGTATTCTCGGTGAGCCATTGCGTCACTTAAGGCGCTCCATATACGCATTGGTCAAGGTGGTTGTGGATGCCAGCCGAAAGGCGAAATGACGTTCGTGGATTTGAGCTGGAGAGGATCCCGTTGGCCGAAGTATTCTCGTCATGCCGACCTACAAGAGCATGACTAGATCGACGATTACATCCACTTATACTTCTCTAATGTTCTCACAGCTATTGCTCGGTGGAGTTCAAATACGCTCAGCACTGATTCAAGCAGCTCATTAGATAATTTCATTCGGTTGAAAAACGAAAACTGGGAACTCTGGTCAACAAGACATATTGAGTCCCATCATTTAGCAGCTTCAAAGACCGAATCGGAAGTTCGTCTGACAGCGAAGTGATCTTCCCCTTCTTCTGGAGTGAGATCCCTTTTCTCGATCTTGACTACATGTGCGAGACGCGGTCCCTTGTCGATGTCTTTGAAGAACTTCTGGAGTGTCTCGTCGCTACCTTGGACTTCTCCTTCAACCTGTTGCCATGATCTTAGCTTCTGCAGATGTGTAGGTAACTTAGGAAACTTAGGGTTGGGGACGAACTCTTCCACAAGTAGTGTTCTTCACCCAACCTTTCAGCCCGTACTCAACCGCACGCTTTTGAGTGAAGTCTCTAGTGTCAGAATATAGGAATTAGAAATGTGTCTATGCTGAACACCTCGCTGTATGCAGAATCCATCATCCTACCGGAATCCGACCCCTGGAGACGTTGACCGAGTTAGTAATCAATCGATGTAACAAAATAGCAAAGTGCGTAGCCAACGCGCGAACTACGCTAGCAAGACATCAAAAAGTAGCAATGAAGTACTTGCCTTGTACAGTGCCGTGGACTCTGAATGCAGTCTGATACAGGTCAGTCACGTGTCATGAATTCAATGACGTATCAAGATAGGAAAAGATGAAACGCGACTGGGAGGTTCGAAGGGATCGGGGTAGAAGTACTCGCCGCGATGCCATGTTGACAAAGGCTCCGGTTCTTAGTCTGCGGCTCAGGTTTTTGCTGTTGTAATATCTTGGGAGTGTTTGTCTGATCATAGTTCATACCTAGGTAGATACCGGTCGACGTTCATTCTGGCGATCAAGTGGGGCTTTAGCTACGTTTATGCCTCAGGCTGCAAGGCGTCAAAGTTGCTCGATACCTCCAAATTTAGCATTTGTTCCACTTTAGGCTAGCTCAACCACTAGTGCCTTTCGGGGTCAGGCACTCATACGGGCCAGTGACAATCGAGGTCTTTGACAAGTACCTTACTCATCATCAGGAATGGGATCTTCAAGATCGCAGATTAGAAGCTAAAGTTTGGTTTGCAATTGCAGTGATGTTGGAGAATTAACCGTCAATAGTCGTATCACAGTTCCAGTCTGTAGGTTGTTATGTAGTATATTCGGTGATACAGTTGTAGTCAACCTCGTGCTTCTGGACTACTTGTAGGAGCCTAGGTAATCTGGCCTACTCCGCCCCTGAGCTCGTTTCCCTCCCAAAGATACCTATCTACGGAGTCCTCCGTACTGCTCTCCGCAACCCACCATCCTCTTCTCTCCGCGCCTTTGTCCATGGGTCCGGGCACGCGATGCTTCTGTTAAAATGACTTCAATCCTTTCCTGGTTCCGGAGACTCTACTCTCTTGATACCCTCGACACTCGTTTCGTTTCGTCTGCGACCACCTCGTTAAAGGCCGCTGCTGACACGCGACCCCCGTCTGCGAAAGATGCTCGCGCAAATGCCATCGCCAATGGCGCTTCGCCTCCCAACTGGCGAACGCCTGAATTTTTTGTTTACTATTTCGTCTTCTTAACCGTGGTACCTATGATGTTCAAGACTGTTATTGATGCTTCGAAAGGTACGGCGTGTGGTTGCGAGTTTGCGGGGAGCTGGGAGACCCGTGCTGATCAAATGCTCTAGAGAGTCATCCCGGTTATTCTGCTTATGAACATTTGCTATCGCCAGGCTGGATACCTGGCCGTAAGGTGGTGAGTGTTGGCTGCATACCTGCTGTTTTCCATGATGCTGATTGCCACATTGAATAGGACAACTCCGATGCCCAATTCTCAAACTTTCGTAATAACATTCCCTACCTTCTCATCCTTCTCGTCGCTCATCCGTTGCTTCGTCGGGTCTATGAGCGCTATCTACTGCGGACCGATGCCAGCTCTGTTTCTCGAAGTGCCGATGCGGCGACTACTGGAGATGCTCGACTGGATCGACGGGTGCGATTCGATTATTACTTTGCTCTCGTGTTCATAACTGCGCTGAATGGTGTGTCGGCTATCAAGGTCCTCGTGATCCTGTACTTGAACTACAAGATTGCCAAGTCTCTCCCTAGGAAATATATCCCCGCGGCCACTTGGATATTCAACATCTCCACTTTATTCTCCAACGAGCTTTGTGCCGGGTACCCGCTTGAGCGCGTGGCCACTTTCCTCACAGCAGGTGGTGAAGGAGAAGCTTCCTTGGTGCAATGGGCCAAATACATCGATGGCTTTGGAGGCTTAATGCCCCGCTGGGAGATCCTCTTCAACCTGACGGTCCTGCGGTTGATCAGTTTCAATATGGATTATTACTGGAGCCTGGATTATCCAGCGGCGAGCGCAATTGAAGTATGCTCTGAGACCACAGACTCTTGCGAACGATAACTGACAGCCATAAGAAGAAACAGCTCGATCCAGCAGCGCTGTCGGAGCGTGATCGTGTGAGCATCCCACCAGAACAGTCTGCGTTCAATGCTCGCAACTACGTCGCCTATGCCCTTTACTCGCCTTTGTACTTGACCGGTCCAATCCTGACCTTCAACGACTATATCGCTCAGCAGAGATATCCACCACCATCCCTCACAAAGACTCGTACTCTTCTATACGGCATCCGATTCTTCTTGACGTTGCTCAGCATGGAATTGATCCTTCATTATATATACGCCGTGGCTATTTCCCAGGCATCGCCCGATTGGTCCCTGTATTCAACCGGACAACTTAGCATGCTCGCATTCTTCAATCTACATGTGATTTGGCTCAAACTTCTCATTCCCTGGCGGTTCTTCCGCCTCTGGGCCTTACTCGACGGCATCGACCCCCCTGAGAATATGGTCCGCTGCGTGTCGAACAATTACTCTGTTTTTGCCTTCTGGCGCGGCTGGCACCGATCCTTTAACCGCTGGATCGTCCGCTATCTCTACATACCCCTGGGCGGAGGAGCACGCTCGGGAGGCGCGAACAAAT
Organism: Aspergillus lentulus; assembly: GCF_010724455.1. The sequence continues at coordinate 268,346 of NW_022983897.1, read as the reverse complement.
CCTCGCCAGGTCTCCTCTCCAAAGCACGTCGGATCTTCAATTTCCTGGTGGTATTCACGTTCGTCGCTCTCTGGCATGACATTAACCTTCGCCTCCTCATGTGGGGCTGGCTCGTCACCCTCTTTTTCTTGCCCGAGACCATCGCTACTCTGCTTTTTCCCGCGCGCAAGTGGCGATCGCGCCCAACCGCATACCGTGTCCTCTGTGGTGTCGGCGCTGTTGGCAATGTCCTTATGATGATGATTGCCAATCTTGTTGGTTTTGCCTTGGGTTTAGATGGGATCAAGAGTCTCTTATCGGAGATTCTTGGGTCTTACTCGGGCATTGGCTTCCTTGTTGCTGCTTGTGGCGCACTGTTTGTGGGAGTACAGGTCATGTTCGAGATTCGGGAAGAGGAGTTACGCGCTGGTATTAAGATGAAGTGTTGATTCTTGGATACTGAGATTTCTCTGAATTGAGGTTATGTACATAGACATTGATCATTAAAACTGTCTATGCGGGATATTGAGAGCCCTGATGGTTCACTCGTAGCAGGTATGATGGATTACTGGAAGTTCCAGGCAATGCGAGTCACATTGAGCCATGGCTGCTGCTGCTGCTGCTGCATGCAGACGAACCCTCCACCAGCTGCGATGGTAGGTGCCCGATCCGTTTGATCCGTCTGGGATTGGATTTGTGATGAGGCATTGCATCGATCACGAAGGAGACGCGTCAACCGATTTATATCATCGGGAACGGTAAAGAGCCAAGCATTCGTGATGGACTCTGAGCGGAGGGATGGATAATGATGCCTCCGTCGGGCAGCGATAAACCGTGTTATGAGACTCCTGCGCCTTTCACACAAGGCCTTGCGACTCGATGCCTTGACAGCTATGAAGCTGGCATTTCGACATCGGTACGTTTTGTCAAGCCTTATCGGCCAAACCGGTCTGCACCAGACAGCTTAAAAGAACGCACCGCACCGCGAGTCCTCATGAACCTTGTAACAAGCCAGACCACAGGTCCGAACATGACAGTTCTTGCACCGAATCTTGCCCCAGTATCCGCACATATAGCAAAAGTGCCGTGGTGCCTTGGCGGTTAGGGGCGGACCAGCACGAGCCGCGTTGTATGTGAGTGGCGGTTCGGCGAGGAGTGCCTCCATGATGCGCTCTGAGGGTGCGGAAGGGATGTATGACTTTAGAAGGGGATCGTTGTCATGCTCTGATTTGATCAGTCGGTTCGGGTTTTCGGTTTCTGCTTCGGGTTGCTTTTTGTCTTCGTCTGTGTCGGGGGTCGCGTTGGTGCTGGTCTCTGGCGGGATCGTTGAGGCCCTTGATGGTGGTACGGTGGATAGCTTCCTTTTCGATAAGTCTGACCTGGGGGTAGCGGCGGGAGTTAGACTTCGTCGGGAGGGCTTCGTGATCTTGCTGGTGGAGGGTCTTTGTATAGTCGACTGCGCGGCTTGGGCCAGGGCCGCCTCCTCATCATCGAGGTAGTTTCGGAAGGTCTTTTGCGATTGAAGGATACGGCGCACATTTGAAGTCGTCTTTCCTCGTGTCCCTAGCAGTAATAAATACACGTTAGCCATGGTCGGGTTGCTTTAGAATCTCAGCACAATATCGCAATACCTCTACCAGCCGCATCCTTCTGTTTCACAGGTATTGGAATATGCACGTCTCGATGATTCTCCCGGTCAAGCTCAGCTAAGTGGCGAATAATCGCATTGCTCTGGCGCGAAGATAAGTCGGTACGACCACCGTCGCGGATTCCTCTTTTCCTCCCGATGGTAGGTGTGATAGCTGCTTGCGCTGGGTTAAAGCCGCGGTCGGGGACGTACGTCCATCCGGGCGTGACATGGGAGGTTGTGCTGGGGAGGACTTCAATACGATACATGATGGAAAATGACAAAAGTGCCTGACATGGTCTAATAAGCTTCCATCGCGATGCTTGTCTACCGGGGTGAACGATTCCGTATGCTCTTAATATGCCAAAAGATACCGCGCCATGGATAAATGTTTGTGGTGTTTGCATCATCCAACTACAAAGGATCCACAAGGAATCGAGTCACGTGCTTGAGTGTATGTCTATGGGGCCTCGTCACTTGTGTAGTAGATTGATCACTGAATTTGGTCCATTGATCGAAGTGTTATTGAAGTATAGAGAGGTACATTATAGAGTATCCGGGATCTCAAATGACTCCAGATATGTCATTCTTGTGGAGCCCGTATAAACGACACTGCTCAAGCTGGTAGAAATCCAAAACAAGATGTAATCGAGAGTAAGAAGAAAACAGTCAGGAGATTAGAGATAATCAGACAAATTTCCTTCATTTCTTCTTCTGCAACTGGTCTATCTTTGTCTCCAGTTCCGTGACGTAAGTTTGCAGTCTCGTTGTGGCTGCCTGTAGAGCCTAACGGAAATCCATCAGTATGATTCAGACAACGGATGAACAGGGAAGTGAGGCAAGATATCAAACAATGTGTTCAGTCAGTTGCGTCCATCGGTACAGACCCAGGAATGCTCTGGTATAGCATCATAGCAGCTGGGCGGACGGGGAGGACGGGGTCTGAATCCTCAAGGACCCTGTTCGTGAGCAGAAGTAAACAGAGACATACATGGATATCTTCATTCAGCATTTGATTTGCGACTCTGTACTCTCCCAAGATATAATAGTAGACCGCAGCACCGGCAACAGCCGTTCCAGCGAGGAACCCAAACAACCTAAAACAGGCGTCAGGAAAACATTCAAGATACCTGAGAAAACAATCAAATACAAGAGTCCGAAGCTCTTACCCTCCACGGAATGCACCCACAGGCTTTCTCGGGGGTAATGCTGTCCCTGCGTTCCTGAGGCTTTGGGATGTCGAGAAGCCACAGGCGGATACGGATCCCAACCTGGGCGCCCTGGAGCGCAACAGGGAAATCGCGTTTTTACGTGCAATCATGTTTGATCATGAGCCTGGAGAGCTATATTTACAGTTAGCGAGAAGCATGCTTTTGGACTCGATAAGAGAGAAGGAAATATCATCTTCTCACATTGCAATCAGGAGATGAAGTTGGGCGCTTGAGTGTCACGAGCGCGTGGCGGCGGTGTTGCCTGTTTTAGCCCTGCAATATGCGGTTGCATCCGGCAACTCTTGCCTACACTACTTTCGGTTTCCAGCTGCTGCAGCGCAAACACATTATTGATGAGCGTATAGAGCAAGTAAAATTATTTGACCGTGGTCCTGATGAGTTTATTTTTCGCATATTTTTTCAGCACTGAACAACTTCCTATATTCATTATATAAGATATGCAACACGGGCGCCGACTAATGATAGAAATGGCACCTTGTTAAACCATACGTTGCAGTTCTATCTATTAAAAGGGCAACGGATGATACATCAGTGCTGTTTGGTATCGTACAGACAGATATCAACTGAAAGATACAAGAATAACAAAGCACTCGTATCAATTGGCCATGGTGCTCTCGTTAAACAAATCCGCCAATAAGTCGTCCTGGCAACTCTTCAAGTCCGGATTGCCCATACCATAAGTGCTTTCGAAAGCATAAATACTAAGTCGGTCGAGAAACGGTCGAAGTACCTGATCGATAAGCTCGTCCTTTGCCGTCTCACGGATCCAATCCAATGTCAGCTGAGGTCGCTTCATTCCATCGCCAGACTCGGTAGCTTCGCGCGGTGAACGTGGTGGCGCCGAGCCACGTACACCCAAGGTCTGCGATATCTCGTCCGCAAGTGCCCTTGATTCTAGATGCCCAGGAGGGTAAACAGCATCAATCGTGTCGGTGACATAAAGCCACTCGAGAAGCTGAAAATCATCTGGCGCCAGAACAAGTAGTGTATCCAGAAGCTTACACGCTTGCAACAGCGAGTATGCATTGTAAACTTCTTGTTGCGCTCCAAGAGGTATGCTAGAAATAGCTTCTTGAAGTTCTGTATTGATCAATGGCCAGAATGGCGCAAGTGTGGTAGTTGAACTCTTAAGCGCAAGCGCCCGAAGTACCATGAATATCTCTGCTCTTGTGGTGGACGACGGAGATGAGGAGCTCGTTGCCGCAAGCAGATCTTCCAGCTTCTGAAGCAGGTCCGGTACTTCTCCAATGAAGTAATCTTCATTCGCAGATAATATCAGCAGTGATATCCTCCGCAGATTCAACTGAGCCTTCCGGTCAGCTTCCAAGCGAGCAGCAGACGCTCCAACACCGAACATGAGTCCTGCTGTACTCGGTGGTGGAAGACGAGACATCAACTCTGTCAGGCGGTCTTTGTCGGCAATTACCCATTGCCTGAGTAGCTTCATCCAACCGCTTCTCACGAGATCAACCTGGAAGCCAAAAAATCGTGGATCGTTGAAGGCATCAGCTATGTCCTTCTTCCAGACTTTTGCAGCAGCTGGAACCTTCGCAATGTGTTGCAGGAGCGACATCACACTGCCGTTAATATTGTTGGGAAATAGTCGCGAACGCAGAAGAGGCCCGGTCACATGAGAGGATATGCCTGACACAGCGGAGACGATGCGATCAGAATCACCTAACAGTGCTGTAAAAGACGGCATCGAGAGTGCAAGAATACTGAGAATATCGTCAGGGCCAGCGTGCGGTACAGCGGAGTTGTCATAATCCAGGGATGGCCTCCCCAGTATACTCGAATCCTGAGATAATCCCAGAGGTTTGCTTGTGAAGATGGCGGTGAGCAGACGAAGCAATACATCCTGCATGAAGTTAATAACTGCACTGCATGGTTAATGCGGCGGTAAGACATACCCCTAGTTCCTTTCTCATCCGTCGATCCTCGCCAAAGGTTGTATTCTCCATCTTGGCTCCAAGGATGGCAGCGAATTCCACTAGCCGGGGAAGGATTTGTCTATGGGGGAAGGGGTTGCTCAAGACGTCACGTAAAAATGTTGTACAGTCTGTCCAGATCTCGTCAAGTACGTCATCATCCAGAGACCTGGCATAAGTAACCAGAAAACCTGCCAGCTCCGATTCAGTGAGGCTTGACGTCAAGGCAGATTTACGGTGGGGTTCAAGGGCAGCAGGGTTGGTTCGTGTATAAATGGCATTGAAGATTGCTGGAATGGTGATCTTTGGGCGAGATCCGTCCAGAGTGTGGAGCAAACTGAAAATCAGTGGTGATGTGTCAGGGTCAGCTCTTGACCACATCTCTATCATCGTCTCTAGGCATTCAAGGGCCTCCGCAGTGAAAAGATGCTCAAGAATTCGACGAGACCTGTTTCTCATCCGCAGAGAGGTGTATTGGAAGGACGCGAGAGACTCGGTATCTTGGGGTGGGCCCTTTCGCTCCACGGCACCCCAGGACCATATGGAAAAGCACAGTCGAACGGCATCCTGGAAGCACAATAATACAGTCAATCTGTTGTTCGCTGCGGTCGAGCGCCCCTGGTTAGAATCTGTCGCAAATACTCCTGACACCATGTTGCCAAAGAACCCATGGGCGTGGTCAGGGCTTTTGACAGCCGGTATGTTCGCTTCCTCCACGAGAAGGCGTTCGTGAGCTGCCGCTATGCAAGTCTCAAGTCCAGTAAGTAGGGTAATGGTGACATGTTCAGAGCGATCTTCTGGCCAACCGTCGGTTTGTCTAAAAGAGAGCTGAAGATTCGTGTATGATAATTGAATCTCCTTACAGAAGCATTCCACTAACATGACCAGGATCTGGAAGAGGGATCCTGAATATAGGGGAAGCACTTCACAAAGCAGTAGGGTCCACTTCTCCACGATATCTCTCGAACTTTTAGAGCTAATGCCTTTGAGAAGACACTCTAGAAGGTGGGAAGGAGGTTGAGGTGGAACAGGAAGCGAAGGACCTCTATCAGCCTTATCACTGGTAAAGGAAAGAAGTGACGGACTTGTGAGGCGCTCGCGGGACTGTGCACGCTGATGTTTTGGCCTGGGAGGGGGCGGTGGTAGGTATGCTTGCGCGAATCGGACCTTCAAAGCTGAGAGTAGGGTGTCTATTATAGCCCCTTGCAATTCGACGCTACCTCCTTCGTCGAGGACAGAAGACAGTTGATCAACCAAGAAGGAGTCAATTCCCGATTCAGCAATCTCTTCACCTCCGGGTCCTTGAAGAAGTTGTCTTATGACCAGCAGGGAGGTCTGCTGGAGTTTCACTTCTTCGTAGTCCGCCTGTGATGCTGCATTTCGCCTTCTCCCAATGATTACCTTTGAGGATAGCTGGAAAATAATAGAGTGGAGAGATTGGAATTCAGCACCATCTAAGTCGTTGATGGTAAGTCAAGCATTCAAAACTAGGTTCTCAGAGCTTACCTTCAGAAGCACCATCCTTTTGTTTATCCGCTGGATTCAATGTCTGAGTAAGAAGAGATATCCATCCATTGGGGGACAGCGAGCAGAGGATATTGTAGATTGTCCGCAAAAGGTAGTTGCACTCTTTATAGTCGTCAGTGGAAATGACGGCGTTGTCGCCCTCAATTTCTGACTGTGTTTCTCGCAAGAGAAGGTTCTCAAGTCGCAAGATCACGATACGAAACACCCTAAGAGATGTAAGAAATCGTACAAACCTTAGCTTCGGGGCCTTACTCACTTTTGAATGGATGATAAATCTTGAAGCCATCGCTGAACTACCTGTGAAGCCTCATTGGGCCCTTGAGTCAGAAGATCCAAAACGAGGAAAAGTGGGCGCTCAAGCATCGACGAATAGTAAGCCGTTTGTGCCTTTCTCGCATCGTGCGCTTGTTTTGGAGGAAGTTCGTATGAGCCATGGTGGCTATGATTCCAGAGAACAAAATATTTTCCAGCCTGCTCTTCAGAAGACAGATGGTGAGAACCTGGCGCTGAACCAACCATGAGAGATGTTATGGACGCCTCGACAATATGATCTGACCAAGAAACCGAGTGTAGATGCCAGAGACAGCGGGCCGCCTCTACATGAAACTTGGGACTTGCTGGTGAGAGGAACTGCCAAAGACGTTGGACGAGTGTCGGTATCAGTTCTGCAACATCCTCATAGCTGATATAGTACCCAGGGGCCTGTATGAAATACAAGCTGGTCACTGCGGAGACAATGGAAGATATAGTCGAGAAAAAAGATGTAGACTGTTCTGCCTGGTCAATCTTCACTCGACTGCAAATAGCCAGATAGAAGCGCCTGTCATGGAACACAAGTGATTTGGGAAGTCGTTTCAGCAGGGCAACCAGAAGACTCAGGATCTCTTGAGTAAGTATACTACCATTGCGCTTTTCGAGGGCCGATGTGGCAAGATCGTGAGCTTTCCGCGTTATGAGATCACCCAAGTGTCTGGGGAGAAAAGGGAGTGGTGGAAGATCCAGACTGCTTCTACTTTGATCATAGAAGCTATGGATTCTTTTCATAATATCAATGTCGCTGATGTCGACCATGGAATCATCCGCTATCGCTTTGGCCGATTCAGATTTTCTCGCGAACGCTCGCTCTGTCAGTAGCGCTGTCAAGGAGTTCATAACCTTCATAAGCCCGTTGGATATTTCAAGAAGCTCGTCAGGGACGATTCCGGAATCCTTTGTAAATGATGAAAGCTCGCTCAATTTTACGAGGATAGTAAGCACCAACAGAGGTACGTGGGTAAGAAGCATGTCCTCTTCACGGACATTGAAATTGTCCAAAATGAACTGAGCGAGTTGCAAGTCGTCCAAAGCCTGCCTCTCCTTGCTACAAACATCATCAGCTCTCCAGTCTATCAGGCCAAGAAGCTCCGAAAAGATCACGCCACTCTCGACACCATCGAAGAAGGCACTGGCGCTCCGAAAAACCTCGTCGAACTGATGCTTGGAAGCTGATTTTCCGAAGGCTTGGATGTTGCGCATAAGGGGTAGGAATACTGCAGGAACAATATGACCGCCAACTTCCCATCTGTCCATCAATGAAAGTGAGATTCGAAATGGCTTTGACCTTTCCGAGGGAGTTCTCGAGTCTTGCTCATTCAACCGAAGCAGACCTTTTACAAGAGGTTTTAGACCAAATTGACTGAAATACTCTGACTGCGATAACCGTTCGTCATCAACAGCGTATGCTCCCGTTGTCCCTTCACTTTCGAAAGGTGGCTGATCACTCGCAGCTTCAGGACCTAGGAACCACGCCCACAGCCTCCTGTTCAGGCTCATGTCTCGTCGGGCAACAACGCCAACAGCCGCAATCATTAATCTCTGAAGGTCGTCATCCGTGATCCGCGACTGCAGTATAGGCGAGCTGAGTGGAAGATGAGTCACAAGTAAGTCAAGAAAGTTGCGCTGTACGAGGATTTGTTCATCCACCAGACCAGACGCAAAACACCTAATAAGCAAGCCCGGCTCAGGCATGATAACAGAGTCCACCGCCACGCGCATATCATGTGGCATGTCCTCAAAGTTACTTCCATCACCCTTACTAGGTCTGCGATCCGTAATGCCTAACTTTGGCAAATATCGGTTCAGGTAAGCTAAGACACCCGAACGTCTGCTAGGGCTGGTTATGGATGCCAGGAACAGACACTGCCAGAAGTATTGACCGCTTGATTCCGCATCTGCTCCGGATCTCTGCGTCTCTAGCTTCGTTGCTGCGATGTCGCGGAATTTGTTAACGAGTCGCAGCGTGTGATCGAAGTCATCACTGGTTTCCTCTTCCAGGCCTGGTAAAAGGGCCAAGATTATAGCCTTCAATGCCGGACGAATGGCCCATGGCTCGAGATTGCAAATATGACTTTCTACCAAGGATAAGAACAGAGGACGGACTGTGAGCGAGGCGAAGGTAAGAGTGGGCGCGATGCCTGGCAGGTACAAGGGGAGGTCGTGTGACAAGCCTTCAGACTATTTGGCCGATTAAAGGCATTAGCAGATGGACACTCAATTTCTTTTCCCGTCACGTCGAACCTTAATCAGATTAAATATATAGATGTATACTTCGAGCGCTTTCTGGTGTACGCCCGACGGTAGTGAAGGGTTCAAGCACTGTGAGAGGCGTTTGGCTACAAGCACCTTGTGGGGGACGACTGGTAAGTCTGCGGGATGCGATTGGAGAGCCTGAACCAGGTGAGCAATTTGCCTATTGTTCTAGGCGCATGAAGCCTAAACTTACCTTCAACAGGCGACTAAGGAATGAGATATAGTCCGCCCATTCCTGTAGTGCTGTGTCGAACAACGACAGGGCTCTTTCAACAGTTGAAGCATAGCGGCGGTAATTCTTGTCTTTCTTCAAGGGCTCTGTTTGCGAAGATAAGTGAGTTGCATAGTCCCGAATAATCACATTTGCCTTCAATTGCATATCTGAACTGGAATTTGCGTACCCTCCTTCCCTCGTAAGCGGGAGCGCGTAAAGGAGCTGTCGGAGCTTGCGGGGGAGTTGGACCTTGGAAAAGAGCTCGGATCAAGGCTCATGGTGCCAGTAGTGGATATTCGGTAGGCGGAATTGCTTCAGATCGCGGCGCTTCATATTTTGCTCATCAGGAGGGCATGATCGGATGATTTTGCGGATGGTTGCGAACAACTGAAGCCACGCAGCCTGAATAGATAGACCAGGCGGAGATGTTTTGAGTCTCCGTCCGCCTTGGAGCTCCGGCCTTCCAGCGACGTCAACCTAGCTCCACTTACTATCTACTCCACGTAGCTGCGCTCAGCAGATGAGAGCAACCTAGATGACCTGCCGTCGCATCTTCATGAGATTATCTCTTTCCCAATGATGATTATGTCTAACGCCACTTGACTTATTCTAATGATCACTGTTCACAAATGAAGCAGGACCTCCTCTTAGAACTGCTGTCGATGCGCATGATCTGCGTACGATGAACTCGAACTCTCTTGAGCAATCACAGGTCTCACCGGGCGATGACGGCGCTGGAAGGAATGACTACGGAACTCCAGAATATTCCGCGAAAGAACCCTCGGATACCAGTAGCGATGACTCGTCCACAAGCTTGGAAGAAAGGCCCCCACCTCTGCCCCCGCGTCCGAACACCTTGAGCTTATTAGATGAAGGGTTCATTTCATCTCGCTCAACCCGGCAGTCATCATCAGCTAGTTTGCAGGCCAAGGCTACAACAGCTGTGTCGATACCGGATATTAGCCTCCTGCAATTGAACGATGGCGCAAAAGAAAACCACCCTACCCGTGGTCCTTTTGGTTCACTGAGAGCCAAAGCAAGCCTCACTCAGCTTACAGCGTCGAGAGGCAGTGATGTGGGGGATTCTGCGAGTATTAGAAGCACGGCACCCAACACAGAGCTCGGTGAGGCGGAAAACGTTTTCAGCGACTTCCTTGCACAGGAGGCCGGAGACGTTCAGCAGGACAGCAGCGGACTTCTTCAATTCCCCGAGTTTCGGGCCGATGATGTCGAAGACGACTTTACGAGTGAATTTGAGCCAATCGGGGAGCTGGATGATGAAGGCAGGAATGAAGGTTAGTGATGATCTGTGTTGTGTAGTGATCAAATCACTGACTTCAATCCAAATCGCAGAGCTGCTCCTTGAGAGATGGAAGTCTAAAAGAAAACACTATCTCATCCTGTCTGCTGCTGGGAAACCCATTTGGACCAGACATGGTGATGGCGGACTGATCTCGGGCTACATAGGTGTCATTCAGACGATCATATCGTTTTACGAAGATGCGAATGATCGTTTGAGCAGTTTTTGCGCCGGGGATACGAAGTTCGTGATTGTTACCAAGGGTCCATTATACTTGGTAGCCATTAGTCGACTCTTGGAGAGCGATACGCAGCTGAAATTACAGCTAGAAGCCTTGTACATGCAAATTTTGTCTACCCTAACACTGCCCTCGTTGACACATCTCTTCTCTGTTCGACCGTCTACCGATCTCAAAAGGCCGTTGCAAGGGTCCGAGACGTTACTGTCTACTCTGGCAGACAGCTTCACAAAGGGATCACCGTCCACGTTCCTTTCCGCATTGGAATGTTTGAAAATCCGCAAGTCACATCGACAAGCGATCAACAATGCGCTTTTAAAGGCCAAGGTCGGCAGCCTACTGTATGGTCTGGTGGTTGCGGGGGGTAGATTAGTCAGTGTTGTGAGACCCAAAAAACATTCTCTGCATCCTGGTGACTTACAACTTCTCTTCAACATGATCTTTGAAGCAGAAGGCATCAAAGCAGGAGGGGGGGAGAGCTGGATTCCAGTCTGTTTACCGGGATTCAACAGCAGCGGTTATCTATATATGTATGTCAGTTTCCTTGATCTCCGCGAAAACTCAGGCAATGCTGCCAGCGAGACGACGACAACAGAGCAGTCGGTGGCGATCATCCTGATTAGCCCGAATAAGGAGGGGTTTTTTGAGATGCAGGAGATGCGAAATTCACTTGTCGAGGTATGCAAGTCCGTCACTAGAATCTGGTTTGTTCAGGACAAACTAACTCGATCCGGTGCTGGCAGCAACTGGAGAAGAATAATAGTATCAATATCATCAAAGACGCTATTGATGGGGGTCGTCCGGCTACTACTGATATTGTTCCCGGGACCGTCTTGCATCATTTCTTGTATAAATCTCGGGCAAACGTCCAGTTCACCATGTCCTCTTACGACCCTGAGTTCACATCGATTTCTCGGCGTCGAAGGTTTGTCAACTCCGTTAAGCCATCTTTTAAGCCCTTGTTATGTTCGTGGACTAATGAATTCTTGATGCCTCGTTTTTTAGATTGATGTCAACATACAATAACCTACACTCTAGTATTCATGCTAAGCATGCTCATGTGAAAGTTCACCATTGTATCTCCCAGTCAGCCAGTTCTTTTGCTTGGGTGACCCCGATATTTGAACTTTACTGTGTTGCTAGCCCCAATGCTAATCGCAACGCACTTGCACAGAGTGCAAGTAAGATTGTCCAGTGGGTACAACGGGAGGAAGAACGGTTGTTTATAATTGGTGGAGCTGTAGGTCATCCGCAAGGGGAATTTTTGGACTAATACTGACTTTATTCCAAGGTTTTCTAATATCCAACTACTGAGGTATTCCGCTGAAAATCGAGGCCCCCTATGTGCAACACATACGACTCTCCTATCAGCACGGATACAGCTCAAAGTCGTGGTGCTTGAAGGGCCTCGAACTGTCCCTAAGTCAGAATCTAGAGATAAAGACGAAGACATTGCTTCGACATGTCTCATCTAGTAATTGCACGTTACAGCTCGAGCCAACGGCCAACGGTCTAGTCGATCGTGTCGTCTCGCAGGGCAAAAAGCTGCTGCATGACCTCGTCTGCTTTGCTTCGGATGGCGTTATGGTACATAACGTTCGTGATAAATTGCTTGATACCCTTGATCTTTGCCGCCGTCATCGACGCCAGGTCGAAGTGGACATACATGTCCTCTACGTACGTCGCTGCATAGACAGGGACTTCGTTGTTCGCAAGTCGAGCCTCATCATAAAGCTGAGGCCACTCGGCCGTCGTGGCAAGGATGTCTGCAGCGTCTTTGACTTGCTGCAGTTCGGTGTATGACTCGAACATGTCTTTATAGATCTATAGTGGCGAGTCGAAGTTAACCGTTGCTGCGGGGAATCTACCGGACAAAAAGCCTACCATTTCTCCTGTGAACAATATCTTTGGCTGCTTATCGTCAACGTTAAACTGCACATCAGCTGAGCGTAACCGATCCGCGGACCAATTTGAGGCTTGCCTGGAAGGAGTCAGAGGTTATTTGACTTCCCGCTGACAAGCTAGTAGCAAAAGGCCTTTCTCACCCTTGGCAGTAGATCGCTTCATGAAGGATGGCGTAAATTATATTGTTGTCGAAGCCACCATAGCTGTCGATAGCGGTCAAGGTTGGATGCGTGAGAAACCCAAAGATCTCCAGGTCGTTACACGCGCGTAGCACCAGATCTGCCAACTTCGGAGTTAGTGAAAGATAAAATTGAAGAATACGATGTATTAATACCATGAACGCTGTCGAGACCGCCTGTAAGTCGTTAGAGCCTCCAGTTGTTTTATTCATCAGGGCGATCGAGTTCACATACCGTGCATTCCGAACATGATACCAAGTTGCTGGATACGCTCTGGTGTCAGAGTGCCAGAGGGCACGGTGACACGGTTCTCTCTCAAGTACTGAACGAGTGTCTTGACTCTATCAACGTCTTCAGGAAACTTGGTATAGTACGCATTGTTTCTCTCCTTGACCTTCTCTTCTTCGAGTTAGAAAGGGAACAGACACGCCAACTCAAGCCCAACATACCGTATGTACGCTCATATACCGTGTCCGGACCATTAACAAGAGGAGGAAGCCCGCCGCAGATGAAAGCCTCTGTCAGTCCTTCTGGGCTTTAAATCAAATAGACGTGTTATCAATAAAGCTGGACTATATGGATGCAGTGGGGAAGACTTACAACATAGAAAGATACGTTACAGCACAGAACCCACCGAAACTTTGGCCGATGATACTCCATTTACGTTGGTCCTCGGGGTAGTCTGTGGTAAGGCACCGACGGATAGCTTCGCAGTCACGGACAATATTGTCCGCACGGAATTGCTTCACGTACTCAGCCTGTTTCACTGCATTGCCTTGAAGGGCGAGAGTTCGAGCCGTTATCGTCGAGCTCATGCCTGTACCACGCTGGTCTAGGAACAGCACCTACAAACGGTGAGAACATGAGTCACCAAAGGAGAAATATCTGAGATAAAATTTGAATACACACCTGGTACCCCTTGTCGAGCGCGGTTCCAACCCAGCCGTACTCTTGCGGAGGTCGACAGCCCATCCCCGGGCCTCCTTGAAGATAAACCAACCAAGGGAGCTGCTTCTCGCCCTTGCCATTGGCAGGATCAACTGGAGTCTCTAGACGACGGACACTTCGAGCAAAGAGCCTCAGGTTGCCGTCATTGGGCTTACAGTAGTTCACGGGCACATCAAAGAGCAGCTCTGCCACGCGAAACTTCCCTGGAGATTCCCGCTTGTCAGCGCGCGTTATAAGCAACGAGTCGAAATGGACGAACCTGGAATATTATGAAATTTTCTATCGATTAACTTTGCAGCCATTGTCATGGTTCTTGTATATTGGGGTATGGATTAAGAACAGGAGTTGTTATCAATATAACGGCAGCTCGCAAAGTGAGGGACTTGTTAAGTGGAGGAGGGGAAATGCCAAATGCTGCGGAGGTTACTAGGAGGGCTGCAACGGGACGATCTACCGCATCAATGGAGGAAAGAAATGTCTTGACTAGTATCCATCGTTAAGAACTCAAGCAGACTCAATTCGAATAGAGTTCGATCATCCCATAAATTCATGCCTCGCTTTAGTCATATGGTTAACTAATTTCTAGTGCTTACCCACCGGAGCTAGGCTGCAACTGATTTGGGGGTATGTATATATGAATCATATCCCCGTTTTCTTTACGCTCACCTTCCAACATCGGAATTTTCACAGTCATGGAGTCAAAAGCAGTCGATACCACAATTGAAAAGCAGCAAGCTCTTCAACAGGAATTATGGAAGGTTGCCCAGAGCGAATGGAAGTCTGGTATCTTACCAAGTGCCAACGATCTGGCACGCGCAAGAGCATCTCTTCCAAAGTCGCTAGCCAATGCTGGAATGGGGTATGAAGCTGCCAAACAGCATATCCTGGAGGATATTATCCCAGGCTTGAATGGCAGCAGTATCAGCCCCAATTACTATGGCTTCGTGACCGGCGGCGTAACGCCCGCGGCGTTGTTTGCGGATAACGTGGTCTCCGCTTACGACCAGAACGTCCAGGTACATCTTCCAGAGCATTCAGTCGTTACAGATGTCGAATACAATGCGCTGGGTTTGTTACTAGACCTCCTTCAGCTAGATCGAGGCTCTTGGTATAATGGTACATTTACGACTGGGGCAACCGCCAGTAACATCCTCGGTCTGGCCTGTGGAAGAGAATTTGCTGTGAAAGCCGCAGCGAAAAACCGAGGGGCCGCTTTGCAGAGTGTTGGACAGCATGGGTTGTTCGAAGTCATGCAGGCTTCTGGTCTATCGGGACTACAGGTGCTATCGACATTACCTCATTCGTCGCTGGTGAAAGCAGCGGGCATACTCGGGATCGGCCGTGCGAACGTGAAGAACATCTGCCGTGATGATAATCCGCTTCTCTTCGACCTAGTCAAACTCGAAGCAGAATTGGCAAGATCCGAAAAGGCAACTATCGTCGCTGTGTCATGCGGCGAGGTCAACACCGGACTTTTCGCGACGGCCGGTCTCGAAGAAATGCGTGAAATACGCAGGCTCTGCGATGAATATGGCGCTTGGTTACACGTCGATGGGGCCTTTGGCATCTTTGGTCGGGTTCTGGATGACAATCAGGAGTTTGCTTCCATCAAGAAAGGCTGCCAGGGCATCGAGTTAGCAGACTCCATCACGGGCGATGGACATAAATTACTCAATGTGCCGTACGACTGTGGGTTCTTCTTTTGCCGTCACGCTACAGTAGCACATGATGTTTTCCAGAATGCCAATGCAGCCTATTTGACGGCCAGTATGACGGATGGACCCTCAATCCCTTCTCCGTTGAATATTGGAATCGAGAACTCTAGGCGATTCAGAGCGTTGCCGGTCTATACCTCGCTGGTGGCTTACGGCCGCACAGGGTATCAGGCTATGCTTCAGAGACAGATACAACTGGCTAGGAAGATCGTCGGATGGGTTTTCGATCATCCGGCCTACGAAGTATTACCGAAAGCGAATAACAAAGAAGACCTACTGGAGAGGACGTATATGAGCATCCTCTTTAGCGCGAAGGATGATGCACTCAATCACAGGCTGGCATCGACGATTAATGCGACTTCCAGAATATACGTCTCCGGTACTTTGTGGCAGGGCAGATCGGCTTGCCGCATCGCTATCTCCAATTGGCGGGTCGACGTGGAGAGAGATTTTGCGATTGTGACTGATGTTCTGGAAAATGTGGCTAAAGGACAATAGACCTGTTTCTGTCTTGACGAATCATTCATCAACATCTACAAACTTTGCTGGGAGTATGAAAATGATGACCGCCGACTCTTCTGGCTTGTCATGGGATGTTGATAATCAGCATGTATATATCTTTCCCAGACGCCAGTTCCTAAATCTTAACGTGTAATCTAGTCGGTCCATTTTTAGCTTCGTCCGCTGTTGTGAACCCTTAATAGTCGGGAGATATGCAGTGGTTTTAGAATCGGCGGAGAAATTAAAGCTGAACAGTATGCATCTATGTTAAAACCAATTTTATGGTATATATTATTTACGTACATCACCTACGTCGCCCAGCACCACCGGGGTTATCAGTTCGGTCAGCGATGCTGACAACCTCGCCAATGCCAGCCGCTTCTTGTTCATCTTCCAGAGCCATGATTTCCTCTCTGCTATCCCACCACTTTTCTTCTGCCATATTGAACGCATCCTTGCGTAGTTCCTTCACATTCTTCTCCACCGTAATGCCCTTCTCTTTCAAGGTATCTAGCAGAATCTTCTGCCACTCCTCAGATGTACGGCTAAAGAAATCACGCAAGCTCTCAAACGGTCTGGGGAGAGGTCGGCTGTCCTGCACAGAGAGCTCTGCTTCCTGTTCCTCCACTTCAAGCTGCTCCATTCCCTGGGTGACTGACGGTACTGTGACTTCGGTAGATGCTGGAGAAGCAGAGTCCAAGGACATTGCATTTTCGTCATCGTCGTCTTCCTCCTCGTCTTCATCTTCCTCGTCCTCATCCATCTCATCGTCACTCTCCGCTTCGTTGAGAAGATGCCAGTTCTCAGGTTCCTTGTTGTATATTTCCTTCACACCGTCGAGTTTCACCAAGTCAATGGAGTACATATCATTGAAAGTGAACTCACGGTCACCTTTCTCAAACGTTCCGCCGAATATGAATAGGGTATCGTCTTGCACGGCCAGCTGTGCGTTGAAACGCTTGTGAGGCATCTCGAAGCGTACAATAGAGGGTTTCTCTGGCTCCGTAGGCTCGTCCTCCATTTTGTCGGTGATTCGCTGAAACTCGTCATCATCGTCCAGATCGCGGAGCCCTCCTTTTGCTTCTAAAGCTTTCAGATTTTGGAGAAGCTCCTCTTCGTCGGCCTTTGCCCGGTTTCGAGATCTCATCTGGTTGGCCTGCTGCTTCTTACCGGTTGCTCTTGGACGGCGAAGAGTCAGAGGGAAGAATCGATTTCTGTCAGTGTTCCAAGCCAGCAAAGTGTCAAAGAACTCGCTATCGATTCCCTCCTCACTGAGTTCAACGTCATGGACACCGCCGAACATGATACCTCGTCCTTTGTGGTACGCCATAGTAGCGCCGGCACGGGGCGGGTTGGGCGAGTTTGCGGGCTTCTTACGGCGTTCCCAGCGAACTGTAGGAGCCGCGGACGCAGGGGCATCAGCGTCAGGTGGTGTAATTCGTAGAAACCAAGTGTCCTGATGGACCATGGGCTTCATGGTCATCCGTTGGGGACCACCCTTCTGTGGCTTCCCTCCCACACCGATAGAGGCCTTCACGCGGGAGTAACCGCCGTACAGTACGGCTCCAGATTCGTGTGGCAAGAATGAGAATGATGACCGAGGATCAGGCTTTTGAGCTGCCGGGGGCAGTGTAGGGTTGAACCAGGTGAATTTTGAGCAATCGTAAATCCACAGGTCCTGCAGGTACTTTGTTTGCTGTGAAGTATCCTGAAACCCTCCGAAGAGGATAATATAGTTCTGGTGGCCTCAGCATGATATTCACTAGAAGTGGATTGGCTTTGATACACACCTTGAAATATGTCATTCTGTGGCCACTTCTAGCTGGCGGGCCTTTGCCTTTGGTTTCGAGACGAGTCCATTCTCTGGTGGCAGGGTCGAGATGCCAAAAGTCATTATAATGATAGAACGTCCCCTGCTTTGGTGAGGAAAATTCACCTGGACATTGTAGGCAACAGTTAATAATGAATTCATCCAGGATACTTGCACAAGGCTCACCTCCGAATAAATAGACACCTCCGGCATTTCCTCCACGGCACCATGCATGCCCGCTTCGAGGTAGAGGGCTGTTGGGACTGGTAACTTCCTTCCACTCATCTCGATCAATGTTGTAGACGAAGAGATTATTGAAGAACGTAGCAAGCGTGCCATCAAAGTGCTCGCCACCAAATATCAAGAGCTCGTTCCGGTTTGAGGGAGACGCAAGTATTGTAGCAGAGGTACGTGGAGACGGCGGTCCTGAGACTACCTCAGTGACCTTCAGAAATTTAGCTTGCTCTTCGGCATATTGGGCTAGGATCGCATCCAAATCGATGTCTTCTGCGTCACTATCTGCGTCGCGACCCTTCGTCTTGTGCCTCTTTTCTTTTTGCGCAGCCTTCTTGGATTGCTTCGCAGCTACCCGCTCCTTGTGCTCGGCGGACTTCTTATTTTTCTTGCCCATGTTGGACAATTAGTGATGGACTGGGATTGACTTCTATGTTTGTACCCTCTGATGTCCTTCTAGCCTGCTGGATGTAGGCCCCTGTGAGTGAATGTGAGGCAATTACTTCTCCTAATTGATGCCACAACGGAGCAAATCGTATGGCGCGGGGGTTTGTAGGGGTTAAAAAAATGCGAAAAGTTCCCCGCAATTGGCCACTTATCTTGTAAACCAGATACAACCGCAGACACAGACACAGACACTGCTATCGATGAGAACAGTAGACATATAGACTTTGCAAATGCCTAATTATAAAAGGTCTAAAGCCACGAGCGATTTCACCTACAATCTGATTTTCGTGCAGAGCGCGACGTCTTTCGGAGACACTACACGAGGGTATGATCCTCCAGATACCACTATAGATATACCAACCTAGAGTAAAGAATAGCAGGGGTCAAGTTTATGAGACTGGAATCAAGTACAGCTTCAGAAGAGCTTCAAATAAAGTTAAATAAGTAAATAAAGTCCTGGGAAGAGAAGTTAGATTGTCTCGAGAGCATACAGTTCCTGAACACTGATACGTCTGGATACCTGCCAGAATTTGATGGCATCCGCGATAAGCAGATAAGATATCCTGTTTAGAAGCAACCCCACGTGACAGCGTGTAGAGACGCGTCTATCGCTTGGTTTATCTTCCGATGTGCATGATTGATGAAACGCGATATCAAAATCAATACCACCATAATCGCGCCGACATCGTTGGAGGCACGAACTCAATCATGACCCCGAGAGGACGTCTCTATGACTAAAAATAATTTGAACGTCCATCTCCAATGGCTGCTGGACCAAGGCCCTTCACTATACCCTTCATTAACATCATTCGCTCAAGAGATACAGAACTCTGCCAGCCGACAGCCTACGACTCGTCCTCAGCCAGCGGACTCAAATGCAAGCATTGATCGATTGGGTAGTATTCATGTCGGCGATTCCCAGGTCATCAGAGAAACCAAAACGAACGAAGAGAAAGATGGTGGGGGCGACGTTATAGAGCTAGACGACCCGAACATGGCACGATTGCTACTTGCCCCTCAATCCGCGAGTAAATCTCGATTGATTAGTCGCCCTGGAGAACGCCAGACAAATACTGGAAGTGCCGCAAATGTCCGCCCCCTAACGCAGTCTTTTACAGAACAGAGAGGAACAGCAAACCAGCATGGTCTTGCTCAAGGTAGGACAGGGAACTTTTGCTGTGTGTTTCCGTGAGCTGACAACGTCCTGGATCATGTAGCGACTCAGCGAGGCTTCTCTGCTTCCTTTGACAGTCCCGGTCGGCCGTTAAGCACGCCACTTCGATCGAAGCATGCGGTGGATCTGACCTCGCCTTTACTGGATATAGATTCCATCGACTTGACAGGCGACGTGGAACAACCTACGGCCTCGTCCGACACGGTAGAAGATTTCAGTACTCCCCGGCGATTATGGACAGAGGATGCTGCGTCCCGCAAAGAACCTTTCGAGAAGAAGGGCAGAAAACGGAAAAGCGACGAGTACATTTCAGATCTCTTGTCACCAGGGCGGAGCGCCCACAAACATCGATCACCCTCGCCTCTCATCTCCGCGAACTCTGCATATCCTGAACGCAATGGCTTGTCAATTCAATCCCAAGCTCGACCAAACAGATCACAACCAGCTTCGAATGCTCGTATCTCGTCACCGGTGAAACGGGGGGAACGTGAGGCCTCCCTATCTCGGCCCGCTCAACCACACACTGTCATAGCTGATTCTGACGATAATGACGACACTGACAACTTGTTTGAATGGATTGAAGAGGAGGATGATCCGATTCTTTGTGATAACGACGCTTTGTATCCTGTCCTTCCTACAGTTTCCTCTATCAGTGACACCGAAATGGCTGAGTCAAAGCGATCAAAGAAGGATTCCGTGCCCAGTTTACCTCCAGTTAGTACCCTACCACGAAGCGACCCAGGGCCTGCCTTAGAATCAAAGGACAGGTTGCATACTAGTGACCCGCGAGCTTCTCAGGCGCCCGGCACATCCTATTTACCTGGCTCTCAAGCTCGGGATCAAACCGTCCTCCAGTTTCTCAAACTTCCAGTTAGCTCGCTTGATGACTTGTTATCAACTCTCCAAGATACCGTCACAAAGAATTCGGAAATCGTCTACGAACGAGCTATGCGAGGCGAGCCGGCTTCTGAGTTAGTCTCTGAGAACAAGTCCATCCACGAGAAAATGGATGCTATACGCTCGCTGAAACAAGAGAAAGAGGAATATCAGGCATTTGAAGCGAAGCAGGAGAGCTTAAAGAAAGCTCTTATACAACTGATATCACGAGGCTGTGACCCACAAACGATGCCGGACGAACTTGCTCAAAGTCGAGACGTCACATCAAAGCTCCAGAAGATCGAGGAGAATATGAGTTGCCTACTGAGGACAGCCGGCATTGACACTGAGACTCTGAATTCAATGTCTCGAGATGCCAAAAAGCGTAGCTCGCAACCAGCTTCCTGCGATTCCCGACCTTGTACTACGGGAGCTTTGAAGGATGGGGACATTGCGCGTTTGGAAAAGGCGCGGGAAGCTCCCAGCTCTCGCATCATATCTCCCGTGCGGAGCTCGTTTGACCGTAATCTTTCGCGGACGAATGTAGCCGAACGCACGTCTGGCACGTCATTCAGGACGCCTGGCGGGGGTGACCCGCTTGATGAGCTCCACTTAGATGAGCCGATGATCTATGAGGAACGTGAAGCATTTACCAGAACTATGGGAAGTCCGTCACGCCCGCTTGGCAACGTCGATGAGTTTGATCTCGATGCTGAAGACGTGGATATGCTGGAAGCCGCAGAGCATTTTGACGACGGTCCGATCTTGACAACCGAAACCTCTGGATATGAATCTCGCAGAGTCTTTGCTGAAACTTCCGGGAACGCCTCTCGTATGCCTGCAACCCAGAAGTCGCAAATCCACAATCCCCTATGGAATCAAAACCCGTGGACAAAGGATGTGAAGAATGTGTTGAGAGATAGGTTCCATCTTCGTGGATTTCGAATGAACCAGCTTGAGGCTATAGATGCTACTTTGAGTGGAAAGGATACCTTCGTCCTCATGCCTACGGGAGGAGGAAAGTCACTCTGCTACCAGCTGCCCTCCATTGTTACTAGCGGCTCAACCAGAGGAGTTACGATCGTGGTGTCGCCGCTCTTAAGTTTGATGCAAGACCAGGTGTCTCATTTGAAACGACTAAAGATCAAAGCGTTCTTATTGAATGGTGAAACAAAGCAAGAGGAGAGGCAGTGGATTATGCAGACACTGTCTGGGCCTGCAGCTGAAGAACAGATCGAACTGCTGTACATCACCCCGGAGATGGTCAACAAGAGTCAAGCTCTCATCCGAAGTCTGGAGAGGCTCAATAGACGACACAGACTTGCTCGTATCGTGATTGATGAAGCTCATTGTGTCAGTCAATGGGGGCACGATTTCCGCCCTGACTACAAAGCGCTGGGAGAAGTGAGAGATCAGTTGCCTGGCGTTCCCATGATGGCACTGACTGCCACTGCAACAGAGAATGTCAAAGTAGACGTCATCCATAACCTGAAGATGGAGGGTTGTGAGATCTTTACTCAAAGTTTCAATCGTCCCAATCTGACGTACGAGGTACGACAAAAGACGAAATCCGCCGAGGTCCTGGAAAGCATAGCGGACATCATCAAGACATCTTACCCTAATAAGTCCGGCATTATCTATTGTCTGTCGCGCAAAACTTGCGAAACTGTTGCCGAAGCTCTTACGTCGCAACACAACATCAGGGCCGAATATTATCATGCTGGTATGGATTCCTCCAAGAGGGCGGAGGTACAGGAATGGTGGCAGTCCGGCCGCGTTCATGTGATAGTCGCGACTATTGCCTTTGGAATGGGTATCGATAAGCCTGACGTACGCTTCGTTATCCACCACAGCATTCCAAAGAGCTTAGAAGGATACTATCAAGAAACTGGGCGGGCAGGTCGAGATGGCAAGCGCTCAGGCTGCTATCTTTATTACTCTTATCGGGATGCGACTTCTATCATGAGCATGATTGACAAAGGCGAGGGTGGCAAGCAACAGAAAAATCGACAGCGCCAAATGTTACGGAACGTCATGCAGTACTGTCTTAATCTTGCGGATTGTAGAAGAGTGCAGATTCTTGCATACTTCAATGAGTATTTCCGCCAAAATGACTGCAACAAGTCTTGCGATAATTGCAAGTCTAACGGTATTTTTGAGCACCGTGACTTCTCTCAGCAAGCCGCTTCTGTTTTGAAGATTGTGCGATACTTCCAGGACCTTGAGGACAAGGTTACTATGTCCTATTGCGTGAATATCTTCCGGGGAAGCGTGAAAAGATTTCGCTCCCCTGAACACAAGGATGCACCTGGTTTCGGCGCAGGATCAGGGTTGGACTTGCAGGTCGCGGAACGTCTCTTTCAATATCTTCTTGTCGAAGGAGCTCTTTTCGAAGAAAATGTGGTCAACGGTAGCAGATTTGCGGTTCAATATATCAAGCTTGGTCGGCGCGCCGCTGATTTTGAGAGTGGGCGTTGCAGACTGAAAATGCCCGTGCAAGTATCACCAAACGGAAAAGGCCCGGCGGGAGCTGTCAGACCTCGCGCAGAAGTGCCCCAGTCCACAAACGTCTCATCACCTGTGCAATCAGCAAATCGCCGACTTTTGGCACAGTATCGTTACCAACGCGATTCCGACGGCGAAATGGACAGTGACGGCTTTGAACAGATTCGAATAGCCGGCAAGCCGCAACATGAAGCCCGTCGCAGCCCGGGGCCGCCGATCACCGTTGACCAGCGATTCGACAGCCTCGATTCTCTCCATAAAACAGTCGCTGAGGATTTCATGTTCTATGCAAAGAACTTCTGTCAGGACGTAGGGTGTCCCATTCACACTTATTATCGGCATGATTGCTAACTTTATAGCAGTTGATGCTCAAGAAGAATCTTCGAAATCAGCCTTTCAGTGATGGGATTCTGCGCGAAATGGCCATAGTCTTTCCTAAAAGTGAGTGAACCATTACTTTTCAAGCTAGCCAGGGAAATGCTCATATCGAGTAGACCTGTCCGAACTTGCTCAGGTCCCTGGAATAGACCCAGATAAGGTCAACCGGTACGGTACACAGATACTTAAGCTCGTACGCGATGCTCAGCGTCGGTATGAGGAATTGAAACAGGAACGTGACAATAACGACGATGTTGTTCCGGATCCTAACCATCATAACGTGTACAACCTCACGGAAGATGAGGACGAGTTTAGCGATGGTGATGACCTATTCGTGGACCAACTGGTATCGATTGAGAAGGAAGACAAGGTTGTTTCAAGTCGATACTTCCCATCGCAGCCAGGGGCGGAATCTGAATCATCCGACGAGTATGGAGACACCCAGACTAACCGTTCCAAGAAAAGGAAGACTTCGTCCAAGAAGCGATTTCACCGCAAGAACGCTGCCGGGTCGAGTTCAAGGACGAAAACGCCGCGACCTAGAAAGAAGGCCAGTGATCATGTCGACAAGCGCTCGGCTGGTTCCCGAACTGGCTCGAAAGCAAAGCATACGGCCAAGAGTACTTCTACCAGCATCGGAATGATGCCAATCTGATACCTGGCTATGGCCTTTCTTCTTCCATGTTTCATTTATGGCATTAACGGTATATTTCAAACACCGAGCATTGAACTTTTTGATGAGCTTTTGATGTATCTCGCATTTTCAAGGCGTTTTGCCGCCAGTGGCTTCCGGGGCCGCTTCTTTGAAACACTTGGTTTTTGCCGGTTGCAGATTTCTTACTGGCCTTCGGTTGATCCGCTATATATCCGTGGGGGTGGCGTCTGATTGTTTGTCTTTTCCCAGGTGTTTGGTGAGTTGTGATACCAATTATAAGCTGGGAGATGTAGTACGGTACATGTAGTCATCTCAATCGACTAATGAGCGCCCAAAATCAATCAACCGCAGCTTCCTGGCATCACGCGGATGGAATTGAGCCACCTTGGCTCTTACTAGAAAGCGCGAGGCCGCTGACTCGTGCGGAAGGTCTATGTAGGAGTAATCTGCATCTAGCAGAGCAGTAAGAAGAGCTCGCATCTCAACAGCCGCCGCCTCTCTTTTATACATAGGGGTTGTCATAGGGGTTGCCTGTTCGTTGCCCTCCTGCGCAGTTTGACGACGAACAAGCTCATCAATCCGCTGTTGGCCACTATCAGTAGCCCCCACGGCCGGGGTCTTTGGTTTTTTAGGCTTTCCATGGCTAGTGTAGCCCGCTTTCAATGTAGCATCTGAGATTTCCATTGCATCTCCGACAGTGGGACCGCCCAGATTTTCTGCAGCGAGCATTGGGGCAAGTGTATCTTCGACAAATTTATAGAGAGAGGTCTTCAGCTCTTCTGTGGTAGTGTCAAGTCTCTCGATATCTTCCTGTTGCTCTTTGACGAGGTCATGCGCAAGCTGCGCAGGGGTTCTCTGGACTTGTCTCGATTTTTCTGCCTTCAGCCGCTCAATCCTTTTCTCCAACCCGTCTTTGATCAGTTGCGCATCGCGCAAATTGGCTTCTTCCGCTTTCAAGCGCTGACGGTCCGCAGACAGTTTCTCCGCCGTCAATGAAATTGAGGTCTTACTCTCCTTGACAAGGCGAGATGCCTCGTCAACCGCAAGTAGAGAAGGCAAAGGCGAGCCTGGACTCGGCAGTCGCGTTTCCGACTGCAGAAGAGCATCATACGCTTTCTTGGCTCTGCGCACGTGGGAGACGCGAGCCCAAGGATCTGCCCCAATTTGAGCGAAATCAATCGTGGTGGTCATGCGTAGCTGTTCCTCTTGTCAGTATTCCTTATTCATGCATGGGGTCTCTTGCGACAGTCGGCTTATATTCTAGGCGCTCGTTGACGTACCTTGCGGAGCTCATCTTCATGACGTTTGACTTGAGCCTGCAGCTCCGCCAACGTCTCATCCAACTTGCGGTTGTAAGCGTCGAAATTAGCTGGGTTTACCGGGTGTTCCTCGTAGAACTCCTCCGCTTTTTGGCGCTGTTGCGCGAAATGTTGGATTTTATCGACGGTTTCTTGGGAGATATCCATAGTGGTGTTATTTATTCCCGCAAATTCCAAATATGGCAATGTCTCTATTGCTTGACTTTATCCTAGGTCTCCTTATGCTTCAGGAGACACAGCAACTGAACGAAGAGTGTTTGTGATGTTACTAACAACAAATGGTCATGGCATATCAGGATGTCCGTTATCACGTGATAGAATCCCTTTTGCTAGCCCTATCTGGCCTAGCCTGATCCCGTGCCGCCAGCTTGCTTCACCTCTTCTTGCAACATCATCTCTTCATCGCTACATCTAGAGGACGCTTCTTGATCCATCCTCGTGTCTATCTAACCTCATTCTTCGTTCCCATCTTTTGTGCAGCTGCAAAGCCAAATAGCTGCTGCTCGCTTGTTTCTTCAGTACTTGGTGGTGATTCCAGCTGTGACGAGTCCCTTTTGGGCTATTACCCCGTGGCGGTAACTCAGCAGCCTCCGTCTTGGGAGACAACGCTTTTTTTTGCGGAGGAGTTGCACGTCTGGATTTTTGGCAGTTGCTCAAGACTTTAGTCTGCTCTAATATTTCATCATCTTATCCCCAACTGCCCTATTGGCAGCCTTCGAGCACGTCCGGATTCTGAGTTCTCACTACCATCACCATCCAGCATCACTTCCTCTTCGCTTCATCGTACCCTCCTACCTTAGCACCGCTTCATCTTGGTGAAGCTTCCTGCTCCAACAGCCAACGCCCGTGATAACCCAGCCTCTTCACATCTTCCTCGTCGACTGTCCTTCCTCCACCAGCCTTTGCTCACTTCACTGTGCACGAACACCAATTTTCCTAGTCATTCCAAGCACCAGATTCCCTTCCCAGTCGATCGCCTGCACCAGCAAGTTTTATTGGGAACTCCTGGTGTACATAGTCGGTCAGTTCAGGCAGAACAAAGAAAGAAAAGAAAAAGAAAGCTATTCTCTTGACACTTCGCCTTCTTGCGTAAGTGAAGCCAGACTGCACTTTTGACAAAATGTCTGCTTCTCCATCCGCACTGCAATCGACCAAGCGTCCCTTGGAGGACCCTTCTTCGCCGTCCGGACCAAATGATCAGCCAGAAGCCAAACGTCCTGCCTTGGACAAAGTAGTAAAGGGAGACGAGTCGGAGGCCTATACGGATGCCAAGGCTGAGCCTTCCGCTGCACCAATTGCCACCGCTGATGGCCAGGGCGACACTGTTGTCCCTGATGCTCCAAATGGTAAGGGTGCATCCACGGAGACGCAGCCAATTCAGTCAACCGCGTCTCATGGCGAGCGCGCTACTTCTCAGCCCGAACAGCAGCGCCCACAAGATGAATCCAGCTGGATTCACATTCGCGCTGTAATCTCCAGCCAGGAAGCTGCCACAGTTATTGGCAAGGGTGGAGAAAACGTATCTCAGATTCGTCGTTTGTCTGGAGCCAAGTGCACTGTCAGCGACTACTCCCGTGGTGCAGTTGAACGTATTTTGACCGTGAGCGGCCCACAGGATGCCGTTGCCAAGGTTGGTTTTTGATGTATCATTCGCTGTGTGAAAGGTTGCTAATCTTAAGTAGGCGTTTGGTTTGATCATTCGTACATTGAACAATGAACCTCTTGATGCCCCCTCTACCGCCCAATCCAAGACATACCCTTTGCGTTTGCTGATCCCCCATCTCCTTATTGGCTCCATCATTGGCAAGGGTGGTTCCCGCATTCGCGAGATTCAGGAGGCGTCTGGCGCCCGCCTGAATGCATCCGATTCGTGCCTTCCCTTGTCCTCTGAGCGGTCACTTGTAATCCTCGGCGTTGCCGATTCTGTCCACATCGCTACCTACTACGTCGCCGTAACCCTCGTTGAGCAGCTCACTGAGCGCTTTGGAGGTCCTGCAGCCTCGGCTTATGCCACTCGCAGCGGTGGCCCTGCTGGTGCAGTGCCTGGCGGTATGCAGGTTGTTCCGTATGTTCCACAGCCCGCTGGTGGCCAATATGGCCATCCAGAACATTTCAAGAGACACCATCCCCACCCCAATCGCGCTGCTGCAGGCGCTTATGGGGTCCCTTACCTTCACGGTCAGCCTGCTCCCGCACCTGTGGCCCAGCCGGCTTTGCATTATGGAGCTGCTCCCCATGCCCCTTATGCAGGAGCTGGCCCCCATCAGCCTGCTCCATACGGCGCGCCGCAGCCCGCTCAGGCACGCGGCGCCCCTACCCCTGCCACACCCGTTGGAGGTGTTATGCCTGGTCAGCCATTGACTCAGCAGATTTACATTCCCAATGACATGGTCGGTGCCATCATCGGAAAGGGTGGTGCCAAGATCAATGAGATCCGACACCTCAGTGGCAGTGTGATCAAGATCAATGAGCCCCAAGAGAACAGCAATGAGCGCTTGGTGACTATTACCGGAACCCAGGAATGCAACCAAATGGCTCTGTACATGCTTTACTCGCGACTTGGTTAGTACTCCCTTTAAGCACTTTGACAGTCCACATAGGTGCTAACCGGACCATGGCTACACAGAAAGCGAAAAACACCGCATTTAAGAAGACTAAGTTTCAATTCCCTGTGTCCTGGAGCAAGCCGATCATCTATGTCCCATGCAAAAGTCTGCTATGTTCCTTGGAGGCTTTGATGTTTCTCTCGGGTATATTCTGCGTTGTACTTTACTTTTCAAGGCGCTGTGTTTCCCTCTGCGTATCACTCAAGTACTCATAGTAATCCATGTGTTCTTCTATTTTGCTCCCTGCGCTCGTCCACTCCTACAATCTAATGCAACATCTTGCTTCACGAGGGATCAGATCTTCTTGAAGCTGACATGTTTCATGCCCAGTCCCTCCACAGCAGGAAGCATCTTCTCTCGAATCGGCTTGATGGACTCCTCAAACTCCTTGGTCTCCCTAGCCGCCATGTGGGCATCCACACTCTCCCATCCCACCGCAAGAAGATAGACAAACGCCTCCCCAGAAGGGCTCTTCGGGTGCTGGAATGTCCCGGGCCGGTGAACCTGCGCCATGGCCCAGGAGTTGGCCCGCGATTTCTCGTCCAGCTTCTCTGTCAGCGCCACGCGGAGGTTGATCAAATCCGAATTGAGCTTCTTGTGCTCCTCGGGATTCAGCGAGCTGGGGAAAGTCATCGTCGCCAGCTCCGTGACCGGGTTCGTGGTAAAAGTCTCCGTTTCAGATGGGGATGGGGTAAGCGTTGTGTAGAACGAGAGGACCTTCGAGTCTGGCTCGAGGTATGGGGTGAGGAGATCTGCTTGGCATTTGGCGTGGGAGTCTTCCCAGACTATTTCACACGAAAGGATTAGACAATCTCGACAATCTCTTGATAGATACAAGCTGGTATTTTGGTTTCTTTAAGGACTCACCGACTGCCCACACAACGACATTCTCGTCCTCTACTGTCCTCCCCCACGCAGAGCTCTGGTGTCCGCTTTGTTGCTTTGTGGCGGAGAATATCTTACATAGGGATGCGCCTTCCTCGTTTGAGTGGTCTTCTGGTTTTACGGAAGATTTCAATTTGAATATGACGAACTCGGTGACTGGGACGACCATTTTGTTCTCTTGATGGGTTTGAACGCGGTATATGAAGTGTAGGTTGGATATCGGAGGGGGGTGAGTAGAGCGTGCAAGTCTGTCAAGGATGTTTGTCCAGTCTAGTCTTTGAGCTTATGATTATCGTTGTAAGGAAACGATAAGAGAAGTTCGATTGAATGGGGAGTACCTCGAGGGAAAATGACTAAGTTGTTTTGAAAAGTGCAGTTGATGTCACTGGTGGGGATGATGTCAGTCCCTCTTATAAGACACAACATTGGGTACAGTGGAGAACTACAATGAAAACACACAAGCAGTAAGAGGTAGATATCCTCAGAGTTACCACGCAATAATTTATTGCAAGACAAGTTTCAACCTTTAACTTGGTACTAAAGATACC
Organism: Aspergillus lentulus; assembly: GCF_010724455.1. The sequence continues at coordinate 239,048 of NW_022983897.1, read as the reverse complement.
AGCAACTTAACCAAACCATACCTGAACCTATGTACAGACAATGACTGTTGGCATTGCTCAAATCACGCCATGACACCTTGTTTTGCAGCTCAACAAACATAGAAGATAGGACTAAGATACCCCAGTCCTACAAATCATCCACACCCCGGACCTTGGATTTCTTTGCTTCAATCACCTTCTTCAAGTTGCCAATGATATGTTGCCTACGCGACATTTTGCTCTTCCATTGTGCCGTCTTTTCCTTGGTGGCCAGTTCGCCAACGCCTTCGATATTCCGAAGCCGGCTAGCCTTGGCTGACCCGTTGACGCTCGATCGGAATCTGCCTGCGGAGTCTGGAGTGTGATATGCACTGAGAGGCCCGTCGATAGACCCCCGAGAACCAGGTGTCGTAGGAAATCTTGCCAATGCCTTTTTCGGTGTAGCAAATGGGGATCCTTCCCGGCTGGCCGGAGAACCTGTTGTATCGATACCGAGCTTTTTCAATTGAATTTCCAGAACATCAATATCGCTGCTCTTGCTCTCGGCCATGTTCATCATAGTTGCGATTGTAGATGTCACAGCTTCCACAGTGGGGCGCTTCGTTGGCTGGCGGCTGCTGTCTGGCCGAGGGGCCTCTGCGATCTTAGCCCGCAATATTGATACTGCAGATTCCAAGTCCGCCAGACTCGCTTGCAGGTTTGTAAACGCAGAGCGGAGGTCTTGCTGGAGGTTCGCTTGCTCCGCGGAAAGAGGTGCAGAAAGGATCGCGGCCGTGTCAGTATGAGCGTCAAGAGTCTTTCGAATGCTTGCACACTGGCCTCTGAGCGTGAGAATGTCTTTGCTCAGTAATTCCCGGCAGGCCTCAAGCTTCTCCTCCACACGCTGCACCCGCTGCTCTTGGAGAGAATTGGCAAGCATAAGCACAGCATCGTCGAGCTTTTCGATTTCGCCAAGAAGTACCTCCTCGTCTAAAACTTCAGCTGCGTGATCAGTCTTCAAGGTTTGTATCCATCTCTCAGAGTCTCGTGGCGATTGTTGATATAGAAGGAAGGACGACAGGGCCCGAGAGTTGATGCCTAGCGTATCAATCATTGAGTTGATGTCACGGTATAACCTCTCAATTTGACCGGGAATTCCTGGCTTTGTGGTTTGACCCATATAGTCCTGGTGCGGCAGGAAGGGGTCAAGTGTTGGAACAGGCTCGAGTGGTCGGGCAAGATCCGCGCGAAGTCTCTCATCTTCGTCATCGTCGGAAAGGGACAATGCTTCTTCTTCCTCTCTTTGTGCTTGAATCTTCAAGCGGGCCTGCTGTTCACGGGCTGCACGGTCAGATTCCTGTCGGAGATGTTGATCACCCAGAGCTGCCTCGGTCAAAGCAGCCTTGCGGGCAGCAAGTGTGCTACCCGGAATTTGCGGAGCACTGGCCGATTTGTGGATTTGTGGCTTCAGCAGGGTTTTCGGGATGCTGCCTCGAACTGGACTAGGCGATCTCGGGGGTTCACGGTCGACATGAGTTTTCGGTGGGAACATGGGTTTAGCAATCTCCCCAAACAACTGACGCGGCGGTTGTTGCTGTCCGGGCCTGGAAATGCGAGAGAACAACCCTCCGGCGGGACTTTGTTCGGAGATGCCAGTTCCAAAAGAACTCTCTGGTGAGATCTTCGGTGTCTGGCCAGTGGTTTCGGGCTCTTCGTCTTCTTCGTCAATTTCATGGGTGATTTCCTCTCCGCTATCAGCGAAGTCAGACTCATCACCCCCCTCACTCGGCTCTTTTTCGGACTCATCCACGTCTGATTCTTCAGGCAGTGGACCAGCCTCCTCGTCAGATGCAGCAGGTGACTCAGGGGCTGCTGGTTCAGGAGGCAATGGAGCTTCGTCTGCAGCAGGCTTTCCTGCTTTGCCTGTGATCCCGCTCGTGAAATCAGGTGGGAGCCGTGCTTCCAGTTTGACATCTTCGACCGAGCTCTTAGAGACGTTGGAAGATGCAGAGGTATCGCCTGGGCCATACGCGGCCCTGCTTGTTGGGTCAGGAGGGAGAGGCGGTTCGGCGATAGAGATTTTCTCCGCTTTGGGCGTTAAGCTAGCGACAGTTGTCTTTTCCGATTGTGGGGATAGGGGACTGGTTATCTGTTTCTCCGCAGCGGCGTTTCTGAACAAGGAGAAGGGAGACTTGTTGGTTTGTGTCGCTGGCTGAGGTTGCGTCTGAGAACCGAATATCGATGTTGTTTTTGAGGTATCGATTTTAGAGGGCGCGCCAAACACCGATGTTGGAGGCTCTTTGGCTGCTGGTTTCTCGGGTTGGGTCACTACAGGCTGATCTTCGGTGTCGTCCATGGATTCTGTTGGCGGACTGGTTTTATCAGGTGTGGAGATCATATCGTCCAGGGACGTGCCAAAGGAAAATAACCCAGATGCCTTGTCAGGCCTTGGACCGTCATTGACAGCAGTGCCGTCGCCCTTAAAAGTGAAACCAAGTACGAAGCTGCTTGAGGCGCCAAAGCCACCCTTAGATTCGTCCGCCTTCTGAGGTGTGAAGGCTGTGTCGGTCTGAGCCTGGGTGCCGAAAATCGATGGGCCTGAAGGCTTCGCAAAAGGACTCTCGGTTGACACCTTGCCAAAAGGTGATTCAGTGACAGGTTTTCCGAAAGGAGATTCGCCGGCGGCTTTCGCAAAGGGAGATTCTGTTGCCGGTTTGGGTGCCGCAAAGCTGGAGAATCCTCCTGCATTCGCAAACGAGCCAAATCCTCCCGCTGAGGTAGCGCTGGGCGTACCGAAAGAGAGCGGTTTACCTGGTGTGGACGGTTGCCCAAAGCTGGGCGCAGCACTCGCTCCAAAGCCCGACTGGCCAAATTGGGGCGTTGCGCGCCCCAGAGTACTAGGCGCGCCGAATGAAGGTTTAATCTGGGATGGGGATCCAAATGATGGGCCACTGGGAGCCGATGGCGTTCCAAAGGCAGGTTGTCGGCTACCTAGAGCTGAGGGGCTGCCAAACGCTGGGGCAGCAGAAGGTTTGCCAAACGGCGACGACCCCATTGCCGAAGGGCTGCCAAAGGCCGACTGTCCAAATGCAGGCTGTCCGAACGCAGGTCGCGTGGTGGGCTGCGCTGGTTCTGGTGCTTGTGCTTGCGGTTGCGGTTGCGGTGTCGGTTGTTGCGGGCTTACCGAGACCAGACCATGGTAGGGCAGTTTCTGGCGAATAGACTCTGAATATATGATCCACCAAGAGCACAGTATGCCTTCGTTGTTCAAGAGAAAGAGATTGGGCAGAGGCGTGGAACTTTCCGCAATGTCTTCGCCTTGGATTGGGGAAACCACGGGTTCGGTGCTAGAGAGGTCAACCCCTAATCCAATTACTGAAGTATCACTAGCGGCCTCGGTTAAAGGGAGTGATGCTCTCTTTGTGTCGTCATTGACCTCTGTTGTTGTAAAGAGACCCACGGTGCCTTTGGCAGCGTCATCGCTAGCTAGTGGTTGATCGGACCGGGTGATAAGACCTACATCTGTAGATGCTGTTGAAGATACGATTAGGATGTCTTTCAAGTGCGGCTTGTAGTCCCTTAGACGCGCAATAAACTGGTAGGCTGGGGCGCGGTTGACACCAAATGGCATGCACAGTTCCGGCATCTTCTGGACCAGGAAAGGTGCGCCTTTCCTTCTGGTGATGATATAGTACGAAGACGGAGGCGTCTGGCCCATATCATCTTCAGTCGCATTTGGTGTATATACCATCAAGAATATGTCATTTTCAAGCCAGGCAATGGACGACACTATTCGAGCTTAGTGACGAAACGTACAAAGTGTAAAAGTGCCCAACGTACCATGACAATCGCCTTCCAGATCAGAAGGGCGGGGTATTACGTCCTTTTGGGTGCCGTCAGGAGTTAGTTGAACTGCTGTTCCATCTGCAAGACCAGCCACAAGCTGTTTCCCTTTGTTACTCCAGCATACGGAGCTTACTCCGGTCCTGAGTACCTGACCGCTAGGTCCCCGGATTAGATTCGCTCCTTTCAAATCGGCAATTAAAAGCTCGCCATTTGCTGTGACTAGTGCGACTAGAGATGAAAGGATATCTTCTGACGGTGTAGGATTGGGTGCCATGGCGCGTAGGGTCGTGCTGTTCATTGGGATGGCCAAGGCAGGCTGCGGATTTCCCGACAGCAGGGTCGCAGTCTGGTAGACCGCAAGTTCCGCGCCATTTTCAGTCGCTAAGACTAAGGCATTGTCGCCTGAGGCGAAAGCCACATGTGTAGGTCGCGCAGGAAGGGGTAGAGTCGCTTGTGGTTCGAAGGGTTTAGTCTTGACTTTGCTTTCCCCGGTCGTTGCGCCAATTGCCTTTCGCACTGCGTCCGACGACGCGATAACAAGCGAGTTCGGGGCAGCACCGGCCACTATTCCTTTGGTCGGCGCGACAGCCAGAAGGGAGCTTGTAGGAGCTGGAAGGGCATCTTCAGGCCAGGGGGTAGGAAGGAACCGGACATTGCTATCACCGGAAACACCTTTGAAACCGACCTCCTGGTTCTTGTATCAGCAATCGACGACGACAAGGACCATTCATAACGACGATGAGAAGGTAACGTACATCAGCAATAACATCCGGGAGCTCGGGTCCCAACTCAGCGGCAGGACCTCCAGCAGCGGGGTTGGAAGCCCCGAAATTGAAAGCCATTCTGAGGCTCTCGAGGTCAGACGAAATCGATCGAGGACGGTCGCCTAAAGATAGACTGAACTTTGGTGCATGGGGAGAAGGCGGGCTATGCGGTGGAGGTGGAAACGAGCGACGCTGGAGTGCTTGGGGACTCCGGTTGAACAGCTTCCAAGTGCGCGCAAAAATCTTGGATATCCCCTCAAAGGAAGGGAGAGTATCAAGAGTGGAAGATTAGCCAGGCGGCCAGATTGAGTTAGTCGGACAACAGTTGGTCGGGTTTCAACAATAGAACAATCTCCTAAGTTGTCCGACGAGCAAAAGTGAGGCCTCGAGCAATAATCATCATAATTTCCGGCGGAACAAAAACAGCGGAAGCTCTGGGCGCGTTGCAGGCCTTAATGCCTCAGGCATAAGCGATTAGGCGGCGGGAGCTTCGTCACTCCAGCAGTTCCAGCTCCTCCGCCGCCCATCACCGACTACCTAGCTCCTCAAGCTCCCCGTATTTTCTTCCATTGATTCATTTACCAGTTTCGCAACGACTACTGATCTTCAAGACCACTTATCATCACACGAATTTTGCGTCGCTCGTCCCCTATCTTGCCTATCCTTACCTATCCCTCTCGGCGCCCGTCAATATGGCAGGCTTCGACTTCTCCAACTACAATCGCAACGCGGCTCTGCACGCCAAAGGTGTGCCTCTCCCGAAAGCGACAAGTACTGGTACAACAATCGTGGGTTGTATCTTCGATAATGGCGTTGTGGTAGGTGATGATGGAATCCACCGAATAATGCTAGTGATGATGGACTGTCCGGAAGCTCACTCAATTTTACCCTCATAACAGATCGCCGCAGATACCAGAGCTACGAGTGGCCCTATAGTCGCAGACAAGGTATGTTACATATATATAAGCTCCTAGAAGACGTGTGAATGCTAATCATTCCGATCGTACATAGAACTGCGAGAAACTTCACTACATCGCCCCCAAGATCTGGTGTGCTGGAGCCGGTACAGCTGCAGACACCGAATTCACAACCGCCCTGATTAGCTCCAACGTCGAACTACACTCTCTGTCGACGGGCCGGCCCCCGCGAGTGATCACCTGCATGACCATGTTGAAGCAGCACCTCTTCAGATACCAGGGACACATCGGCGCCTATCTGGTCGTCGCGGGCGTTGACCCGACAGGCGTCGGTCTTTTCACCGTCCACGCCCACGGTTCAACCGACAAACTCCCCTACGTCACCATGGGCTCTGGCTCTCTGGCCGCCATGTCTGTTTTCGAGTCGATGTGGAAACCGCACCTGAACCGTGAAGAGGCTATCGCTTTGTGTTCGGAAGCTATCAAAGCCGGTATCTTCAACGACTTGGGCTCCGGCAGCAACGTTGACGTGTGCGTCATCCAGAAGGATAAGCCCACGCAGCTACTGCGTAACTACATGAGGCCCAACGAGCGTGGTGAGAAAGAGCGCAACTACCGCTTTCCTAGGGGCACAACGGCCTATCTGAACGAGAAGATCATCACCAAACAGGACATGAGAAAATATGTGACTGTGGAGGATGTCTCTGGGGATCCAAACCTCATGGAGGTAGATTCGTGATTGAACCGAGTGTAGAAAGAGCTTAAAGACGATCTATCTTTATTGTCTGTTGTTTCTTGTGACGCATCAAGAATCTAATTGAAGGATCAATTGCATGTCTTAAATATCATCGTATTGAGGAAGACTAAACTCAGCAATATCGTCATGAGAGATAGTAAAGTGCGCAGCGCGTAGTCAAATGCAGGAGAATATTCTTCCAGAAATTGCTTCGGACATCAATGCTGATTATACAGTGTGATCACGCCTCTGCAATTTGACATAACGTCTCTATAATGCTGAGTCAAGGTAACTATATACAAAGAATAGGATATTGCCTGTTTCCCACGCAATGACTGCACATCAAGTCATCTGTCCTCAGATCGAGTCTGATCGCTTCCCGCTTTCCCCCACGCGCGGCGGCTCCATGAGGGCTTGCACCATTTCCGGTGTCTCGATTTCTTTCACGCGGTCAAGAATGTACGCATACTGAGTCGGCGCAACGTTCAACCCTGCTCTTCGGAAACGCAACACACCAGCGTGATACATGGCGCGCACAAGTGACGGTTTCACGTGCGCGTTGTGCTTCATCAGGAAATCATAAAGCCAGTGGACCAGCGAATAGGCACGGCGCGGGCTGATGTTCCTCGAACATGCGAGAGAAACAGCAAAGAGGTGGAGCATCTCTACGGCCAAATGAGGGTCTGGACAGAGCGCGGTTCTTGGCTCTGGGTAGTAGCGCACCAGAGCTTTTTCCGAGGGGTCTGGGACACGCGGCCAAAGGCTCGATATCGCAATTTTGAGGGGAGTGTGGCAACGAAATAGACGGATCAGTGTCCAGATTCTTTGAACGTCCCCGTCTCTGGCGATCTCGATGGCATGATTCACGAACGAAGGGTCGGTGACATCGATCTGCCGTGCCATCTTCTCATAGACGGAGAAGAAATGGGTGTTTGACGCGTTGTAAGCATGGATATCTGAGAACATCTCTGCGAAAGACACTTTTGTCGTCTCGAGTTTCGCCAATGTTCGTCTTTGAGCTCGCGTCGTGCGTCGCTTTGCAGCCTTCAATTCTACGACTGACATCAGCAGGCCGTTAGATGGTATGCCGAGGGTGTGGATTTCCTGCATCAAGCTGCTTAAGAGGTCCTCGTAACCGCCCTTGTCGAGAGTAGATTCGTAAATTGTGCAGAGATCGGTTATCGGTGAGTCAGTCACCCTCTGGTCTCTTCTCCAAAGCGGACCCTGGGGGAGATATTTGCTAAGAGCTCGCAACATCCAAATGCGCAAGATGATTTGGTGCCTCAATGATAGTGTCGAGTTCGTTTCTTGCGGAGATCCCAATGGCTCGGCAGTATGCTGCGTGCGAATGTCGGCCCATATCTGTGACGAGACAATATTTGTAATGTTGTCAAGCTCAGACAAGCGTCGCTGCCACTCAAGCAAGTAGCCCATCTTCGTAGACACCATATACTCGGTTGTGCGGATAATAATTTCAGATGTGGCAGTGGGATGGAAATAGCCCAGAAGCTCCCCGATAAAATGCCGATTGCTGCGATGTCGTGATTCCGCCGAAACTTTTAGCCAGCATGCGATCAGAGTAGGCACCCATCGACAATCAGCTGAACTAGGATCCCGGGTTGCTAGAATCATGTCCTTCGCCAGTATGAAGTCCTCATAAGTTTTTCTTTCGCAAAGGATGCTTAGCCATGCATCGACTATATCCTTGCTAAGATCCTTGTGTCGATAGATATCACAACGTCCGATGGCGTCCCACATCTCCCGATGAAACCTGACCAGGAACCTGGAGTTCCGTGCTGTGTATTCATGTGATCGTTTCAATTTGAAGTTTGGTATAGTCTTTATGATATCTTGAAGCTCACTGGGATGTAAGAGCCCTAGCTCCAAAGATCGAATGACGGCGTCGAACACCGGCTGTTTCCTGAAAATCGCCGCTGTTGATAAGGTATGCTTAAGAGCGCACAGATAATTTCCAGCCCCTCTAGTATTAAGATACGGATCATCGAGAAATTCGACAATCTTCTTCATGGCGCTCTCGTCGTTGGCTGATCGCGGCAGCAGGTGTCTGAGTATCAGGCGGCTGCAAGTAGGCTCCCGCTGGAGATCGAAATTGAGTTGGCGCACGAATATTCCGATAGCTGTGACCGATGGACGCGATTTCAAAAATTCTTCTAGAGCTTGCTCACGAGAAATTTTGTGTGACGCATCCGGGAACCCACGGATACCATCCAATGTGTCGAACTCCATCGGGGCGATGTTTTCGCTGTAGAACGGCAAAGGAGGCTCCGGAGGACTCAATGGAAAGGGAGGCGAGTCTTTAGTGTAGTTAGAAATACCACGATCCATTCTTCCCATGGATTGGCTCAGTAGTAGATTCTTACCATGCGCCTCCGGGTGAACATTTCGTTCCTCCCGGTCCGTCCATTTCATGTGCTCCCGGCCATTTCGTCCGAACAAACACGCAATATCTTCTAGAGGTCCGGAACCGGCTATACCGGCCAATGCAGTATTTCGTCGCTTGGCTAGACGTCTTCTTGCTTCCAAGGGCCCTGGCACTCGACTTTCGTAGCGTCGTTGGCTGGTTGCGAATCGTCGGAAGGTCGATGCGAGCAGTTCTTCGCTAATCCACACGTGGTCAATGAGATGTGTGGAAGACGGGTGTAGTGCATGCCGATAGGCATGTCTACCGAGAGACATGGGGCAACAGGGGCATTCGAGTGCAATTGAACTGTGTCGACCTCGTAGAGACGTTAGCATAAATGAAGCTTGCGGAGAGTTCGGTCTTCGAGTTTCGAGTGGATGACTAAGCGGCTGCCCCAACCACAGTTTGGGCTTCAGGTCTGGGCTTAAGGTACCTTACTGAAGCATGTCAAAGGCAGCCCGTTGATATGATCTGTCACTAAATGATGACGGCCGATGGCCATTTCTACTCCCCTTGAGCCAGTATTCAACAAATCTCCCAAGCAAAGTGAAATGGTTTGGCCTGACGATAGTTCAACCTAGACTACTACAGTCACTCGAGGCAGATTACATTATTGTTCAATGCAATATTGCGATTCCATTCTAGACATCTAAGGAGTATATAACTAAAACATGAAATCAAGAAGGAGAACCCCTGCACGCCTTCCTGTAATGCATGGAATATTGTGAAGCCCGGTGGTATCTTATGCAATGCAGCCAAAAACTGCGTCTTCGTGGAGACGCCCCGAAAGACAGCAGCGGGAAGCAAAAAGGAGAGTGGAAGTGATGACGAGACTTTCAGGAGGCTTGTGCCCCAGGGCATGGTTTCCTCCCTGTCACGACATAGAAGTCCATGTAGCTATGGACATCGCGATTTTGAATGCTTTTTCGCACATCAACCAGAAAAACTTCAATCTCCGGCTTCGACCACCCCAGTGCAAGAAGAGGTTTATAGGACCATCCTGACAGAGCCTCCAGCCAATTTGTCTCACTCCAAGTGCCTATTGTACGCAGGTGCGGATCCTCGGACCATGGGTTGGTCGGAACTTTGGAGATGCGTTCCTGAACGTCGACGAAGCCGACTTCTCTCATCCAGCGGGCAATACGATGAGCGATGCGAAATTGTCTTGGGGGATCTGTAACCTGGCTTGAGCGCACATTGAGATCGACCCAATCAAGCAAAGCATATTCACAAAAGCCATCCGGATTCTCGGGAGGCATGGTACCATCGTCACATTTCAGCTTAGGGTCGAATTCGTGGCACTCCATATAACCGCCAGGTTTGAGATGGTTGAATGCCTTGCGCAAGACATCCTTGAACGATGGGAATGAACCAATCATATGGGCTGTGTGAATGAAGTCAAAGTGGTTTGCGTCCCATAACCAGTCTTCTTCGGTGGCATCGTCAACGAGAAAGTGAACGTTCTTGGGAACCTCGTTCGGTTGAACAGGTGACAGATCAGTGCCTATTATTTCGGCCTCAGGGAAGATGGATGCTACAGAAGCAAGGGAACAGTAAGAGACTGCGTGGAGTAAGCGACGGGGCGACAGGAGGAAGACGCACCCATTTCTATGGGCCATATGCCAGAACCAGTACCGATATCGAGGATGCGTTTAGGACAATGTATGGGAGCGAAGAACAGTCGTCCATCGTTGACCAGTTTGATCATATGGTGCTGCATGTCTAATCGATCCAATTCCTGCTCGTCGTTCGGGTAGATGTATGCTAAATTTACATCAGACAAAGCATTAAATAGTGTCTGGGACAGAGAACATACAGCCCTCATGGTATTTGTGGTATCGTCTTCCATTCTCAGTGGGATAGTCAGTTACACTCGCAGTCAACGACTGCGTGTCACTACAGCAGAATTTCGTGTCAGCCTACCACAAGCGATTTAATCGTCTTCTCTTTCTATACTCCTTCCATCCCGATCGATGCCAGCTGCAGTTTTCTCGAAGACGGTAAGAAACAAGCAAGCTACTTACCACTGACGGTTCGACTCCTGGGACATTGTTTATTAGCATCCCATGGAATATATTGGTTTTGCTGAAAAAGAGAACGCTGCAGAGGACAGCCGAGTAGTAGGGCAAGCGACGGCCAAGACATGGGTGGGAAACTGGTAATAACAAATGCCACGAGGATACAAAAGGAAAATGCTTACAAGGCAATTCTCGCCCACGGTTCTAACCGGTCTAAACATTATTCTGGGTCTTTCGGGACCGGTTTCTCGTGTGGGGGGCAAGACGGGGTAAGGAAAAGTATGTAAAGTTGTAAACTGTGAAGCCGACAATTTGATAACCTTCTTGATCCTTTTCTGTTCTCTTCCGTCGTACCTCCGGTCGGTCTATGTTCCTTTTTCTTTATGACAATGTCGCGGTCGATACGGGGCAGGTGCAGTTATCTTCGTATTGGTGTTGATGACGAGCAGATATGTTTCAGTGGGGTAATATCCAACAACCGAAGTAGGAGCCAATGTGTCACTTGAGACTGGATATGCTCTGTTTCTCCATCTGATCTGAGGATCAATATTATTTGAAGGTCTAGCTTGCTAAGATGGAGTCAAGTGTGCTTGCTGTTATGGTAGCGGACCAGTTCAGAGTTCAGCCAGTGGGTAACAAGCTAGACGGGGGGAAGAAGTGGGAACTGGAAAAAGGGTAGAAATTCAGAAAATGAGTAGTAGTTTTCAATGGATAGAGAACAGGCAATGACAGTTGCAAATTAGCACTAGGTGGGAATGCTACCTCAGTTTCCCTCGGCCCTGATTCCCCGATTCTCTGAAGGCCTGAACCCGACAGGCTGGGTTAGGTTTGGAATTAAGTACGTAGTATTGGAATTTGGAAATGGATGGGGATGGAGAGTGGACTGGTAACAAACCATGAATAAAAGACTGCTTTTGCAGCCACGGGCTTCGGTTTCAAGCCTTTATTACTTGGGCGTGAGATTTCATGAACATAATTTGCTGTACAAAGAACATTGAGAATTGATTTCTCGCCACTGGAGTGACTGTACATCCCGTAAATCCGATAATAATTCTGCTGCAACAATACAGCTTTAGTTTAAGACTATTTCGGGCTGTAACGAGATTACTGACTAGCGGCACTATCTCCTGGGGACCTGCGGAGGATTAAATGTAGTCAAAATATGAATACACCAGTTCCTTCAAAGTCGTCGTTGTTATCAATGATCATTAATAATGTATCAGTCATGACTTCAGATGGCACCAGTGGTTTGTTTTTCTACAGCAAGCAGTTCCTAGGAATTTCATTACGATCTCAGACGGGGATAAGAGACCACTCTTCTCAGGAAAAGTTATGACATATAGAGTATTTTCAATTAGATAATGGTTAGTACTTTGGAAAAAATGAATGGTTTACAGGGTGTTTCTGCGGTAGATTTCATGTGAAATGATCTGTACCGCATTAATAACCGATCGTTTCGGTCTTTAGTTGCAGATTCGTCAGTAGTGCTTTCCTGACTTCTATTATTGAGAAGGTGAGACTGCAAATAGTGGAACCAGAGGGTAATCTGAACCAGTACGTACTAACTCAACAGTCTATACAAAGAAAATTTGTCCGACTTCCTAAATGGGTACCACTATCGATAGTTGTCAGAGCCATAGTCCTGGTTCCTTCGCTCTGGGAAAGGGAACCCGAGGCTGGGTCATGCCAAAAAGCACGGACGTCCCAGGAGTTTGGGATTCGGGAAGACAATCGATAGGATAACCAGACGACTGAAACAAGAAGGAAGAGGATCATAGGTACTTACATAGTACCTTAGTAGGTAAGGCTAAGATCATTATCAGATCACCGCAGTCAGTCAATGGTCAATGGTACTGCGTATTGACGAAAAATTTCGTACAGGTTATCATATTGAACTTTCCTGGCTGTAAAGAACAATATCATTTCAGGCAAGTCGAGAATTACTCAAGAGCTGCCAAGAATGTCTTATCAGTGACAGCCTCATTATTGTTAATCAGAATCAAGAGGTCTCTTGATCGCTCAAAAAGGCATCTCATACAAATTTCGTACAGCGTGAGGGAAAGGGGCTAAATTAGGTCCAGCAGCTGGTGGGTTTGCCTAATAGTAATTGTCATTTCCGGTGGACGTAAGCGCTGGACATTCAGAAACCCTTTGTTTGTTGTTAATGATACTTGAGTAAAGTCTCAACCCACTATTTATTTTTATTAATTATTAGTGAAGTAAGTAACCCACCCTCTAGTGAAGAAAGATCAAATACCACTTATTGATCCAACTTCTGCGCCCGGCGAATTCTCACCGTACAGAGTACGAAGTAACTAATAATAATAATAATAATAAGATCAGCAAAGCTAGGATAAGTAGGTAAGACGGTAAGACAGCTGCAATTTGTAGCACAAACGGAAGATGATCTTCAACTAAGACTATGATCCAAATCATCCAATGGCTGCTGGTGCCATTGTGCTGGAATTTCACATCCATGGGTCATTGTCCTATTATCCGAGTGGGCTGAACTCCGATGCATCCCTTTCTGATGGTGTCTTGTCTCTATGTAATCCACGCTGTCAGCGTCAGCAGTTTTACTTCCCAAAAGGAGCTGGATCGCATTTAATCTGATTACCTTCTCAAGCACTGTGCAGATTACTTTTTACCATACCGTTCGATAATTGCAGGACAGCTGACACCGAGTGTTTTACTGTCTTGGTCATGAACGGAGTTTGCCGCTGAACTATCCAGTCTGTCGGATCGTGACCCACTCCAACCGTCCAGCGTCGGCGGGACATGAATTAACCTACTCCGTACTCCGTACTGTAACATCGCCCGTTCCACCCTTCGATCTTGATTCGGCGCCGACAGGCTGCTCTGCTTGCCCCTCTGGGCGAACGACATGATTCCAAATTCTCGTTAGCCAACCGAACAGGACTCTGGGACTGTACGTTTTCGGTGGTAGCGAAGGCCGATTTGTGGAGCCTTGTCGATTACTATCTGTTAAGTACGGACTGCGGTGAGGATAGTCAAACTATCTATTATTCATTATTCGTACTTCAACTCCAGCATTAGTATGAGAAGATGCAGAAGAGAAAGGCGTCTTCTCAAGTATTCTCATATCCTTTTCTATTATGAGAAATCTATATCGGGGGGAAAAGGCAACCATCCTCATCCTAACACGTTGGTTCAGAATTCAGGATCCAGGGCGGGACTCGACAGTACTCTGTACTCCGTAAGTACTTCTGATCGCCGCATCGTCCCTGCAGGTAAGTGCACATCTATTTGTGTCTTTGTTCTCTCCAAAATTCTAGATCGATACCAATTAATACAGGTTACACGATCCCCGAGGCCTGAAATTATTGACATGAGTCTCACTACAGTGACGACATCTGCAAAACATTGGAATTAGACAGAAAGCTGCTTCGCTTGAGAAGCATGCCACTGGTGATGCTCACTCTATGATCCCCTTGTAGGAGCAGAATGAAAGATAAACCTACGCCACAACGATGCGGTTGATGAGCGGGTGAGAGGCCACAGAGGTTTTGTTCCCTGAGTCGTGACAGTACTGACATATTCCGTCAAATGGGCATTTATGATCATACTGGAACTGGGCCTTTAGAGTTTGAAGCAATGTATAGTATCCGTATCCTTATGGTTAGCCTGGTTTCAAAGGTTTGCTCAGGGTGGTATATGCGGCCAGTCTTGCAGTAGTAAGAAGTATCTACCTCGTTCGTCTCTTTCTCAAAGACAGCGAAAACAGGCAGCTGCATCTTAGTTTCCTTTCATTGGCTTGCATTGACGAGACGGCCTGGCTCAGTGGCTCCTTTGTCAGACCCACAAAGTTCACCCAAATATGTACTCCGTACGGACTGTAGTACCTCCTACGGTCGACAGAGAAAGTACGCAGACAGTTTATCTGATGGGGCTCAAGTATTATTAGGCATATCGAGATTCATCTAGATAGTGATGGCCTTCAAACTTTGAAGGATGTACCGCTGAAAATGAGTCAGCCCAATGGCGTTTCTTGATTAGCAAGAAATGAAATCATGTATTTTTGTCCTCTTCGGTTGCTACTGGTATTCCCATTGCCGTTGCGTCGAAACGGCAACCCCGTCCATTGATCAGAAGACTGGCTTACTGATGTGATCCACTGGCCACTGGACAGGTGGTCATACTATAATCCTAGCCTAGGTAGTCGACGATGACAGGCTACCTGGGGAGACCGGAAGGCTACCGTACTGGGATAAGGATGGTGGCTGGGAAAAAGGAAGTGGGAACTGAACGAGAATGGATCTCTTCTGTGATGGACGAGACGCCTCGCAGGTTACTCAGGTGGCAGTACTTAATTCAGTATGTAGGGGCGAATGATTACCTCTGTGAAATCAGACTAGTCCCAAGTACGTAGATGGCTAGCACGGTAGCACCAGCTATTACACACGGTTCGGGTTTGAGATTTCCCAGGAGGCCCCCGTCTAGCCTCAGCCTCCACTGAACTTTACCTGGGCATCAGTGCAGGTCGTCAATCTCGCTCTTTTCTGGCCCTTCTGGGGCCTTGATGGGCTAAAGTTGACATGCTCAAGATGTTGGTGCCTTAATATCCTTCGATCGATCCAATTGTGTTCGGGTTCAACTCAATTTTTCACGTTACATTGGTCCATAACATTGATCACTCAATTCTTCTGCCGTCTCAGATTATCCGAACAACAATTCTGCGAGTGAAAATACTATGTCTCTCCAGATCGCTAGTCTGATCGCATGTAGGACATTTACCCTTATGTAGAGCGAAGACGACTGCTGAAAATGGGTCATCAATGAACCCCTGCGGCAAGAGCTAGAAGTCATAACTTGCACACCATGGTATTTCATTGATACCTAGTAATGTTTTTTGGTATTACCGACATTAGAAACCTCCAGTGGTCCAAACTGGTGGTTTACACAGGTCGGTCGGAGCACACTGTCAATTGTCCAGATTTGTGTAGAAGCAGGATAGAACAAACCGTTTCATGTACCCCTCTAAACTTGTAGCTCCTCGCCTTTCTCACTCCAACTCTTCTGTTGTCCTTACACCGATCCGTGTCATTCTCTACCTCATGAACTACATAGCCGATGAAAGGCACATCACTTCTCTGTCGAAGAAGCTGTCACCGCCTCTTGTTACTCTGCTGTCGAAACCTCCGGAAGTGCAGTACTTAGCTCTCCGAAATGCCATTCTCATTTTACAGAAAGGCCCGAGGTTCTACTCTGAGCTGCGCGGCGATGATCTGATTATTAACTTGGAGGCCGTCACATAGAGGATCTCTATCAGAATTTCCATTCTACTTTAGACGGTGAATCCCTGGTCCAATTGAGTCATGAAGCATCTTCTGGGTTGCATGCGACTGTGCTATATCGTACTCGCGGCCTTGGCTTGTACCACTTTAGAAGGGAAGACCATGCCAGGCACTAGAGACTCACAAGAAGTAAATTCCACCCTCTCGCTTGGCACTCCATCGACGATAGAGTACTGACGGGAGGAGAACTTGGAAAGTCCGAAACAGGAAAAGCCGAGTCCCACGGTGGACCCAACTTGTAACACTGCTGGCGAGACTCAGATACCAAATGTCCCTCATCAAGGAAGATCCTTCTTGTGGATGAAGTGGACAATCCTTGCGAATCTAGAGGATCGACATGCTTTCTCTAAGTGGAATCGTATGGGGGTACAGAGAGAGTTGCTAGGGTCACTGGCTGGGTTCTATATGTCGACAGTATTGGTTGTAATGGTTATAAAAATCATAAAGGAGTTATTTGCGAAAGGAAGGAGCCAGCTCAGGCCATTGCAAATACTCAGACAGCTGTCAGTGACAAACAGATAGAAGTGGTTGAGCTTGCAAGACCCTATAGGCCACAAAACAGGGCATGTTCCTAAACACTGGAGGTAGTCATAGCGTCAGGGTGCTGTTTGTTGATTTTCCGAAACGGAGTAGACCATTCAGGGTGCCATTTGCTACCTGGAAGCTTGGAGTTTACTGTGGACAGTTCCCTACCTTTGGCTTTGTGTCCCTGAAAGAAGAAGACTAACAAATCAGCCCCATTGTTCAGCATTCTCATCACTAATTGACTGAGAGAGACTATCTGATCCTACTTAGTGCCAAACAAATGCCAGAAGATCCTTTGTCTCACGTCCTCAACAAGTCTCCGATATGTTTCCTGTTACCTTAAGTAGCCCTCGAGGACGTTGGACGGCTCCAAAACGCAAAATGCTATCTGTCTCAGCGTCAGCTCACTACCTCCTAGGTACCAAATCTACGGTCAACACCTGACGAATACCTTCAACTTAAGAAAATATACTTCTTATTATGATGGACAAGACGCGTTCATTAACTGCCATTGGTTCACTTCGCCAAAAATAAGATGCCTACTTATCGAAAGAAGATTCCAGTTCAGTACTGTGGTACGCTACCAAGGCTTGTCAACTATCCATTGGGCCCTCCAACGTGTTTCCATGAATTAAGCTGACAGGATTCTCTGCACAGATACAAGATTGCCCTCCATCGGCTGAACCTTGTCCGTCCTACAAAACAATGAGCCACTCTAGTCCGTGTATTCGACTCCGAAATGCGAACAAACATACCTGGTCGAGATACGAATATCCGTCTGAATCCTAGGGACGCCTTCCTGATGAATCAACGTGTGGGCGAAACCAATCACCTGAACGACTTGATCCCACGACCCCTCTGCGAATCAGGTCTTTCAGCTGCGAGTTCATGAGCTGAAACAAAACTTATACATACCAATTGTTGTTCCCGTGGGATTCATCTGGTACTTCAGACCTGTCTGCTGACTGGCCTCCGTCAACAACCGCTGGATATCCGCGATCTGCTGAGAGAACGAAGCGTTCTGAGTTCCAATCTATAGTGGAGGATCAGTTGAGGAGCTGGATGAGAATGGGGCCCAAACTACACCCACCGGAATCAGAGAGAAGTCGGCAGTGCATCGTGCCGGAGTCGCGAGAGCTGGATAGTTGAACGACATTACTCTGAGATATAGCGGTTTGGACTGTGATTTTCCTGAAAGAGGGTGAAGTGTTTTTGAGGTCGATATGGATTTGATTCGCAGTTTATAATGTCAGAACGGACCGCAACACAGATCATGGTGACGTCTGAAGAAGAAGCATCCATTACGTCTTGAGCAGATTTGACTTTACGCGGTGGTTTCGATATCAGCAACAGCATCCTTGGGTCGCTCGCTTTCGAAGGTGAGAGTCATCTTTTGATTCGCATGCATCTAACCTAATAGTGAGTCTCGTCCACGGTACGTCCTCGGTACTGGTCAGGCTCACTCCCACGGACATAAATATCTTGAAACAAAACGGCCAGGCTCGGCTCAGGTTCCGGCATCTTCTCGGCTTCTGCCACCTCATGATTTACCTTTTCTCTCACATTCTTATCAATGGCTTTTGCTTCGTCCTCCGTGATGACACCCCAATCTATCAGCTGCCCGCGAAAGTTCGAAACTGGGTCACTGGCACGCTCCGCCTTTAACTCTTCGCGAGTCCGGTATGCGACTCCAGGATCACTCATTGAGTGCCCGGCGTATCTATATGTCACATATTCATAGACCAAGGGCCCGTTTCCAGCTCTAACAAACTCTCTGCCGTGTTTTACTGCTGCCATTACTGCCAGGACGTCCATGCCGTTCACTCTTAAACCAGGGATGTATAAACCACGTTTATAATAATCAGTCATTGCGGACGCTCTTTCAGTGGAGG
Organism: Aspergillus lentulus; assembly: GCF_010724455.1. The sequence continues at coordinate 220,655 of NW_022983897.1, read as the reverse complement.
TCCCCATGCCGTACTTATTATCTAGAGACCTGTTAGCAAAAGACGGGTCGAGCATGGTGGCTTAGGCACCAGAGGTCTAGAAGAACTGACTCTCGCACCCGAACAAAATAGGCAGGTTCCACAATTTCGCCATGTTGAAAGCCTCATGGACTTGACCTTGGTTTGCTGCTCCGTCACCATACACATCAATCGTGACATTATCCATGTCATTGTACTGCTGAGCAAAGGCTATTCCAGCCCCGACTGGTACATGAGCTCCCACGATGCCATTACCCCCAAAGAAGCCCTCACAGAACATGTGCATGGAGCCTCCTTTGCCGTGGGATATGCCATCCTGTCGTCCAAGTAGTTCGCCAACAATAGACTTGATACTCCCTCCTCGCATAAATGTGAATCCGTGAGAGCGGTATGCAGTGATTAATTTGTCTTGTTTGCTGATGCCATATTCAATGCCAACAGCGACTGCCTCTTGGCCAGTTGATAAATGACAAAATCCACGAATCTTCTTTTGTTTGTAAAGAGCGTCAGCAGCTAATTCCAATCGTCTGTGAATAGGTCAGCTACAGATCATCAATAGACCAAAAGACATATTTCACCTTATCGTAAGCATGTCTTGGTACATGTTCTTGAGCTGCCTTTTTGTGGTTCCTACCGTGTAAGGGGGATGGTCAAAATGATACGTCTCGAAGCTGTCTTCTGGTATAGGAACGTCAAAGGGCTTGTCATCTTCCTTAAATGAGCTTTAGCGCTCGCCTCATTCAAACGATTCGAATTGGCTTCAGCACAAGGCGCCGCTTACAGTAGGTACGTTCTGCACATTGACAACCTGTGCCAGAAAGCGACGTTTTGCGCAGAAGAGCGTCGAGCTAACCCTAGGTAATGACTCCTTGAGTCTCAAGTTTCTTGAAAGCATGGCTGATGATTAATGTTCGAATCTAGGGCGACTGTGTTGCTGAGAGGTGTCTAGGCGGGCATGAATGGTGAAGAGTGGACACTTTACTGCCATGAGTTCGGAATGATAGATTTCAAAGCATCATGAGATAGCAAGAGGCTGGATTTCTCGACGAATGAAGTGATATGGCACGACAGCTTTAGTGACGCAATCTTGAACTCAGAACTCGCTTTCCTCCGAGAACACTACATATTCGGCTGTGAGCTCTGGAAGCTAGCCTACAAGCCAATAGGCCTCCGCACGGCTGCCCTTCGGCTGGGATCCATGGTGCCGAGATTATCCATGATGAACAGGTACCGGCATATCGCGAAGCGCCTTTCCCGCAAGTTGCATATGTCTTCTGCTTTTTACTATCTAGCAGTTATGGAATCGCGTTGGAGTTTCGCAACCTGGAAAACTTTCTGACTTGTCAAGTGAAGCGAACCTCGGTGGCCCTATATTAAGAATCTATGATTACAAAACTCAAAGATTAGTAGTTGGGAAATAGTGAGATATATATTGCCTGGTTTGGATATTCATGGATTCGGGGTGGGTCAATAATATTCCGATATGACGCATGATGCCGTTCTGGTCTCCCGCGTCTGACTCTGCCATGGAACTCGCTCTAGCACTATCAACCCTATATATGCCTTCAAATTTTGGTCACGGAGAGGTGGTGCTAGGTAATGGGTCGAAAGAATCCGGTCGCCCAAGAAGCGCAGTAACACGATATAGGTGGCTCTGGCCGCGCTTATAGAACTGCGAGGCCAGGTATAGATATTGCTTCATGGTGCCGCTCAAAAAGTTCCGGTATCATGCGCCGTGCACCTCGTGGGCGCTCGGCCAGGGGCCGAGACTATGGAGGTCAACCCAAGGCACGCGAGGAAGAAGATGAAATACCCGAAGTCTACCGGGAAATGCTCGCTGAAGCAGAAATGCGGAACCGAGATGTCTCGGAACCGGATCATCCTATCAAGAAACGAAAGGTTGGAGCTCAGAGAGCTACAACCTCTAATGATGTTTCTGTACCCCAAGTACCACTGCCAATGGAAGATCAAGGCCAAGCCAGCCGGCAGGTACAGACCGTCTATGACGAGCCCACGTCAGAAGAATCAGATATGGAATGGGAAGAAGTTGATCTTCAACGAGCCCCAGCTCAGTCGATTCCGGTAGCTCCAGTGACCGGGGCCGACAATGAACCACTCCAGATCACTCTCGACGGTCATGAGGGAAAGAGACGGAAAGTAATATCAAGGCAAAAGCCACTCACCGCTGCCGAGAAGAAGCTTCGATTAGATATACACAAAGCCCATGTGCTCTGTTTCCTGCGCCATGTGCAGATACGAAATCTGTGGTGCAATGACGATGAACTACAGGTACGCAACCAAATGCCTAGCATGGTAGTATCCTCTCCTCGGTCCGCTAGATTTTAACATGCAATTTAGAGCTTTCTCAAGAAGATGTTACCCAAGCAAGTGATAGGCATGCTAAATCCACCAGAGGACAAACCACAGTACAGCCGGTCTACGACCTTTGTCGAGGGTCTGAATCAAGCCAGTGATGCTTTTAGCAGGAGGTTCAGAGTGACTAGGCCGGGCTTGAAGCGAGCTCATTGGGTAGATGATCCCGAAAAGTTGAAGCAAAAACTGGTATGTGTTCAAAGATATACGCCGTAGGCACCCTCCTCACATCCCTGTAGGAGTCTATTATGTTCGACGCGGAAGTCTTTTTGTCAAAGGAAGACTTTTGCAAGCAGGCTAGGACGATGCAGGGCTCTCGTGACTTTGGTGCTCAGTTGTTCTGTGCTCTTCTACGCTCAGCAGCTGTGGAAGCGAGGCTTGTCTGCTCACTCCAGCCTTTGCCCTTTTCTGGGACGACGAAGAGCATGACGCCGAACAAGCAAGATTCACAGTACATTGTTATATCATCCGATGACCATGACACGTCAGCAGATGATCAACAGATGTCTGGCCTCTCGCCGACTCCGGTGTCAAGGTCTCGAAGACTTGGGCGACCACAATTCACTCCAGGGCGTTCACAGAAGACCTCTATTCCAGGTAACGTGTCTACGACTATTCCGCTTGTCTACTTACTGACTTCTCAAAGGTCCGGGATTCACCACTCGAGCCTCGCCTTACCCAGTATTTTGGGTTGAAGCATTCAACGAAGCAGTCCAGAAATGGGTCCCCGTCGACCCATTGGTTACCAAATCGATTGCAAAACCATCTAAGTTTGAACCCCCCTTTAGTGATCCATCAAACTGCATGGTTTATGTAGTTGGGTTTGAAGAGGATGCGTCCGCAAGAGACGTTACCAGGCGCTATGCAAAAGCATTCAATGCAAAAACACGCAAAATGCGTGTTGAATCGACTAAAGACGGGGAGAGATGGTGGGCAAGGGCGATGCGCTTTTACGAAAAGCCATTTTTGGAGGACAGAGACGAGGTTGAAATCAGCGAGTTGACAGCGAAAACTGCTGCCGAGCCTATGCCGCGAAATGTGCAAGACTTTAAAGACCATCCGATATACGCGATTGAGCGACAGCTTCGACGGCATGAAGTCGTTTTCCCCAAACGCGTCATTGGTCAAGTTAGTCTTGGGAAGTCAGGATCAAAAGATCAGGTGTTGGTGCCGGTGTACCGCCGTAGCGATGTTCATGTCGTCCGCAGTGCGGACAAATGGTATCGCTTGGGACGAGACATCAAAATCGGCGAACAACCTTTGAAACGTATCCGAGCCAACAGAAACAAGGATGTTGGTTTCAGCGAAGACGAGCACGATAATGGAAGTGGCACGGAGATTCCTCTCTATGCATATTTTCAAACCGAGGTCTACACGCCGCCACCTGTTGTGCAGGGCAAGGTACCTAAAAACACTTATGGAAACCTGGATGTCTATGTGCCGAGTATGGTTCCTCCTGGAGGGGTACACATAAAGCATCCTCAAGCTGCCCATGCAGCCCGGGTCCTTGGTATTGATTACGCAGACGCAGTTACGGGCTTTGATTTCAAAGGCCGACATGGAACTGCTGTTTTTCAAGGGGTTGTTGTTGCCAGCGAGTGTCAGGAAGCGCTTGAAGAGGTCTTACGTCATCTTGAAGATGAAAGAAGGCAAGCTGAGTCCGAGGAAAAGTCGAGAGAGACATTACGGTTGTGGAAGCATTTTCTCCTGAAGCTGCGAATTGCAGAAAGGGTCAAAGGCTATGCCATTGAAGGAGAAGAGAGCGCTGTCGAAAGCTCTGAAAACTTCGATGATCCAGAGGAAGACGGCGGCGGATTTATCCCAGAACCAGAGCAGGTAATGGCCGACGGAGAATTTTCGACTTATCGACGATCAATCGGACAAGAGCCTCGAGGACTTACATATAACGAAGCATCGACAAATAATGGAGCACTGGGAGATGAAGCGCACGGTGGTGGACTCAGATCTGACCAGAGTGCCAGCCACTTAGAAGCAATCTCTGTGAATCCGTCCGAAACCGACATTCCCAAGACATCAAGACGTCCTCGTTATAGCCTTATCGTCGTTCCTAATAAGAAAGCAAACATTAATGAGAACGGCACGTCCCAAAAGCAACCCCAACAGCAACCCCAACAGCAGCCCGAACAATCTCCTGAGGTCGTGGAGCTTGAACCAACGGCAGAAGCTGAGAGTGTGAGAAGCTCTGGGGAGACTGGTCCTGCAGGCTCTTCGGAAGCTCCCATCACGGTCGACTCTTCAACAACGGGCGGGTCCAAATCAGCTAGTGTTGAGATACTGTCGCGGGCAGCATCGCAAACCCAGTCACGAAGTCCCACGCCAGAGGAAATGGACGAGGCATCAGGAGTTGATGACAATGGGTCATTGTTGTCGCATGATCCCGAAGATGAGGATGCGATTCCAGAGTGGCTAGTATGATGAGCTCGTCTGATTTTGGATCATTATTTCATGATTATGTGTACATCCATGTATAGGCAGTTTGTCAATAGATACCCCATCACTTTAAAGCCGACAGATTGTCTGAATTAATAGAGAGGTAATACCTAGGCGAATGCTGCCCAGAACTGGATATATGCGTGCACAGACCACTATCGATGTCATAGGGATCCGACGCGTCAACGACGCGAACCGCCCGATAAGAAAGCTTTATGCATTATGACCCATCCGCAGCCGCAACTCTACTCCGGACTTATGGTCTCATTTCATCTTCTTAGTTTCTCCAAATACTAATATAGCTTCTTCGATTGCGATGAGACAAGGTGACGGGCCAAGTACAAACGCAAAATCTGCACGGGAACAATTTCGAACGCCGAACAAGCCTCCTATATCAAGTGCTTCCACCACCTCTAATGCGCGAATAGGAACAGCAACATCAAAAAAGCAAAGTGGGACTCCAATATCCTCAGACTCAGCGTCTAAGCCTTGGAAAGGCAGCTTGCTCTCCAGGGATCAACCTACACTTACACAGATTGATTTTGTGACGCCGAGGACACAGAACGCCGAATCCGACGATGACAATCTCGATTACATCGATAAAGCCGCTCAAAATAATGATCCGGATAGTCACCAGGTGATCGAGATAGATGACAATTCCGATGACGATGCTAGTTATCAACCAACCTCACACATACGGGCACGGCGTACCGGGGACGCCGAACGAAGACCAAATGCTGCGCGCAATGCATCGGGGCTGAGAAGGAGTAGAGGTCAACCTGGTTCAGCTGAAAAGCGACCCGGAAGGAAGAGTATCGAAAGTGTCAATGGCAACAAGAAGACAGACAAGCAGCAAAAGGACAAGACACTCACTCAGATGGACTATGTGCGACGTTACCTGAAGATCGAGCCCGATGATGAAGTCAAGCTGGAGTACACCTATATCACCCCGAAGAAGAAGGTTAGCCAGGGAGTCGAAGGAAAATTCTCTCGTGGACTTGATTCTGCGCCCGCTGACGGTGCTAGCGCCCAAGAATCGTTAAGCTCGAGCAAGAAGAGGAAGCTGGAGGCTGAGGAGGATATGAAAGAAATCTTGTCCAGGACTTCGACGCCGGAAAAGAAAGTCTTGAAAGAAAGCCCGAAGACGCCACGAAAATTATGGAAATCTGAAATACCTTCCTCCCAGTCACCCGAAAGTCCTGGAGTTGCCATAATCTCATCATCACAATTCCGAAACGCTACGCGATCCCCTTCAAACCTTGGTCTTTCGACGAAGCCGATTTCTACCATCAAAGAAGAATCACCTAGCTCGAAGCAGATAAATATAAGCGCCAGCCATGTCTCGATATCTGAAGATCAATTACCGCCAACCTTGATGCCAGATTTTGAATTGCCGTCCGAGCTGGATGTTAATAAGGAAACGAATCTTGGTGTTGATGAGACACAGTCAAATTCAGTAAAGGGACCATCCGCTTCCGCATCCGAGTTGGAGGAGCAACCGGAACCTGACAAACCTCCACCGAGTACGGAGAGAACAGTAGTGTATGAAACAGACGCAGAAACGGACTACAGTGATGATGAACCGATAGTGTCTGGCGCGAATGACGAGCCGAATGCGATGGTATTTGAGGATCAAGATGACGAGGATGAAGACAGATCGCCACTCAGTGACTCCCAAGACCTCCCTCCACCTATACCACATCCTGGTTTGGAAGATGAGCCTGGGCCTTTACAATCTGAAACCAATCTGTCGTCCGAGGCATCAATCTTATATCAAAGGCGACAGCCTGCCACTCAATTCCCACTAGAACCCATACCTACGCTGAGCACCCAGAAGCTGGCGGAGCTTTTCCCACAGGAATCCAGTATTCAGCAAACCATGGCCGAGCCATCGTGTACCAAGTCATCCGCTGACAAGGTTCAGGCATTGTCTGGTCCCTCCTTGCAGACGCAGACTCAAAGCCAAACTCAAGACCTGGACGAATATTCGACGGAGATGATCCCGGAATCCTCACCAGTCACACGGCACGGAGACTACACGAGCGCAGGTGACGCTATACTCCCTCGAAACCGTGCTCAGAGCGTGGTGCAGGTGGAGTCCTCACAAATATTGGATCGACTCAAAGGGCAGCCTGATCCAGATGAAGATTCTCGACCTAAAGGGATGCTGTCCCGCAGCCAGCTTCTCACGTCGAGTGTCATGGAGAGTGTTCCCGTGCCGGGTTTCTGGATGGGCAGTCAGGACAGTGTTGGAGAACCCTACAGCTTGACAGATACATAGTATATAGCTTAACTTGATGAATTATGAATGCACACATGGATTATGATTAGTCTGATATCTGTATCTTGTTCACTTCTTATTCTCGCCGTAGATAGTACATATCCTCAAGTGTTTCATGTGGAACCCTCAGTGGGGTAACTTACGATTGTTCGGTCCGTCGTACGCCCCGAAGGCCCGGGAAGCGCCATGCAGATCCACCGGCAACCAGCTACCGTAACTCCTCCGCAACCGTCATCGAGGACGGTCTCTTTCAATTCATTCCAGCAGAACGGATCGCCTATTTTATTGCGATATTGACTCGCCAAGAAAAACCATGGATATCGCATACGATCATATTCAAGAGGAGATCTTCTCCTCCAATGAGTCATCGAAGAAAGAAGGCTCACAACACGACTCCAAAGCCAACTCCAACGTCGACCTCAACACCGAACTGCAAGAGACATTTCGCGCCTTTTCCGCGAGCCCCTGGGGGATAAAGATCGGTGGTCTGTGGGATAATGTCCGCAAACAAGGCGAGAGTTACTATGAAGGAGCCAGGCAAGAGTACGCCGCGGCCAGCGAGGAGGCCGCCAAGGGCCTCTCGGACTTGAAAGAGACAATCGTTGGACGCACGCGAGGCCTGTCGCTAAGTACAGCTTTTACTTCTGCGTCGTCGGAGAGAAGTAAGGATGAGACGCCGACGCCCACTGCGTCCCGAGCAGGAGAAAGTCAGGAAGAGGGACACAGCGATGCTGGCGCAAGCGAGGGTTTCCTCTCCCGATTCAAGGCAGAGGCTGCAAGACGACTGAAGGAGATTGAGAAGGCCGAGGAAGCTGCAGATGAAGCGATTCTGCGCTTTGGTATGACCATTGGCCAAAAGCTGCGGGAGGCGGTCAGCATTGTGCCGCCAGACGCGGAATCGTCAAACAAGATCCTTTTCGAGAGTAAGGATGCCGAGGGGAAGAGAGTTATCCATGCGACCCGGTTTGAGGCTCAGCTACATGTGATCCATTCCAACCTGGAGAGCTTCACCAAGGACCCTGTCAGTGACAAGTGGGCCGCGTTCAAGGAGGAGTTCAACGTAGACAACAAGACCGACGCCATTGCCGCGGATTTGGAGAAGTACCCTGAGCTGCGATCCGCCATGGAGAAGCTTGTTCCTGAGCAGGTCGATTATGCAACCTTCTGGTCTCGGTACTATTTCCTCCGCCTCGTGATTGAGACCGAAGAGCAGAAGCGCAAGGAACTTCTTAAAGGTTTGTCTCTAGTCACCTCACCTTGCTTTTTTACCGGAAATCTCTGACAAGAATCATGGCAGGCGCCAATGTGGATGAAGAGGAAGAGGTTGCTTGGGACGATGACTCCGACGACGACACCGATTCCCCATCTACTCCTCAGGTCAAGACCAATAATACAACCCAGATTCCCACTGTCGACAGGAGTAAGCTGCTCAAGCCTGACGAACCCCGGCGCTCGAACGACCAACAGTCTCAGCCGGACAGTGAATCCAGCTATGACCTTGTCAGCGGCAACACGAGTCGTGCGCCTGGCAGCCCTAAGGAGAAGAGTCCAACGACTGCGGCCAAGGACGACGACAGCGACGAAGACTGGGAATGAGCAGCTGATACACAATCGCCTTGGCCATGTTCTCCATTGGTGTCTTAGCCCTTAGTCTCAATTTCGTCTGTCTCTCCAGCTCTTTTGGGCTCACTGTCCAGGTACTTTGAGGAGTTCGGGCGTTTGTCTTTGATACTCCCTGGTGTTATGTGATTTTTTTTGCTTTCAATTAGCTCTTAGCGGTTATCTATTCGGTATCAGTCATTCTGATTGTTTCCCCTGTTAGCTGTGCATCTCGATGCTTCACCATCGGTACGGGAAGGATTGTCCATAGCTATGGATATATACTACAAAACTAATTCACTGCCCTTCTAAGCACATGTTTTAAACATTCTATATTCGCTACATTTACAAGATCATCCTCATATTCATCAATATCAATCATGAATTCCTCAAGCCCCGCGCCCAGTATCTTCTACTGGAGTCGATCGTCTGGAAAGAGGGGAACCTCTACTTGACGCTTCATCGGCGAGGACCGAGGAGCCCCGCATTGCACTCTGTCGCCTTGCATCAGGCTTAGTTGAACCTGCTCGCCGGGATTGCAGCGGCGTTTCTGGCGTATTTTCGCGGGAGCGTAAATGGTATCCCGGATACCGCTCAGTGGGTGTGTAGGGATACTCGCTTCCCTCGCGAGAATAACCGACTGGAGGCCCATCGGAAGCCCAGCCATACTGGTAATCCTCGCCTCTTCGTTTTACGGGACTTTCGTCGTAAGGATCCCAGCCAACTCTGCGTCTCGCATCTGCGCGGAGACGTTGGCGATGTTGCTCGTCACCGCCGGCGCCAGTAGTGGATGATTCCTCGAGGAAAAAGTTGAGGAGTTCGTCGCTGATAGAGAGGTGGGACTGTTGCTGAAATTGTTGTAATGACATCAAGCGGAGAAGTGTCTCGAGAAGGGAGAGGGAGGTCCGAATGTTGTTGAAGAGGGGGTTCGAGACGGTGGTTGTGGCGGCAGCGTGTGAAGAGGTTGGGGTTGTTTGCCTGGACCTGTCGTCCTTAGCATCAAGAGATAGCTTTGCCATCATCTGCGGATCTATGGAGTCTTCCCCTTCTGGCGCCCCCGCTTCGGATTCAGTGTCCGAGGACTCATCTTCGTTGTAGACCTCGAATGCTATCCATTCAGGATCCAGATCTTTCGGCAAGCGCCAGTGTTCTGGGATAGAGTTCTCGCTGTAGTTTTGATTCAATGGATCTCTAGTAGACGACCCATTCAACTGAGCATCCAGCTGCGCCTGGATTTCGTCGGTTTCCTCCTCATCCTGTTCTTCTTGAGCATAAATCGAATCTGCCTCTTCACGCTCAAGCATCCGCCGTGGAGGAATAGCGTTTATATCTCTCTTCAATAGCAGCACCGGGTTGTTGACTTCGCCTTCTGTATTGATATTTAAGACTTTGCTCGTATCTGCGTAGAAGATCTTCGATATCTGGTGGATGGGGAGTATTTCGCGCATCCCCGCTAGGCGGATTCCTTCGTAGGGCTCCGGCTGTGGCTCGTCTTCATCATACGAATGCACTCTTCCGTCGTCCAAATCTTCAATGATCAACATTTGATAGTGGTATTCGTCTATTCGTGCCTCAGCTGGAAGTTTAGCTCGCCAAGTCGGAGCTGAAGTGTTGGACGTAAGGTCCATTGGCACTCGCCGAAGTTTCACGCGTGCCTTGTGGATGACCTCCTTCCACGTAGTTTCTCGAATGCCCTCTTCATCCTGAGGCCGAACGTGACCCGCGAAGAGCATGTATATCGACAAGGTAAAGGTAGGGCCGATTTGGATAGCTTGCGCGGGGGACATCCAATACTGAGTGTCACCAGCAGTAAGGAATGTACTGGCTTGCAACAACCTGGACGGTGACACTGTCGCTGGAAGATTGGTTGACAGTCTGGCCCCCGATGTGGTAATTGCCAAGTTCATCAGCGGCACTGCATCCTCAATTCGTGTCAGAAGTCTCTTGATGTCTCTGACGATGAGCTTGATCTCTGCATCATTACGTGAGCGGTCTCTGGGACACTTTGCGCCTTTTCGTAGCAACTCTTCGGAGGCAGCTGCGTTTGCTAATCGCTGCCCAAGGGCCTGCATATCCAATCGAAGTGTTTTCGTGAGCGACACTGCAGATTCTAGAGATGTGTTGCCTCTTGCAGCGCTAAGAATGACCCCACAGTTAGCTGTTATACTCATGATTCAACTAATTGGCATACATCAACTCAATCATATCAATGGCCGGCGAGATAACCTGGTCACCAAATAAGTATGCCGTACAAAGAACCGAGCGCATGAACTAGAGGACCGACTTGGATTTTGCTTTGCAGCCTCTGCTGCAGAGCAAGGAGCTCTTCTCTCTCTTCATTGTTCTCGACATTCTGAAGGGGAAATACATGAGTTCTAATCATACTGTTGACTGCCACAGGGCATGTTACTGCTCACCTTGAGCAGACGAGTTGATTGTCGCATCGCATAGTTGGCAGTTATGGCTATCCCCGAGCTAAAAGAGTAACAGTCAGGACATGCTCTACCAGCCCGCTTCAGGAACGATTCAGTCCATACCGAATGGCATAGTTCATTGCCTGCTGGGTGAGCTACTCATGATGTCAACATCGAACTCTGTCACACAAAGGACAAGTTGCGCATACCCTGGTCAGAAAGACATCCATATTGTTTGAGAGCCAACGAGGCAGCTCGTGCTGGATTTGCCTCCCTCTCAACTTCTTATTCGCTATGAAGCACAACTAAAAGCAAGCCGATCTAGATGTCAGCCGGGATGTGTGGCCCCTGAAGGCAAAGGCTTATCGATAACAAGCCACCTAGCGTGGCTCCACCGCATGAATGTTTCATGAAAGTCAGATATTTCTGTCAATTTCTAGTCTTCAGCAAAAGTAACTTCGCCTAAGAATCACCTTCCCTCAGCAGATTGCTATGAGGAGAATACCCTACCATTTTGGTGGGGAGAAGACGCAAACAAACGTTGCAAACAATGCAAACTAGTAGGCGCAGTAGACGCGACAGGCGCCAAGGTGGGGAACAAATGCTGAGTCATCGGGTGCAAAATCAATACACCCAAAAGGCGCCCCTCACTTTGACGGCATCGTCTTTGTAACCTCAACTATCCCTCGCTCTCCCCAGCTTACTTGTGGTTGTCCTTCTCACGAGATCCCAAGATGGCCAATCAGACCCCCGATTCCTGGGAAGATGAGCTCTCGAAGCAGACCGAGGGCGTAAACCTGAATGCCCGCGGACAATACCGCCCTCAGGCACAAGCTCCCTCATTTCAACCCGGGGCTGCCTCTTTCCAGCCTGGTGCGGCTTCGTTTGTTCCCGGCCAAACATACCAGCAGTATGGCGGCGGATACCCACAGTATGGTCAGTACGGTGGTTATCCCGCCTACGACCAGCAGCAGCAAGGCTTTGGTCAATATGGGGCGTACGCCCAACAACCTGGTGGTTATAACCAGATTTACAACAACCAGTATGGTGGCTACAGCCAACAGCAGCAGCCGCAGCAGCAGCAGCAATACACTCAACCGCCTCGTCAAGCGGCACCGGTAGCTACTCAAGCACCTACAGCTCCTGCTCAGCCTGCCCAAGCCGCTCCCAAGCCCGCATCGACCGCATCCGCCGCTCCAGTTCTGTCTATTGGTGGTGCTAGCAGCTCTTCTGCTGCCCCCAAGACCAAGGTCCTTTCGATTGGAACCCCCTCTCCCGCGTCGAACACCCCATCTGGCACAACGACTCCAGGAGATACTATGGGATCTGCCGCCGCCGACGCTGCGGCCAAGGTGACGGCTTCCAAAGCTATTGATAAGACAGAAAAGAAGGCAGATCAGAAGGCAGCTGCCAGTGGCAAATCGTCCCCTACCCCTACCGCTTCTGGACGGTCGAGCCCCGGCAGATCCAGCCCATCTCGCGGTGAAGGTGGCAAAACTGGTCGGGACGCCAATGCTGTTGCCTTGGAGCAGCAGGCAGATGTGGACGAAGATACCTTGAAGGAAATTTATGGTGAGAAGAAGGAGCACGTTAACATTGTTTTCATTGGACACGTCGATGCTGGAAAGTCTACCCTCGGCGGATCCATCCTCTACGTTACTGGCAACGTCGATGAGCGGACACTCGAGAAGTACAAGAGGGAAGCAAAGGAGGCTGGTCGAGAGACCTGGTATCTTTCATGGGCTCTCGATCTGACCAACGAAGAACGAGCTAAGGGAAAAACTGTCGAGGTCGGCCGTGCCCACTTCAAGCTCACCGTGCAGTCTCCCGACGGTCCCGTTGAGAGACACTTCTCCATCCTCGATGCTCCTGGTCACAAATCCTACGTCCACCACATGATTGGTGGTGCCTCGCAAGCCGATGTCGGTGTGCTTGTCATCTCTGCTCGTAAGGGTGAATACGAAACTGGTTTCGAGAAGGGTGGTCAGACTCGCGAGCACGCTCTGCTGGCCCGAAACACTGGTGTCAAGAAGCTCATTGTTGCCGTCAACAAGATGGATGACCCGACTGTCGAATGGAGCAAGGCTCGTTTCGATGAGTGTACAGTTAAGGTCTCCAAGTTCTTGGAGGCTCTCGGTTACAAGAAGGACGATCTTACCTTCATGCCCATTTCCGCCCAGCAGACTACGGGTATCAAGGATCGTGTCCCAAAGGAACTTGCTCCTTGGTACGATGGACCATCTCTCCTGGAGTATCTTGGTGAAATGAAGACTCCCGAACGTAACATTAACGCCCCCTTCATGATGCCCGTGAGCACAAAGTACCGTGATATGGGAACGATGGTTGAGGGTCGTATCGAAGCTGGTGTTATCAAGAAGAACGCCACCTGCATCATGATGCCTAATCGCACTAAGGTCGAAATTGCTGCTCTCTATGGTGAGACTGAGGACGAAATTGCCACTGGAACCTGTGGTGATCAAGTCCGTATGCGTCTCAGAGGCGTGGAAGAAGAAGACCTCCTCCCTGGATTTGTGCTTTGCTCTCCCAAGCGTCTAGTGCACTGCGTTTCTGCCTTTGAGGCTAAGATCCGTATCCTTGAGCTCAAGAACATCCTTACCGCCGGTTACAACTGTGTCATGCACGTCCACTCGGCCGTTGAAGAAGTCACATTCGCGGCACTCCTGCATAAGTGCGAGCCCGGCACAGGACGCAAGAGCAAGCGCCCACCACCATTCGCTAGCAAGGGTCAGACCATTATTGCTCGTCTTGAGGTCATCAGCAGCGCAGGTGCCGTCTGTGTTGAACGTTTCGAGGATTACAACCAAATGGGACGTTTCACTCTTAGAGATCAGGTAAGCGATGTTTTCTCCGTGCCATATCTTGGGTCACATCACTAACGTTTACGATAGGGTCAAACCATTGCCATTGGTATGATTACCAGACTCATCCTTAACGAAGAGAACTAAGTGCATAAATCTCGAATACCCCGGCTTTCCCAAGCCAGATCGCTTCGAGTGTAGGGTAGTGCACGACCTTTCTTGGCTCACGAACCAAGTGATAGGAAGGCGGAGGCTCGGTGTTGATATCCCTGTGGTGCCCTACCTCGGTTGATGATGATGAATCTTTCTTCTTGTCATTTTCGTATAGAACTTATTGCTCTCTGAGACCATTGGAGATGATAAAAGTCATTGGAATCTCATATTATCTCCAGCTATCTCTCATCTGCTGGGTAGTTGTCGTAAGTCGTAATGTCAATTCATGAACGATGTCTATCCTAGGACATTATACTGCAAATCTACAAAAGACCAAGCGTATCAACAATGCAAAGTGAATCACCTCCTCTTCTTCCCAACAACCTTAGTAAACCCGTCATCGTCAACCTCAGGCTCAACCCTCTCCCTAGGCGCTCGTACCAGAGCAGGAGCCTCGCCCATATCGACGTCCTCGTCCTCCTCGTCTTCATCCTCCTCCTCATCGGTATCCTCATCATCCTCAGCCTCAACCCGCTTAAACGCCGCCGCCACATTATTCCCCTTCTGCTGAGCCTTCTTCTGCCACGCCTCCCACAGCTCCTGCACAAACCCAAACTCCCCCCTGGCGGTCTGCTCCCGGATCGCCATGATCTGCGCCGCAACAGGCGCCGCACTGTCATCATCTACCACAACATCGAATTCATCGTTCATCACCTGGATCAGAACGTCCTCCAAGTCCAGAGCGTCTGTCTCGGGCCGCTCATTGATCATGTCCGATATCGCGCCGCAGAGCCAGTCGCGCTTGTCTGCTGATGTTGGGCCGCCCCAGTTCGATTGTACGGCCATGGTCAGCGCAGGCCAGTTGTTGATTGTGAGAGTGATGCCCAGATCGAGGTATGAGGCGGCGGTGGTGGGCTGCTGGGCCTGGCTCAGGTTCGATGAGG
The DNA here is from genome assembly GCF_010724455.1 of Aspergillus lentulus. The sequence goes on along the minus strand of NW_022983897.1, from coordinate 205,603 downwards.
GCGTTGGTTGAGCCATTGTGGGTTATAGTGAGGGCAAATCAATCTTGCAGCTGCGTTTGTAGTTGTTCCTTGTTTGTGGGAACTGCGTTCTCGATTGTTGATGGTGGGATTTCGTGCGGCGGGGAAACTGATCGTGTTTGTTGTCTGGAGAAGCGATTGGAGAGGGGATTTGGAATTTTTTTGAGTGTTTCGGTTTGTGCAGAAAGAGCGACACTACCAGGCGATATTGGGGCCGTTTTTGGGTGAAAATGATCAAACCACAGGAATCGATTGTGTTGGCCTGGAGCTTGAAACTCTCAAAATTTTCGAAATAGGCCGTGATGCGATAAGAATCAGGTGACCTTATCGGCACTCTTTTGATCGACTCGGTCACTCAGGACTCGGGCACTTAGATGATCTAATGATAGAGCAGAAATTTCACTGATTATCTATTTGCTTCCTATTTAGGGGCAAAGTTATTGGGTTTGCCAAAAGGGGCGATCAAATGTGTATTTTCAGTGTTGGGGATTCCGATGAGAGCCACAGATATATATAGTTGTGATAATGTGGTTTGCCGCCGCATATCAACTATTTTGAAGTCATCTTATAGTTTAAACGAGTCACTGGAGAGCTTCTCGGTGTACATTCCCAGAGCGATTGATAGACAGCTAAGGAGATGCCCAGTAGGCTCGAACATGAGATCGAAGAAGATAAAGATACATGAAATTTCAGTTGTGGCCAAACAAGGGAATCCAACATATTTACAGCGAAGTCTTCAAGTGCTAGAAGCAGAGATATAGGAAAAAAGAAAAATCATTCAAGTAAAGAAGGAAATCATGCCCGCATAGTGGTATATCCGCCTTGTCTGAGCCATAATGAGAACCGGCTATGTACAAAGAAAAGGCTAGCCAAAGCACGAATCCTGAACGCCGTTTATATACCCTGATGCGCCGCTAAAATTTCAATCAATAGTCTCACAGAATGTAGCTTAATAGCTCCTGCGCCCTGACCGCTGTCGCAATATGCCATGGAAAGGTATTTTGTTGCACAGTTCGCGTACCTGTGGCTCGTGCGAGAGTGGCTAGGTCACGATACCTGGCGATGATGTCTCTGAGAAGATTGTCATAGGAAGAAGGAGGTTTTTGCGAGTAGATTAGGTTCACGTTCATTGCAAATGCGCCGTCGGAGTCAGTTGGACCCTTACGGCGAAGAAGATACCCGCTCGCCAACGCAGGACGATAATCCGTTAGATGTGGTGAACTGTTCAGACAATGTGAAAGTATGATGCCCCATGATTCGTCGCAGATGTCTGTGAGCAGACACTCAGACTCGGCGTCAGGAGGAATCTCCGTAGGTGTAGGGGCATTTCCACCGCTTGGGGGAGTCGGTGCGTTACCAGATTGTTCCGGCGAAAAAGCATTCCCACTAGGATTAGGTGTCGCTACAGGCGTGGATGAGATCTGGGGATTGAAGACACTCATGGATAATGGCTGAGGTGGAGGTTCAAGGTAGAGATCAGGCGTGGTATTCGCATAGAGAATGGTCAAGTCTGAAAGGAACGGCTTCGTCATGTTATATTGCTCAACCAGGCTCGTCCACGCTGAAGAAAATTAGCGATGCCCGCTTGAGCGCTATGACAACGGTCAGAAACTTACTATCAACTTCATCCTGGTCCACGGGCTCAGTGTTGACGATGATGATTTTCCATCGCGCCTGAGTCTTCTCCATGATGATTTTGGTTGCTGTCCAGATCTCGTTTCGTACTTCCAGAATACTTCGGGCGGCATTTGAGTTCTGGAAGCGCAAGCAGTAAGATATGGTTCGCTGTAAAGTGCCTGTGTTATCGGTCCACGATACGGATATCCAGCGTTGATCATAGCTTCTTGAGCATGCAATATGAAGACTTTTCGCTTCCTGAAGGGGAGATGATCTATCCGGCGCAAGCTTGAAATTAATAGTCTTCGGGACCGGTTCTGCGATCAGCATTGGTGGAGCACAGTTAAGCAGACAAGACTGCAAACTTTTCGGCGGACACCGACTATAGACCTCTAGGGCCAAGCTTAAATATTGAGTTTGCGGTGGTACGACTAGAGATTCAGTCGACATGATGAAATGGAAGGGGACAATCTGCAAGACGAGTTCATTTGCTTGACCAGCCTGCTGCTTTTCAACTTCATCGATATATTTCCGAAACAGACCCCAGAAAGCGGAGCAAATGTCCACTAGAGCCGCGGCGTGGCTGAATGGATTGATTATGTAGACGACAACAGTATCTTTCGTCGGCGGGCTTTTCAAAAGAGCCGTCACTGAAGGAGGATTAGTCGTGAATCAATGTCAGTCTAGCTCTTCACATACCTAGCTTGTCACATATTGACTTCAGTGATTGCATTATATAGTGATAATTAAATTCGCCAGGTGCGCCGATGTTCCAAGAACACATCCCACGGTCGAAGCCAGTCGACCTGCTAGCTCGCGTATGCTGACCAAGATTGCAGCTCGAATATAGCAGGCCTAGCCGCTCAAGAAAATCATTTGCCGCTTCAGCTGCAATCTGAGGGTGGATACAATAAGCGGAGATGTCCTTTGACCCGTAGGCAGGTTCCAAGCCGAAAGTCTCCCAAAATGAAATTGCGGGTGGCAGAACTTCTAGGTAATCTTTACCGCGACGAATACGCAAATGTGGCGGGGCGAGCTTCGACATCGAACTTTTTCCATTTTCCTTGCGTTGAGATGACTGACGCGACATAGTAGCTGTTGGCGGAGGGGAAAGGCCACTGTTCTCCTGCAGTGACACAAAGCCATTTAAGTCAAGTCTCTCAATCTCACCCATGAAGGCTGTATCCTCGAGGAATGTTCGCAGAGAGTATGCTTTACTCTCAAATTCTGAGACGCCCAAGATGCCATCGACCTTATGATCAAGGCAGGACTGCGTGACTTGGTCGACGAGAAGCTGGGCAACCTGGATTTGAGCATCCTTGCGAATGAGCACAGGGGCCAGCTGCTTTTGAGTCGCGGAGAAATAACCTGTCATAGACCAATCGGAAAAAGTGGAAAGGAAATTGCCCAAGAAAACTAGATCGTCGGCCCTTGAGGTAGCGATCGACTGTTCGGATCTTGCCGAAGGCTTCTCCTGCGGTAGGTTCACCGAACTCCCTGAATAAGACCGAGCACGCTTCCTTTTGCGAGTAACAAATGTAGCAACAGACTCATCGCTGTTCGAAAGGTTCCCATCACTGTCATCGCTCGGGTCGCTAGTCGAGTCAGAATCCGATTCTGATGGCATAGGCTGATCCAAATCACTTGCTGGACTTTTGGGTTTATTGATGTTCCTTGCAGGGCCGTGAGGATTCTTTGTTCGCGCATTGCGGCGGGGGAGGCCGATCGTTGGGATATCACCAGTGGTACTGGCGGGGACTGTATGATGGTTCACCAGGGCGCCAGTGACCCTAAATTTGCCTTCTGCTCCATACTTCTGATCCCAGTCCAGTATGTTCTCCTTGAAAGCAACAGGGTTGTAATGGCCCTGTAAGTGCCCTTTTCTAACAGACAATTTACTGTCTTCGTTTGGCCCAGCAAAAAGCGTTTTCTTTACCTCGATAGGACTGAGTGGGGGGCTGATTGTTTGGTTATCTTCATTGACAGGCGAAGATATTTGCATGCTGGCGGACAAAGGTACATCTGCCGGCTGAGGATTTGATATCTTCTCTTCCGGGTGGACAAGAATTGTGTCGACCTGCTCTGTTGTGTCTCTTTGTCCGGGAAGATTATCGGTTAAGGGTTGTTCAAGAGGGAGAGGTTGTGGTTTGGGATCCTCGGCATCAACAGCAATTTCGGGTGTTTCTTGAGCACCAACATCCATTTCGTTCACCTCTCCGCTTAAATGGTTAAACTCAGGGTCATCAAAGAAGCTGAAGTCAGCGTCAGTAATCCCTTTGGATCCAAAGTCCCTCTGGTTTATCTCCCCAAAAAGATCATCATCATCATTAGTGTCATATAGTCCGGATCCAACAATGAGTCCAGGAGATGGGCCAAAACTCATAAGCACATCATGATCGGAGCGCTCTCTGGTGGATGCCCCTTCCTTAGTCTTTACTTTGGCCAACGCTCGATTCGTGAGATGTCTAGAATCTAGATCTTCAGCCGCGGCGTCCGAGGCAGATGGTGCATTGGGTCCCACAGGAAAAGCTCCGTCTGGTGGGGTCGGATACACCAGATTTGAAGCCTGAAGGTCAGGGTACTCTGCAGCTCTTGAAAGGCTCTCTATGCCTTCTGGAAGGTCCGGCCTGGATAGAGGAGTTTCTTGGTCTTTTGTTTCTGGTTCGGGCCGGGACGCGGGCTTCGAGTCTGTCTCCTCATGATCCACTTGGCCCATCCCGAACCATTTCTCTGCAAATCCCAATGATTCGTCGATGACGGGAAATGTATCATTAATTCCGAGAAATGGGTCCAAAGATGTTGGTTTCTTTCTTGTGAAGCAGTACCTGGCCGGCCATAGAATTCGCTTCAGAGGAAGTACAGAGGCGCCTTCCTCGTTTTGTCGCCAGGTCTCCCCAGCTAGCCTTGAGTAAAAGGGCTCCCAGACTTCAACTTCAACCCAGGGTTCTTCTTCGGACGAGATCAGCGGCAAGCCATAATTTCCGAGCCACTCTATCACGAGTGCTTTCCATTCCTCGAGATTTGACGAGTTTGGAGGATTGGCCACTGTGTGTCCAGAAGAAGCATTCTGGGAATCTGAATGGGTTGCGACCAGTCTTGCAATTGAGCCGCTCGGGGATAGCCATAGATCGCACCCTGGGTGGGCATTGTGAACCCCTACAAAGGTATCATAAGGACCACAGAGTCGTAAAATGCCAGGTTGGGAAATCGTTTGCAATGATACGGTCAGCTTTCCCACCGATGTGAGCTGAATTTGTAAGCTAGTAAGTGAAGGTACTGCGGCAGGGTTATCATTATCAATTCTGGGGTTGTCGTAGTAATCTTCTGCAACGACAGTGAACAAGGTCCGTGATCCAAGGGGAATGGCATTGTTGCATCGAATCAACTGTAAGCTTAATGCACCAGTGACAGCGGAAATAAAAGATGCGTAAATTGCGGCAGAGCTACCATGGCCATCCGTTCGTCTTGGTGGGTTGGGGCCATTCTGACGTCTTTGCACGCCTTGCGAATTCGTGGCTGCGTTGACTGGTTCCGCGGAGAGGTTCTTCACCAGATCCTTTGAAGTCACACTTCCGGAAGCCGAGACTACCAAGGGATCAGCATACAGGCTCATAAGGGAAACGAGGAGAAGGGAATGGACCAAAAACGAACCTTTGAGGGTAGCCGAACCCAGGAAAAGCTTACTTGGATCATCGCTGGTCCCATTTGAGCACAAAGGGCCTAGGCTCTCGAAATCTGGAGTCGCAGAGAATACCCATAGGCCAAGCCGTCTAGGATAGCTTGATACTAGGCAATCAAGGTTCCTCAGTCGAAGTTCGAGGTCCTTGAGGCGACTTAGATGCCTAAGGATAGTGAAGCCATTAGTTGGCGAATCGCCCGATAACGTGGCGATGTTGGGCTCTTCCGTATAGATTCTCCAGTATATGTTGGAGAACCCATCCTGCAAGGCTATGTTAGCAAGTCGTCCATACGTCAACCGCAAGGTGTGCGTACAATGACGCGAATGTTCGTGATGGACCCTCCGGGAAAATCCATGATTTAGTCGTAATGGCTTCTCTTATAAGTGGCCAAGGAAACATCCGTTGCTGGGTTTGGAATCATTTCCAGAGAGATTAGGGTAGAAAATCATGTATGAAAAGAGCAACCCATAGCACATGGATCTTATCACAGAAAATCAGCAAACAGACCAGCTTTCTGATGCCATTGCTTCACAAGGCATAAGTGTACCGGAAAGGGTTCGGAAACTGATTATACTGATGGCATCAAAAGCAAAGGTACCCTTATCAAGCAAAGGCTTTCGAAATCATCTCATGATCAATAATATTAATAACGATGCATCATCGGTAGTAATATCGACAACCGAGACAGGGCCCATTTATCCAGACAACTCCGTCCGATGCCATCGAGACCCGACGGAGTTTGGCTCGGGCCGCCTCGACCAATCAAGCGTGATCTGCATCCGCAACGTCACGTGCGCCCAGCTATCGATTGTCTCCACCCAACTTTTTTTCTTTTATCGAGGAGCGATATCTTTGGAGAGTAGCAACAATTTTCGCTGTCGTGGTCGCAGCAACCTCAGTGTCCCCTCGATCGCTGGAGCAGTTACTGAGCAAATATGAAGCTCTCCAATCAATCCGAGGTTCCAGTGTATACCATTTCGGGGTCAAATACCGCTCGACCACTTCCCGAATGGCTTGCAAGACGGCGAAAGCGCAGTTTGAAGAATGACCCCGAGTATGCCAATCGCATCGAGCTGCTGCAGGATTTCGAGTTCGAAGAAGCTAGTCAATGTATTCGAGTTAGCGAAGATGGCGAATGGGTCATGAGCACCGGTCAGTTTTACCTGGTGAACTTAAACTGTTCTAAATGAGTCTTGCAACTGACTATGGTATTTTAAAGGAACCTACAAGCCTCAAATTCATACTCACTACCTTCCCCAGCTGTCACTATCTTGGGCGCGGCATACGGATGCGCTCAATACGACGTTCCTTCTTCTGTCCTCTGATTACTCGAAGTCGATCCATCTGCAATCCGACCGTTCGCTCGAGTTTCACACACCCTCAGGCTGCCATTACCGGACAAGGCTTCCCAGATATGGTCGCGATTTGGTTTATGACAGGCAGTCGACTGAGGTTCTCGTGCCCGCTGTTGGTGTTAATCAGGATGGTATGGGAGAAGTTTTCAGACTCAATCTAGAGATGGGCCGGTATATGCGGAGTTTCGAGGTAGATGTTGGTGGGGACGATTTCACATCGACCGGCGGTGGGACGTTACAAGGAGGTATCCACACGGGAGCTGTGAACACGGGGGCTATCGCGGAGGAAAGCCACAACCTTCTCGCTTTCGGTACCTCGATGGGAACGGTAGAACTATGGGATCCACGAGCCAAGGGCAGGGCAGGAGTACTATTACCCCCTAATCAGACCGGCCCGGATGAGGCACGATCTGAGATAACGGCACTGGAGTTCCATCGCTCGGGATTGACGTTTGCAACCGGTTCGTCGAATGGTCTGATTCATTTGTACGATCTTCGGTCCCCAGTGCCCCTGCTCAAGAAGGATCAAGGATATGGCTTCCCCGTCCACACACTCAAGTTCCTCCAACCCTCGACATTCACACGCGAACAGACTATGGAGCCCAAAATTCTCTCTTCTGACAAGAAGATTATCAAGATTTGGGACCCCCGTGATGGCAAGCCCTGGACATCAGTTGAGCCTGCCGTCGATATCAACTCAGTCGCCTGGTGCAAAGACAGCGGAATGCTTCTAACTGCCAACGAAGGCCGACAGCAACATGCATTCTTCATTCCTCAGCTGGGCCCAGCTCCCAGGTGGTGCTCGTTCCTGGACAACCTCGTTGAGGAGATGGCCGAAGATCCTAACGATCCTAATGCTTTCAGTACAGGCCAGACAGGCGCTATTTACGACAACTACAAGTTCTTGACTGTTCCTCAGCTCAAGACCTTGAACCTGGATCACCTCATTGGCCGGACCAACCTTCTTCGTCCTTATATGCATGGTTACTTCGTCGCTCAACGCTTGTATGAGGAGGCTCGTCTGATCACGAACCCGTACATCTGGGAGGAAGAGCGCGCGAAGAGAGTTAAGGAGAAGATCGACAAGGAACGGGAGTCTCGCATTAGAGGCAAGAAGAAGGCCGCCGTCAAGGTCAACAAGAGACTGGCGGAGAAACTCATGGCTATCGAAGAGAAGAACGAGCGTCGCCAGGCGCAGCGCGTCTTGAAACAGGGCGGAGACGAGGACATGGTTGAAGCTCCCGCAGCAGCCGAGAAGCCGGCTGCCGGTCTTTTGGGCGACAGCCGTTTCGCGAAGATGTTCGAGGATGAGGAATTTGCCGTTGACGAAACCTCCCGGGAATTCCAGCTCCTTAACCCAAGCACCGCTCCCGAGCCCGCCGAACGCAAGGAGCGCGGCCTCACCGCCGTCGAACAGGAAGAGGTGGATGAAGTCCCCGGCTCCAGCTCCGACGAAAACTCCGCATCCGAAAGCGAAGCAGAAAGACCCGTCCGGAGCAGGTCCCCGCGCTCTGGAAAGATCTCCACATCCTCATACAAGCGCACCAACCGTCCCCCGCCCCAGATGCGCGTCTCCTCCTCAATAACAAGCCATTCCACCCGCGAGCGGTCATTCGCTTCACGCGCCCAGAACATGCACACGAAGACCAAACCCGCGCGTCGTGGCGGCGTGGTCGGAGAAAGAGAATTCACCTTCATGCCGCAGGGCAAGTCGAAGCAAAACAAGGCGCCTGCGTTTACGCCCGCGAGCAGTGATTACAAGTCTAAGGAGCGCCGCAGCGCTTCTGGTAACACCTTCCGCAGGATGTGATGAAGGGTCGTACCTGAGGTTTTCCACCAAGTTTCGCTGCTACCATCACGCCTCGTATTGGGCCGGACGTTATAGGTGCTCGCGAGCAGCACGTTCTTCTGGCGGTCAGCCCAGCTTGGGCTTTGCTAGGCAACAGAGACAGGCGAGCTGTATAGGCTACTATGTCAATGGCATCATCCAAACCACCGTATGACCCCTCGGGGGTCTTCGGCACTAGGTCGAGGGATCTGCCATTCTTCTAGACCCACATCTTCTGCAACTGACTGCAATCAGCTGCGCTATAGAGGGTACGTTTTATCCGCATGTTTTGAAGAAGTTTCATGTACATATACCAGCACCAACAAAAGGAGTACGAGGGGCGTTATACATGGGTTTAGGGCGGCTTCTCGTGCATATGTCAAGAGACTCTATTTAGAACTGTCTGATTGAAAAGTCTTTCTTTCATTGCATTATCTGCGTCATCGTCAGATTGAGCTCCTACTCCAAAACTGTTTCCAGGCCCGCCTAGGCAAAATCAGACCCAATCTGAAACCAGGTTGCTCAAAATACAGAAGTATATATGGACATGCTAAAGGAGACAAAAGCACACTTGCAACGGGAATAAGAAGCCTAGTTGCAGGCTGAGATAAGAAATGTAGCAAGCCCAAGCGGAAAGGAAAACCACCCTCGAAAGCAAAGATCAATCTTTTGAAAACATGAAAAAGAAAAAAGAAAAAGAAAACAAGAGTCATTCTATTTCCTCAATAAGCTGCAATTGCTGTCTTGCTCAGTCTATAGAGGTAGCCGCCTCACTCGGGTGGCATAAAGAGAAATCGAAGGCTCATTACTTAAAAGAGGAAACAATGCGCCAAACTAAATCCAGAACTGGAGTATGCGATTCGGCGATGCCGTAACCATGAAATCATATCAAGATGATGGAGGATAAAAGAAGGATCATCTTCACAGATGATCCTGAGGGGTAGTGAAGAAAGAGAGTTGCAGAAATTGAATATGCAATCGAAGCGCGCAGCGCTTATGGATCATTGGAGAAAGTCCTCGATATTCAGAATATTCCGGTTGTATCGTAGAACGAGCGCTCGTAGTGGGAACTTCACGTAATTCGAGAACAAGAAAAGTTCGGCAACTCGCGTTGAGCGTTTATTCCTGGTTTTATCAAGACCAAACGTGGAAGCCCGGGAGGCCGGCACCACGTCTGCCACTGCCGCGTCGCGAACCACCGGGGTCAGCACCATGATTGCCTTGTCTTCCCTCTTCGAAGCTTCTTCTAGAAGCCCCGAAATCACTCATGGCAAACAGCAAAGGCTCATCCTCTTCGACCTGCGCCGAATGTGGTGGATAGTTGCGGCCCGCACTGACACGGCGCCCAGCTCCTCGTCGCTCTTCGGTTGTTGAGTTACCACTATTGCTACCGCTTGCGTTGCCATCCCGGTCATTGTCGCGCTCAGTAAGATAGGTGGGTATACCACCGCCACGAGCTAAGCTGCTAGAGCCGGAGCTCAGGGAATGGGCGCCAACAAAAGATCCTCGGCCACGGAACTGGCCTAAGCGCCGCTGATACAAGTTGTGATTAGCAGACGAGGATGATTCTGGCGTCTGCCCAGAGACAATCGCATCCCTCTGTGACCGGGTTTCACGCTTGGCCGGGCTCGGGAGCGCAGTCGGACCTTGGTCCGACGATGATGAAGAACGCTGGCTCTCCTGTTGTTGTTCAGGATTTGTGGCGGCATTCTGGTATTCGTGCCGCCGATGCAGCGTGCTCAAACTGACATTGGTTCGCTCCTCCGCACCAAGACTGACACTGCGCATATTGAAAGGAAAAATTTCCTCCTCATCAGCCACGACAGAACGCCGGTTCTGAGCGGCAGAGCTAGAGCGACGATAGGTAGGAGGAAAGATGCGCGGAGATGTCGGAATATCGATCGCAGTAACTGTGGAAGGCCGATGCACCAAGGATGCCTCTTCGCCCGTGGTATCCTCAGGCAGCGAGGTGGGATCTCCATGAAGGAGTCTTCGGTTGCTGTGCCCGGGATCATTGTAATCGACAATACTGTTTGAACTTAGACGAGAAGGTATAGCCGGGGTGTGCGGGGTATGAGGTGATATAGGCTTCCCAGGTGAAGAGGCCGTGGAAACGGATGCTCCAGCTACCATTGGTGGCACTCCTGAGAGTTGCTTGCTCGAGGCATTGGATGAACGTTGCAGAAGCAGGGACGATGACATTGAGTCTGAGAGAGCGGCATTTGAGTCACGCATACGTTGGAATCGAGTTAGGGCTGCACTTGTGACCGTCGTCCTGCGAGCAACGGCATCGAGGTTGGAGGAATTCGAAGGACTCAACAGATCCTTCCGCAAGTCGAGCATCTTCAGAAATTCGGAAATGTTCTCATCATCTGCGTGAAGAGAATCTGCGCTCGTTCCAGTGACCTCCGCAAGTAACCCAGAGCCAGGCTGAGCGCCGGACGATGTTGCACTTGCTTTACCACTAGAAGCGTCATCCTCAATTTTGTTTATTCCTCCTGAAGAAGGTCTACCACGGCGGTGGCTGAAGGCGCTGCTGTATCTCGCAATAGGTGCGGGTCTTGGGGACGCTGAGTTGGACGACGCAATCGCATTCTCTGAAGCCGCTTGCCCAGTCTTACGCCCAGAGGCTGCTACTGATGGAGGAGGCATGTGTTTGGGCTCTGAGCTTGGTGCACTTATTATCGGCCGGGAGCGAGGAGAGGCCCCGAGGGGCGGATCAATGAGAGAAGGTGAAGCAGAAAGCGGTGGCGCTTTGAATGGCTGGAACGAGATAGAAGGTCGCCTAAGGGGACTAGGACTGGCTTCCGCAGCGAGGGCAGCAGCGCGCCCAGTTGGTGCAGCTCTGACAGCTGATAAAGGCCTCCTAGAAGCCGAAGGTGGTGGTGATGGTGACGATGTAACATATTCTCTCGCAGCCCGAAGGGCTGATATGGGACTTGCACCCGTCGGAGGCCCTACATGATGGAAGGTTGATAAGCTTCCATACGCACGACCGGGGTCGGGTTCCTCGACGGTCCTTTTCTCCAACGGCGCCGACCCCGGTTCAGCATTGAAAGCTTTTCTATTGACATCCCTTGACGGAAACGAAGGACGAAATATTTCATCGTCGGCTCCCATAAAGCGTGAACTCAATAGAGCCTCAGAATCATCCACTCGGAAGTCACAGTTGGTTCGATAAGTGACCTCAACCGAGAAAGGGCCTGCAGGTGAGTCCGTAACCCCAAAGCTATACGTTTCCACCACTTTGTTGTTGCCCTCGTACAGCGGAACAGTCAAGTGGTCGACTTTGCGGCGATCTGAAGCCGTGCGCCCGTCTAGGATCCTATATCTGATTTGTAGAGCTGGGTTGCTGCGAAGTCTTCCATTGCGTTTTGCAAACTTCCATGCGGGCAGGAATTTGGAATATGTGAACAAAGAGCGGAAGAGGACAATACTTTTCTTGTATACGGTCGGAAGGATAGAGCTGAGGTCGGAGGGTGGTTTGGAGGTTGCAGAACCCAATTCAACTCTCCAACGCTCAAGAATGACATCGTCAGAGTTTGACAGCGGTGGTCTTACAGGACTCGCCTGACCAGAAGCAGCAAAGGCTTCTAGGACATCCCATCTCTTTCCATTCTCATCCAAGATCACGAGGCTCTGATTGTTTGTGAGTCCCTTCGTCTCCAAGTATGTCTCGATAATCAACGGCGGCGGTCGATTCTCGGTTGCATCACATGTCCTCCATATCCGCAGTTGCTCCCGGAGAATATCTGTATCTTCGATTTCGACATTGAACTAGATTGGAACCACAGCAATTAGCTAAGCTTCGAATTGCAATGAATAACAAATCGCACGATAAACAAGCAAAGTGCATCCATAATGGTCGAAGACCAACATACCCAGCGATTCACCCTTGGAGTATCAGATCCCTTATTAAACGACGGAGGGAGGTCGACTCTCGAATGTAAGATAATAAGCGCAGCTTTCGTGTGGTAGTTCTAGTGAAAGGCACCCAAACTAAATTAGCGTCTTCCCAACGTGGAATACAATTATCTTGAAGAACCAGGAGCTTACCGTTATGATCTGATTGAGCTTTGCCATTGCTTCCTTTGCAGGTTGTGTGTTTCGCTGTACTTGCTCAGACGGTTCAGTCCCCGTTTCAATACCCAAGCCCCGGCCATTATTCATCCTGACATCTGAAGCCGGTGAGCTTGGGCCTGTGTCCAGCTCTCTGTGATCTGTTGAACGATTTGACCTCGTTGAAGAGGTCGGCGCTGCAGGCGCCGGCGAGCGAGGATGCTGATGCATTACGCAACAACTTGACTTGATATCCTCCTGTGTGCAGTACAGCTCCGGGTATTTGTGCCAATGTGAAGTTCACTAATATGAGTATATTATTCAAGAAGGAAACGGAAGGTGATGGATCCAGCACAGAAGGCCATGCTAACAATCAAAGAGAGCTGCACGGACGAAAATGGAGAAAGACTGAATGAGAAAGGACAAGATTAAGTGAGGCGCTAAGTGACAGGCACTGATTCAAATTTAATAGTGATCATCGATAGCATCGTTTGCGGTGCTCAGGCAACAGGATGTTGGAGCAGTCGGAGCATACAGTCTAGACAACCTTGGGAGCTTCTCCGCATCGGTGACTATCTTCCTGGGGAAGTGTGGCGTTCTCACTTTGTGAGAAACTTGTATAGATTTAAGGGATCATGATCACTTAAAGTTGAGATAAGCAGAAATTGGATGGATGAATGAGAAAGAATATGATGCTTTGGAGGTTGAGAGACAGAGAAGAGATAGCGGATGAGGAAATGGAAGCAAGACCCAGTGAGGCACAGGAGATCAAGCGTACGGGGAACAGAGGGTCTGTGACGCACACCCTGTGACTCGATGGTTCGCAAGACCCCAAGAGGTCGGTCAGGCTGACGAGTGCCACAACAGGCTGAACGTTGAAGATAAGAGAGCAAATGAAGACGCCCTACTACTGGTTGATTTTAGCTTCAGTAAGGGATTAATCTACCTAGATTTCCATCCAAGTCTTTTACCAGGGTAATTGAAATGTATGTCAAGGCTCCAGAGAATCGAGAGCCGCGATAAACGGGAAGTTTGGAGAAAGGCGGTAAGGAAACAGGAGTTGTAATCGTATCGAAAATTTGATACAGGCAGTGATCACCGATACGCTGATAAACCCAGGCAGATAAGGTAGACAGGTCAGGTGGATCAGGTGGGTATTGTAGGAAGTGACAGCTCAAGAATAGTAACAACTCAGTATCATAGTTAATAGTGTTGGTAAGTCTGTGGTCGTTGATATATCTATTATCTATTGATCACGATATTAATCTTTTTACTTCTGCAGCTGATGATCACCTATTCTTCTTCTAAGATGGCAAGTAAACTTTATGATACCTCCTCTGTTGCAACTTGCAAGGTACCTTACCTTAGTCCCTCCCATAACCCAAGCACCAAAAGCTTCTAGCCATGTTAACCGCTCACGCTAAAGATGATCATCAGCCTTTCTTAACGAACACATGATAAGTCTCCATGACTTCTGCTTCTGCTATATTTCCAGACTAGATCATCTTTTCTCTGCTTCCATCTTTTTCGCTTCGCTATCTGCGTCTTCAGATGGAAACAGTGTCTGTCTAGCCCAATTCCCCGGAGCTTGGCATCGGGATATGAGGGTGCCGCTATGTGTCTTCTGCAGTATCCCAGTCCTTGAGCCCCAGGAGGCCGGGACTGGTCGCCTCGTCTGCAATATCTTGCTAGCCACTGAGCAGGGGTAAAGACCTGCATTCGCATGACTTGGCTCACTGAGAGCCAAGAAACCCTTCTCAATGGGAGATTGTCAGTAGTAGGAAACAAAGTACCTTACAAAGAACAGGAAAATTCGTCAAACCGAGACGGTAACTCAAACTTCAATGCAGCTATTAGGGATCTGATGCTTAAGTGCCACTGCGACAATCAGAACTAAAGCAGGTAAGCGGCTTGCTACCAGGACAACTTCTTTGTTGGAGCAATGGATGACTTCGCAGCTCCAATTTGGATGTGTCCACTCCACCCCACTTCTCGCTCCAGGTGACGGGTTGGCGTAAATAGTAGCTATGTATTTGAAGGGCCAACAATGATAGTGGCTGGGCGCCATTGTTTGGTACCAGATGGTCACGATGCAGCGTGTATAATGCTGCTCTCTGAGACGCATGTTACTTGTGGCCTAGGCCTTGTTTGATCGATCCTTGCATCTCAATTTCCCCAACGTTTTTCTTCGTTTTCCTTTTACCTGCAGATCGTCTTCTTGCTAGCGAACAATAGACGCGCGACAGCTGTCGTCAGTGGGAATCCTGTCTCCAATCGACCAAGACAATTTCCGCCTAGTCATCGAGACTATGACAGTCGAGAAGCGTAGAACGAATGCGTGCAGAAATGAGTTTCCTTCACAGTCTCTGTATGATCACTTGTGCATGCGAAGCAAGCGAGCGGGACACGATCATTCCCACAGCACTTGGAAGGACCCAGTCATTGGGTTCCCTTTTCGGTGACAGGAGGAAGCTCAAAAAGTTGCTCAATTATACTCGAGCTATAACGAGTCCCTGCAAATGCCAACGGCAAGATCAGGTCGTTTACCTTTTTCGAAAGGATATCTGGGTCGAACGCCAGTCTCAACCCCCAAAAACAGTCGGCTAGCCTCAGACTGTCAGATATATGTTAGTAAACTATAAGAATCGGTTATCAATGCCAGATGGTTTGGTGTACTTGAGACGTTGAAGGAGTTCCCTGTGTTAGTGCCTAGTAGGTACGTTAGAAATGCTTATAGATATATACTCGGCGTATGTATGAATGTCAATAAACCTTTCCTGTTTCCCCACCAATCCGACCATCCGGGCCCATCGGGACGATATTAGAGAGCAACCGAGAAACAAGGAGAGAAGCTATCTTACGCACGACCTAACAGCTCATCGTGGAATGAGGGGTTAATGAACCTCAAATCGACTGTGATAGTAATTCTCGACCTCTCGTCTGGGAACATGGAGGGGCGCACAGCTTCCGATTGGCCGATACCCGCATGGTCTTATCCACGGCTCCAACAGTCATCTGGGAATTCAGCACGAACAGGTCTCGCTGTCCTGATATACGCCGACAAAATCGCTCCTTATTGCCCTCGGGTTGCCTCAACTGTCCTGAATCTGCAGTCGCATACCGCTCTCGAAAGCCTTCCTGCGTCCCTGGAACCCTATTTTCCTGAAGTTGCTTCTTATCGCGTTCATTATTCATCGCTCTCGTCGCCACCGCGTCCCACTATCTACGACAGTTCTTTCAGTCCCAAAGCCCTCGAGTCTCTCGCGAGAACGGAAGATTTGTACTTCGGACACCCATATTGCGCTCTGACAAACATAAAGAGATATCGAATTCGCGTCGACCCTTCGTTCACATAGATACCCTCAGTTCAACAGAATTCTCTTGTCGCCCGCAGAGCTCTTTCCAGTGCGCCGTTAACCCTCGGTGGTTACCACGACGTTCTGGTCCTGGGTCGATAAGAGATTCTGACATACTAGCACTTTGGGCACATGATTAGCACGCTCTGGGAATCTTTCTTGAGAGACGATGTTGAGAGCTTCCGGCGATGTCTGGCGAACGCCAGTTATACGTCTGGCAGCCAGCGGCCTTTTGGCGCGGGAGGAAGCCCAGGCTTCAAGGCCGGAAGCCTCGGTGGAGTGACACCATCTTCTCTTCTCTCTTCAAAAGACAAAAAGCTAAGCGGGACATCTCCTGGAGCTACCACGCCTGATCGAAATACTGGAGGCCCGCGTCCCGGCAAGGCATTGTCCCGTGCAGAATTAAATACGAGAGATCACTATGGCAGAACTCTCTTGCACCTTGTTTCTTCATCACAGAAGCCCTCTGCTATTCACTTCGCCACATCTCTCCTCGAGATCCCCTTTCTTGACTTGTATGCGCAGGATTGGGAGAGCGGATGGACAGCTCTGCATCGGGCGCTTTACGCAGGCAACGCTACCATAGCACAGGCCCTGATGGCTAGAGACATAAGTGATGTAACCGATTTCAGCAAGTCAGGGAACGTGGGTCACCCAAGCGGAGGCCTGATTAAGATTAAAGATCGAGAAGGTTTTAGTCCTTTTGAAGTATACGGCGCTACCATTGCTTCTCGAGACATCAAACGAATCACTTCCTCCACTGCATCTCTCGACCCCTCAGAGCTGGAGCATAGTGACATCGCTTCGAATGCACCGTCCCTTCAAGACGATTTAACTGAAGACAGCTGTGTCGGCCGAGGTTCACTAAAACCGCGGACGAATTTGGCTGCCGATGAAGTCTTTACTTTTGGCAGCAACAAAAATCTGAACCTTGGTCTAGGAGATCAGGATGATCGTCAGTTTCCCGTGAGAATCAACCTTGAGCGCCCGGAGCACCTTCTGCGCCGATTATATCGTGAGTTCCTGGACCGGCAATTAGATGACGGTACACCGTCTTCCCATCAAGACGTGACTCGCACCGCAGACCTACCAGCCTTGATAAAAAATAAGCCTATCAAGATTCAGGCCATTGTCATGTCTAAACTTCATACGGCTATCCTCACCGATGATCCCGAGTCAAATCTCTTCTTGTGCGGGTTTGGTCCCGGCGGACGATTAGGCACTGGCGACGAGCAGACAAGGTTCAGCTTCGTGTGCATCGAAACAGGGGGGCTCGCTCATAAGAGAGTTATTTCAGTGGCTCTTGGCCAGGACCACACCCTCGCGATAACCGCGCACGGTGAGGTTTTCAGCTGGGGTAGTAATAAGTATGGACAACTCGGTTATAGCCTTCCACGAACGCAGAGTCGAGATGATGTGCCCATGCAGATGTCTCCGAGGCAGATCTTCAATCCATTCAAGAAAGAAGTGATCCTCGGGGTGGCTGCGTCTGCGATCCACTCTGTGGTCTTCAGTAGTTCTGGCCTTTATACCTTCGGTAAAAACGAAGGTCAACTCGGATTAGTCGATTCGGACGCTCGATCCCTTGAATATCAGATTACGCCTCGGCGCGTTGGAGCGTCCCTATTCAGCGCCGGTATACAAAGCGTATCTGCCATTGACCACGCCACAGTCGTTCTTCTCCAAAATCATGAAGTTTGGGTGTTCTCCCAATATGGCTATTCTAGGATCTCATTTCCGTTGGACGTTAGCTCAAGCTTCATTAGAAACAGCTTCATGGCAACACGGTATGACACATCGGTCAATCGCATCGTTCAGGTGAGATCCGGTGGCGATACAATCTGTGCACGGTCAAGCTCTGGCGAAGTCTTCACAGTTCGCGTTAATAGATCTGAAAATCCTCCGACTTCGACTTCGACTACAAATCCATCAAAGACTCGCAACTCTCTATCTGCCCCAGCCCGTGTTTGGACTGTGAAGAAGGCGCATATGGCCGTCACAGATGTTGACGTCGGACAAGACGGGTCCATCATTATATGTACGGCTTCGGGGTCAGCCTGGACGAAAGAGAAGCGCAGGAAGGCAAAGGACGGAATTTCGAAGGATTACAAATTTGCTCGTGTCCCAGGCCTGTCTCGCGTTGTGGGGGTGTGCAGCAACGCCTATGGGGCTTACGCCGTAGCGCAGCGTGACTGCGATGTGACCAAGGAGCAGATAAATGTCGATCAAAGCACATTGTGGGAAGACTTCCTCCCATTATCGCCCTTCGCTTCGCTAGTATCCACCGTTACTCCGTTAAAGACGGATGATGCCTCAGATGCTCTTTTGGATGGAGGATCCGCCGATGCAATGAAGAGAGCGGCAATGTCGATTTCGGACATTGAATCTTACTTCCAGCCTCTCCGAAACGAGGCACCTGAGGGCACCGTTTTCCTCTTGAGCTCTCTTTCTGATGCGCGAATACCAGTTCACGAATTTCTTTTAACCGGGCGTAGCTCGGTTCTCAGGAAGGCCTTCCACGAGTTTCGACAGACATACTACTTTTCTTTGCCTGATGTTCTGGACATTGAGTATGGGCCAAATGGACAATGCCATGTGCGGTTCAATGGATTGGATCTTCTGACGATCCTCAATCTCTCCTTTTTCTTATATGCAGACAATGTGTTGGACGTATGGCACCAGATGAGAGCTTCGGCTGCAAATGCGTCAAGATATCGCCAAGTCCGCTCTGAGGTTATGCGGATCGCAACGTACCTGGGCCTGCCAACCTTGGAACGAGCTGCGCGGCTCATGATAGAGCCTACGCAGAGTCTGAAATTTGATATGGCCCATGCGTTTAACGATCCGACTTTCTTCGAGAGCTCTGATGTAATCATAGAGCTCAACGGCGAAACAATGAAGGCTCACAGTCAAGTACTTTGCCAGAGATGCCCATTTTTCGACACCTTGTTCAACGGCCGCTCTGGCGGAAGATGGCTATCATCGCGCCGTACGAGTGTAAATGACAGCATTCGCGTTGATCTCAAACACATAGACCGGCCCGTCTTTGAGTTTGTTCTTCGTTATATCTATACGGACGCGGAGGAGCAGCTTTTTGATGAGGTCCGATCGCAATCGCTGGACGGATTCATCGATCTAGTACTTGATGTCGCGTTCATAGCGAATGAACTGATGATCGACCGATTAGCGCAAGTATGTCAGAAGATGCTAGGCAAATTTGGTATGACATTCTCTTCAAGGTATCTGGTTTCACGACGTCATTTACTGAGATTCTCTAGTAACCACGACCAACGTATGCGGCCTCCTCAATTCGATTTCTCCGTGTGCGGTGAGCGAGTTCAAAGATGCTGCATTAGAGTATATCTGCCTCAATCTGGAAGATGTATTGGCGCAAAGGTGGGTTTGCAATCCTACATATATAAGAGGAGATCTTAACGCGCTGCGTAGGTACCTCAGAGACCTTGACGAGAACTTGCTTAACGCCCTTGATACTGTTTGCCATGATAATCAAATGACAAGCTTCCCAGTATCGAGAGGACGGAATTCTGAAGCCTATGTGTTTGAGAAGTACCCTGAACTCGTCGCATCGATACAAGCGGATAGACGGCGGATGATTGATTCGATGAGGCTCCAGTACCGTCTCAACTGTCTTCAAAGCTACGAGGAGAAGCCCCGTCCCGTCGCTGACGATAAGGTGGCTACGTCACCGTCAGTGCAGAAGGCCAAAGCAGCTTTTCTTAAAGAGAACTCGGACATACCTCGTAGTCCCATGTTGAAGTCCAGACAATCAACCAGTGACTTGATGTTCCAGATGGACGACGACCCCATGTTGTCACCGGCAGATTCAGCCAAGGGAAAGACAGCAATCCGCAAAGGTAGGGCGTCGGAGCCGTCACTAGATTTTCCAGCTTTAGGCACAAGCCTCGGTGACAAGCAATCGTTCAACAATGATTCGAATGTCCTGCGAGAATCGTTGCAGTCACCTCAAGAGAACGCCCTTTCGGAGTCGCCGTCGGCATTCAGAGCAGCAGTACTCGAACAGAAGAAGAATGGTTATCTCGTCTCCAGCCCAACCCAAACACCGTGGGCTTCGTCGGCTATCTCGACTCCGAAGAAAGATTTGAAGGATATTATGTCCGAGACCTCGGAGAGAAGGGTGTCCAATCTAAGCCTTGGCATGTCCGCTCGCCGTGAGAACAGCAACAACTTTACCCCCAAGCTGTCTCAGAAGGAAAGGAAGAAGCTCCAACAGCAGCAATTGCAGGAGAAGCTTGCGGCTCAGGAGAAAGCGAAGGAGGCACCACAGAACCCATGGAAACTCTCTGCTCCGGTCAAATCACCAGACAAGCCTGGTACTCCCAAGCCTGGTACTCCTTTTGGATCTCATGGAAAGGATGGGGAATCCTCTCAACCGTCAAAGTTCGCTCAGAAGCCTTCTATGACCCTCCGTCAAACCCTTGCTGGGACGCCGCCGCCCAGATCGACACCAAGCGCGACACCAAGCGCAACACCAGCACCTGGCCAAGGCCGCAGTGTCTCTGGCGGCCCGCAGCCAGCCATGAAGCCTTCGCCACAGGGCCCAGCCGCAGCCGGGCCCTCGACATCTCCCAATGGTCTGGCTAGTGCTCAGACTCCCATTAAATCCATACGCCACTTACCACGCTCGGAACCGTACCAGACGAGTTTCCATTCCCCTTCACCTAACTCGCTGTCCTTGGCTGCGATCTTAATGCAACAGCAGACCGAAAAGGATGAGCTGCGAGAGGCAGCAACAGCTAAGCATAATCTTCAAGATATTCAGCTGGAACAGGAGTTTCAGGAATGGTGGGACAAAGAGAGCAGGCGTGTTCAAGGGATACCGGAGCCTGATTCAACCACAGCCAGTCAAAAGGAGAGCGAAGGTAGAGGTGGTCGCGGCGGACGCGGTAGAGGATCAAACAATCGCAAGAAGCGTGGCAAGGGTCCAGAGAATGCTGCTGGCCCTTCGGGATTGACTCAACAGCTGTCTCAGGCGAAGGGCCAAAACGGGCAGAAGACCTCGGACTCTCGTCGGGACAACGTTCAACCCGAAACGAACGGAAATCATGCGAACGCTGCCGGCGCCAATTCTCGTCGCGGCGGCAGAGGAGGCCATCCGAGGAAGGGAAAAGAACGCGACCGAACTGCGTCAGGCCAGACCGTTCATTGATCATCCCCTTCGACATGAAACATGTTCCTTAACGACCCTTTCTTTACATACCCCGTCGGCGCCGCTCGGTTTGTACACCACTTGTCATTCTCACATGTCATGGGACGAAATGTATATTTGAGCAACAAGCACTGGATAGACTTAAATCACTGAATTAGTATATTGGGCATCAAACAATATTTCGTTTCGAACGCTAATAAGGACTTTGGTCATATTGGTCATACAAATCTGTGCTCAGAGCAGCTTTTACTCCAACTATTCAAAGTTAGAATGAAGCACCAATAAATATCCTCGATGGTCTAACGGTCATGATTTCCGCTTGTCACTCATAGAGAACGAGCGCGGGAGACCAGGGTTCGACTCCCTGTCGGGGAGATTTCCTTTTTTCCCCCCGGGGTAATTCTATTCTTACTAGTCTGTTCTAGCTTGTTAACCGCCCAAAAAAAAATGTACCGATGTTGCGATGATGTAAACTAATTTTCCATCCGTTTTTATTTAAAACAAGGGAACAAAACCAAAAAAACTGCCGTCAGCGATAGGACTCGAACCTATGCGGCCGAAGCCAAGTGATTTCTAATCACTCCCCTTAACCACTCGGGCACACTGACTAATACATTGTAATGAAATCTATTCATTAATATATAAATAGCTACCTCAGACAGCATTTTGAAGTCGGCTAAGTAGTGCTGTATGGTTGGGGAGAGAGTACTCCATACTTTACTCCGTACTCGGTATCATACATGCACGTCAGATAGAAGGTATGCATATCCGACCAGACTGATCTGTAGTATTGTAACAGGACTTTATTCTCTTGCGTACGTAGCATGGAAAGTGATGAATACCACTCACCACTCCTGGTCTAGAACTGGCGATGCAAGTGGAGACGACTCCTCCCGTAGTATCTATCCACTGTGTTGTATCCCTATTTCTGCTTTCCGTATCCTGTACCGCTCTTCACTCTCTCATACTTCTCACCTCCACTACGACCCGACCTTCTCTTCGCCGTCATATTCCTGTCTTTGATCTTCGTTTCAGTGTTTCATCTGCTCTGCTCCAACTCCCCTGATCCTTCAATTTGATCGATCAACTTGGCGATCATTTCTTCAAGAGCCTCGCCACTTCGGTCCTCGTGCGGGCCCTCTTGTCTCACGTGCAGTGTAACTTTGCCTGTTCCTCCATCCAGCCAATTATTGCTTCAGCCCCCGCGTCTCTAGCAGCAACAGAAGCAACCAGCAGCAACCAGCGATTACAGCAGCACTCCTTCATTCTCGCTCATTGCTTTTCTTTTTCCTTGATCGACCGCCGATATTTCCCGTTGGCTCTGCGGCTTTGCTTTGCCAGTGTACTTGTTTTCGGTCTCAATTGAAAGTCAAATCGTGGCGTTTGATGCCCCCTTCACATCGATAGTTGATCGACCGTACACAACCCCCCGGCAGCTGCTTGTTGCCCGTTTCGGAGCTGCATCCGTGCCATCTGTGCGAGCCCTTACCTGCACCAGCGCTGGCCTTGCTGCCCGCCATGCCGACCTCCAACACCTCCTCCCCTGTTAAGCGCCCGGGCCTGGCCCGCCGTGCTCTTTCGTCGCACGCTGTCGTCACGCGTACCTCGTCAGACTCGTCAGACACCCATCCTCAGAAAGCGCCTGCCCACCGTCCCCGAGCACATGTCGTCGGTGGCGGTCATCGCAGTCACGGTCGCAACCCATCTTTCGGAAAGAACTTAAACAAGCTCCAGCGGCATACTTCTGCTGGACACATTACAACCGAAGCAACTATTCGTCATCATCAACGGAAGAAGTCAGCACCAGCGACACCAGCGGCAAGTCCACGCGGCGGTCACCACGTACGTTGGGACAGTGGGTTGGACGCTGGCCAGGCCGCGACATCGTCAATTAAAAGAAATAACTCGAGCCCTGCTCTGCGAAACCCTCGACGCAATTCCTCTGGTGTTCTGGCAAAGAAAGCATTGGTAACAGATCGCCCAGCAACCAGTTCTGGGAAGAAGAAGACCGTTGGCTTTGAATTAGTAGTTTCAGACAACGACGACGACGACGACGAGGGTGAGTGGGAAGATACTACTCAGTCTCCTGAGAGCACGAGACGCAGCTCAGTTGCGCAATCCAAAGATAGCGTGGAGAATACTGCCGTGCTGGTGGACCCCCTCACCTTTGTCAAGCGCCCGTATCCTCAGGTGCCTCGTGCCGCGAGCAGCTTGCCGGAATCAGCCTGTAGGAGCTTCGCGCGTGACGATCACTCTCCTGACGAGAACGATCAACCCCAGGAGCAGCCTGTCTCGGAGCCTGAGGAGCAGAAGGAAGAGATTGCCCCTCTGCCTGAGCACAGCGACATCGCGGCCCGTTTGTTAAGCCCTTCACATTCTGCTAGAGCACCTCCCGCGATGTCTTCTATTTCTGCAACAGTGAAGCCAGCTCCCGTTGACACCATATCTCGGAATGCTTCCTTGACCAATCTCGCCGGTCCCGACGGCTTACGACGCCCTCTATCCTCATCAACCACTACGCTCGCGAATACGCCGGGGAATCAGACGAATGCAACATCATCGTCTATGGAAGGGGGTGTTTCGAGATTCATCATTAACAATAAGACCCGCCCCCACGCATCATCGCGCACGGATTCAGACCCAAATACACCATCGTCTTTTCTTCCACATTATCATCCGCAGACACCACCGTCTCCGAACCACGGGATAGGAAAGCACAAAGCATCGCCCCCTTCGCGACCACCAGGCGCTGAGCCCCCCTCTCGGACCCAGCAGAAGCTTTGGCTGCAACGAACTGCTGCTTTAAATACCTCTCCTCCCGACAGCCATGGCATGTCCACAGCAGTCTCTCCCTCGGCAATGGACACGGCCTTCATAGCATCGCATGGCCGCGCAGGGTCAGGCGTCTACGAGGCCAGCAGAGCGCTCGTCAACGGCTCCTCCCGAACCGGCGGAGATACGGAAGCCAAGCACATCCGGAAGGCATACGAGAAAATCGCGTTGGAACTTAGCGTCGTCCGAAGATTCCAGTCTCCAACAGGCGACAGTTTCGCCCGCTTGGCGGCTATCCTTAATGACTCCAAGGCTCCTATAACCTACAATCCCGACCGTACATCGGCACTGGGCAAACCAATTAAGTCGGCACCTGCACTCGCACAACTACAACAAGTTGGGAAGCAGCAAAGAGACTCGCCAAGCCCGGAGCCACGACAACTCATCAGCAGAAAGACTTCGGACTTGAAGAAATCGGTGTCACAAACATACCTCGAAGATGCCGACGAGCCCAGCGACTCCAACAAATCCCAACACCCATCCCAGCGCATCTTGTCGACTTCTGACGAAGGCGCTCACGGGACCACCGCCGTAGACGAGGACTTTGGCGACAGCTATTTCACTAGTGAATCAGATATGATGATTCGCCGCATGTGGGAGAGCCGCGAGGTAGCTACCCATGGCTAGATGATACCATCTTTCACCCGGCGATGCCTTTTGCCTTGCCCCTTTACTCCTTTCTACCTCTGTCTTCTATTCATTCATCTTTATTTGGCTCCCATTCTAGCACTAACGGCGTCCGGTGCATCGCTTATGGCTTTAGCTTACGAGCATTTATTACCAAATTCGGGATATCCTACTGCGCCAATGGCTGGCATGGAATAGCATTTGATGTATTTTTTTTTATGTTTCCTTATCTCTCTTCTTTGACTGCTTTCCCCCATGGTCCTTCCTGTACCAAGCTTTTTTCACCATTGGCGCTTGTAAGATGTGGATAGATTCGTCATCCTCAATAATGAACAGTGTAACGAACCAGACAGAATAAATCATATGAGCACTTTGCAACATTTCCAATATTCACAAATGAACAAGTTGCTAATGGCACTTTTATGATCGAGACAACCATCCCAGGAATAAGAGGCAGCGAAATAAACGAAGGTAAGATATGCAGCGAGAAGTATGATTTTGCTTGACCACATCGGCCTATAATACGCAGCCGAGTTTCAGGTGTTCCAAGCGTTTATCTGTTCTCGCACTTGAAAGCATAATAGTCTACAAAGTACAAGTTTAAGCAAACAAAAGCTGGCTAGGGGCATCAAGAGTAGAAGTAGTGAATGTTAATGCAGAAACCAATGGGTGTCCAATCTCATATACTAAAATCTTTCAAATCGTCTGGTATCATAATGGTCACAAAAGGCCAACAACCATGAGCAGGTGCTGCTGTATAAAGGAGAGGAAAAGCGGCCACAAGAATGCTATACATCGCCAGTTCAGTCATGGGACCTTCTACAGCTCAATCAGACTTTCCTCAACGGCCGGTTTGGTTGGCGCTACTTGTTGATAATGCACCGGAGGTGCAGGCGCACCAATTGGGGAAACATCTCCGCCAGGATACGTTCCATATGGCGCACCTGGAGTCTGCGAGTGTGTTGGAAGCGGTGCGCCTTGTGGAGGTTGTTGCTGGAAGTAGTATGACTGGGGGGGAGGCGCCATAGGCTGATGCTGAGGGGTAGGTTGACCAGTCGATGGCACTGGATGAGAATCTCCGTATTGCATATAAGCTGGAGACTGGCCCTGGTCTGTAGGCGGAGATTGTTCCGGTGCGCTCGCCCGCGCAGTGACAGGCGCTCCAGCTGATCGATAGTAAGAATCTCGTCGCATGTTTGGCGACGGCTGGTGAGATATGTCTGTCTCTCCAGGCCGGGGACTTGAATATGCATTTGGATCTTGTTCTGGATGCGGTGCGGACGCGTAGTATTGCGTCGAAGCAGAAGGGCCAGGATATCCTGAAGGGTTGTTGGGGAAAGGAGTGGAGGGAGCGGATGCTTGAGGTGATGCGACAGAAGGAGCGTTTCCATTCCAAGGTGGATTTTGAGGCACCGCCTGACTGGGTTGGTTATACATGCCGGAGCTGATCGGGCCGCTGGGAGCTGCAGCTGGCTCGCGAATATCCCTGCTGGACTGAGGGTATCCATAAGTGTTACCCACTGGGGGCGCCCTATCGGCAACCGGGTTGCCGTAATAAAAGTTTTCGGCTCCAGTTTTACCCTCCGGGATGTGGGAAGGCATTGTAGGATACATATTGGGGTATGGGGAACCGCCTGGCACAGTCCCGTATCCGAGCGAATGCTGCGAGTATGCACTTGATAATCGTTCCTCTAACATGCGATCGTAATACCGCACCACCGTAGACAGCTTCGCATGCAGGTCAAGAAGAGTATCTATGGGCTGTCAGTCAACCTTCGAATGATAATAAAACCTCCTACCAACAGAGATAATCCACTTACCATGCTTGCTCATAGTCTCCCCATAGCTGCGGGCAAGCTTGGGTCTGAGAGCACCGATACTCTCGTACAGCTCTTGAATTTGAGGTTCCCGTAAGATAGTCCCCGGAGGTTGATGTTGTAAACGGTCAACGAGGGCGGCGAACAGATGAATGTTTTCTACCTCGACCGGGCTCAACTCATAGGGATTTTTGGGCAAGGGCGTTGCGGTGGTAGTATCACGAGAGGAAGAATCGGCCGCGGCTGCATTACTCTTCAGGGCGGCCGCATGCTTCTTCTTGTGTTCCTCCATGTCCCGCAGGGAAGCCTCGATGGCGGCTTTCAAGTCCGCGTCTTCCTCCTCCTCATGGTTGGCTTGAGTAGTCGTCTTTGCCGGTTTGTCATTGATCCTAGTTGATGGCACGTAGCCAGAAGAGCCCTTGTTTTGAGCCTCTTCCAAGCTCAGTTGAAGCGCCCGCCGCAGGTCATCATCAAAGCCCCCTTCTGCCCTTGCGCCGCGAGGCTCCATCGCATTTGCCTTGGTTATTGAGTGGTTCTTGAACGCAGATCGGTCTGACAAATTAGATGGCAAGGATGACTTTGATGTCAATTTGGCATAGCACCCATCATCGACACGAACGGGCTGCAGTATTCCCAAGTGAGGCAGGGGAAGGGTTTTGCTGGAGCACTGAGCATCGAAGACATTACCACAATTGCGGCAATGGTGTTTGCGATTCATGAAACTGAATGGTGTACGGCAGCGCATACAAACGTCGGAATCGATCCACTCAGGAGGCTGTATTTCCGAAGGAATTTGAACGTTAGCTTCAAGACAAGATCCGCACCATGGGACGGACGCAAACATACCGCACTGCTTTCCAACATACTCCCACTAATCTCATTCTTTGGGGGGAAGCGGAAGCCCTCGCTCTGCAGCCTGCGGTAGGTCTCGCCTAGATAGTTGAGATCCATGCGGCCTTGGGCCGCCATAGCCCAGTCCTGAATGAGTTCCAGCATCTTCTCCTTCACATCAGTATTCAAGGGAGCCCCCTCCGCCGTGAGGAGAGACACAAGATTATCCATAAACTCGCGCGACGCGATTTCCGCCAGAAAATGGGAGCCGCCATTCTTCACGCACGTATCGGTTAACTAGAGAGATGTCAGGCACATCAGCATCAAGAATAGATCCCACCGAGGTCTCGAGTCATAGGTATACAACCTTCAATGTCGCAATCTGCACGTTTGGATTCCTATTTTCTAGCCGCCGTTTGAGTGATCTCATCGCTTCTTTGGGCTGGACGCTTTTCGATCGGATAAGGTCGGAGATCTCGAGGTTGAGAGCAATGTCCTCTCTATTTGAATCGAGGCGGTTAGTTATGGCCCGGGCAGCTTCGACTACTGGGAGAACTCAAAATCAAAGAAAACATACAGCGATGATGATGTCGCACGCTCAACCTGCTCGTCGAGAGGAGAAGTAGAGGAAAACCAACCCGCCATGTTGACGGTGTTAGAAAAGCCTCAAAATCGCTATTTGATTGATGAGAGCGGAGAAGGGGATTGATGACGTTGAGAAACAACGGTGAGGGGTAGTCAATCACAGAAGTAGATGCAGAAACCCGATTGCAGAAACCCGAGTACAGCGGCCTCACTGAAGGATCAATCCAATAAATTGAAAGGTTCACAGAGAATAATCAGGTCATCGATAGGAAGACGGATGAAGGCGAAGGTGTTGATGCATGTATCAAACCAAGCTCCAGGCAGATCCATCGATAGGTAGGTAGGTACCTTAGGCAATGCGGTACAAGAGTGGAGGCTGTAACTGGCGAGACCTGCTTAGTAAGACAAGAAGCTGCCCCATGTGGCATAGTCATTGGCTGGAGCACAGTTGGTGCTTGATTCCTTAGGTGTCGATTTTCCGAGTTTAGGTCAATAAATCAGGCGAGGCAGAAAAAGCATGTGGCGTCATCGGACAAGGCGGCGAGTAATACCAAGACCTGTTTTAATACGGTCATTACGCCGATTGCGCATACCCCAGAAACGTCCCGCAGTTTGCTTGCTTCTGCCTTCGACGAAGGTTCCCTACCTTGCCTTAGTAGGAACGGAGTATTGTCGCATTTATTCTCTTTCAATGTGTCTTTCGGTCATTCTATTCACCCTCCGTCAGTCAGACATTCGTTGATTTTCCACTCTCTTATACAGGGGTACTGTCTGCCCATATCTTTGTTCAGTGTCTGTTCCTGCTTCTATTCTCCCCTCATCTGCTCCGATTCACAGACTGTTTCTTCCTTTATACCGCCCCCGAATACCTAGTGGCACTCCCCGCGGTCCTTCCGTCACGGATCATGTGTTAGAGACTATTTCTCTCCATCCCTGTATAATGACCTTGGATGCAGCGTCGTTACCCTCTCCGCCGAATTTTGCGCTGTGGAAGAATCCCGATCGGCCGCACTCCTTGGGTGGCATGCAATCGGGCGTGGAGCGAAATGGCAGATCAGGTTCACATCAAAACGGCAACCATGCCTCCTCCCGAATACCACGATTTCCCAACATTAAGGATCTCCAAGATGAAGCAGCCTCTCTGGATGTGAACGAATCGACTCCGGTGCGTATTGCTCTTTTGTTGAATCGCCTAGAGTTTGCTACTGTGGCATATCGCTAATAGGTATCTCATAGTTGAGTGACTTGGTCGGACGGGCACAGGAGGCGATCGAGCTAGCTAGAGAGTACGCTGATACCGAAGAATTGGACAAAGCTTATGTGCAATACCTGCGTGCATCTGAGATTACTATCAACATCATACCGCACCACCCTGACTACCGCGTTACCGTCAGCCAGAGCCCGGCATGGTACAAGCAATTTGCGAGTCTTATGATGGTATGGTTTTCCAGCCACGAGAGGGCGGTTCATTGCTTTTTGAGTGAACACGCCCACGAAGTTGGGATTCCCGAGGAGTAGTAGATTGGTGGCTGACAATTTCATAGGCCGTGCGGACGAAGCAAGGGACGATGGACGATATCAAACAACAGATTTTGGAGGATAATTTGGCTAGCAATATCCAACCGGTGGGACCATCCCGCTTCACTACATCAGGATATCAGGGAACCCCCGCGGCAACGTCTGAGGGTGCAGATTCTAGAGGCCGTCAGAATGAGGCAGGCGAGAGTTCAGTACGGATGCCGAGTCCTTCGGAATTCCAAAGAGCGCCTGATACGCGACCGAAGCCGAACAGGTATTCGGCCCCTGCGGAGGACCTACTTGCCCAACGCCTCGCTAAACTAAGGGCATCACCATATCCTGTCAATGGTCAAAATCATCCGAATAATGGACAAAATGGTGCAACTACAACGTCTTCGCCGCCTAAATACCTTAACGACTATCCTCCTCGTCCGTCCTCTTACATACAGCAAGGTTCACAACCCAACTCAAACTTGAGCTCACCCTCTAGGCGCCCTCTTGGGCCCCGTAACATGGGGATGAGTCACGACGTACCGAATCCACCTCCAAAGATACCACTTAATACCTCTCTTCCTCGGGCCCCAGATCCAGCTTACAGTCCGATATGGACAGTACCTTCCCAACTTCCATCAAATCCGCCGAGAACATCTACTGAGAGCTCCCGCCCTGTCAATCCGCGTTACTCACAGTTAGCCAACTCTCCCCGTGGCAGTCCCAGTCGTGGTGGTCTTGATGACAATCCCTATCGGTCTACGACGCCAAATGGTGTTCACCAGATCAGAGAAGCGAGGAGTAGCTCCGCAGATCTACCGCATAGCACTACTATCACCGCTCAAGCTTTACTGGAGTACCTTCGCAAATACAACGTTTT
The DNA here is from genome assembly GCF_010724455.1 of Aspergillus lentulus. The sequence continues at coordinate 175,421 of NW_022983897.1, read as the reverse complement.
GTTGATCGATGTGCGACCTCGCGAAAAATTCGACGGAGGTCATATTTATGCGAAATCAATCATCTGTATTGAACCGGTGGCATTGAAAGAGAACGTGTCTGCGGAGGAACTTGAAGAGCGGCTGGTGGTATCACCTGAACATGAACAGTCGCTGTTCGAGAGGCGCAACGAGTTTGACCTCGTTGTGTATTATGACCAGAAAACGGACTCGGTCAGCTACCTTGCGGGGTCGCCTGTTGGGACAACAGCTCCCCATCTTCGAGCCTTGCACGATACATTGTATGAATTTAATGCGTACAAGCCCTTAAAAGATGCACGGCCACCTGCGTTACTATTGGGTGGACTCGATGCATGGATTGACCTTCTGGGACAACAGTCTTTGGCAACATCGACAACTGCTGCTGTGATGGGATCTATACAGGCCAAGAGGCCGGCGATGAGACCGGGTCGACCTCTTGGGAGGGTACCGACCATGGCGAGTGCCAATTCCAGTCTTGAAGTCCGAAAACGAAGACTGCGCGAATATAAGCCTTTGAATCCGGAAGAATTGACCGCATGGATGGAGAGGTCGAAGAATGAAGAGATCGACACAAGCACCTATATCGAGGAGGAAGTGCTGACAGAGGAACCGGAAGATGCGTCTGAGCAGCAAGAGCCTCCGGTTACGCCTTTTGTGCATACGTACGAGGACTTCTTGCGACGCTTCCCGGAACCGCATGCAATTCAGGAATCGATGGTTGTACCTCACTCTCAGCCATTGATACCTTCCTCAACACCCAATTACGCTGCTCCTGTACCCGTTGCGCCATCACGACCTCCTCCCGCCGTACCCCGACCGAGCTATAGTGGCGTCTCAGATGGTCGGCAAATTCAGGCACCCCTGGAACGGCAGAATTCGGCGACCAAAACAGCTTTGTATACTCCCAGTTCGATGCTGAGTCGCCTCAAACTTCCACGGACTGGTTTGACCAACTTCGGCGTGACTTGCTACATGAACTCGACCATTCAATGTCTCAGCGCGACCGTAATGCTTAGCAAGTTTTTCATTGACAACCGATTCCGGTTCTACGTTCAAAAGAATTGGAAAGGATCACAAGGCGTCATGCCTGGGCTATTTGCGAATCTGATTAGGTCGCTGTGGAAGAACGATGTGGAGGTGATCATGCCGACATCATTTCGCAATTTTTGCGGCCGCTTGAATCAAGAGTGGGCCATCGATCGGCAACAGGATGCCAAGGAGTTTTTTGACTTTGTGGTGGACTGTTTGCATGAGGACCTCAACATCAACTGGCAGAGGACTCCCCTCCGGCCGCTCACATTCGAGGAAGAAATGCAGCGGGAGCGGATGCCTGTGCCCAAGGTCTCCAAGATTGAGTGGGATCGCTACTGTCACCGGGAAGAATCCTTCATCTCCTCACTGTTTGCTGGCCAGCACGCCAGTCGACTTCGATGTACGACCTGCAAGCGGACATCAACAACGTATGAGGCTTTCTACAGTATCAGTGTTGAAATTCCACCCACCGGCACAGGCGATATCTATCAATGCCTGCGTAGTTACTGCCAGGAGGAACTGCTGAGTGGGGATGAAGTGTGGAAGTGTCCTTATTGCAAATGTGAGAGAGTGGCAACAAAGCAGATCATCATCACCCGGGCGCCTCAGATTCTGGTCATCCACTTCAAGAGATTTTCTGCGTCGAAAACACAAAGCGCGCGCAAGATTCATACACCCATTGATTTTCCTTTGCATGGACTTCGGATGGATGATTTCGTCATCTCCGCGCACCCTGGATCTGCCAATGATGCCAGGGCAGCAGACATGACCTCTGCGACCACAGGGCCTTTCACGTATGATGCGTATGGGGTGTTACGCCATATTGGATCGACCATGGGGAGCGGACATTATATATCGCTGGTGCGGGATGCGCAGCGTCAATGCTGGCGCAAGTTTGACGATGACCGGGCGATCGACTTTAACCCACGCGATCTGCGCTTCAAGGACCGGCTGCAGAACGAACAAGCATATATTGTATTCTACGAGCGAGTTCCGGCGAAGTGAAACTGCCGTGAATTTGCATCTTGATGATTTTCAGTTTCGGATACGCCTTGAGCATTCTCTGCTTCGGAAATGAGAGGATTGTTTTGCTCTATTTGCAGGGAAATGACGGCCGACGGCAATGATACCTGATGATGATCCATAAATGATGATTTTGACTTTGGCCTGTTTTCTTTTTTCTTTAGCCATGCATGCATGTCAGTCCATGAGTCCACCAGCAATGTTATTGTGTATATAGAGGGAGCTGGGTAGATAGTGTTGTAATGGGAAGTATAGAAGTTCCTGACAGGATAATTGTACATTTGTCATTCAACGGCCCCTATGGATTCTGGCCATGTCCTCGTACATCATTTCTTGTTGTAGTTGGCTTGTGATTGATTCCGCGGACGTCGGAACCAGGGCTATCCTCAGGCAGAAAGCGACGGAAGTCTAAGCACGCTATCCGAACAAATTTGCCGCAGTCGATCATCCCCGAGGTTATGGCTGTTGACCCCGGAACAGAGAGTGTTGGTCAACTTTCTGGGTTGCCTGTGACAATCATGAACATTAATTGGGGTAAACGGGTCTGTGGACTATCAAGCCACGGTTACGATTTACTACAACCTAGATTTTAGCGGAATAGATGCTCACTGTTGCATCCGAACTCCGTGCATAGTATGTATGTATGTGAATACTGGACTTTGCAGGCGATGAATACCATCGTGTTAGCTACAAATTGGCAGAATGTTTGGCCCCGTACTTTCTACAGAGATACCTACAACCTACAACGACAGTGAAGTACGAGTCTAAAGTACTCCGTAGGCAAGAACCGTCAAGTGGAGTAGCAGCCCAGCAGGCGAGATCTGGATTCCGGTCTCCATAAGGACAGCGGAAGACCATTCCGATTCAGTCAAGAGATGCTTTTGCTGATGGCCTGATTGGGAAGTATTATCCTGCAGCGCATGTCAGCGCTCTTCTTAGAATAGAAGTCCGAACAGTTCTTGACTCTTGACTATGGAAATCGAGGAAGCGAACACATGAATTACACGGAATATTATATAATCTGTCCTTAAGTCTCGGGAAATGAGTAAGAGAGGGAGATGAGAGGGGACGAGAAATAAGCGGCTTTTTATTCGCGGAGGGAGGACGAAGCCCTTTGTCTATCCGGCGCTATCAGACCACCTCTACTAGATATTTTTGAGTCCGGTACCCAGAGAGGTACGGAGTATTAGTAGTAGAGCAATACATAAGACAGCACAGTTGTATGAGCCCTTGATCTGATCGCTCAGAAGGCTCAGAAAGTGCCCGAGGAATAACCGGATCAGATCCACGGCAGTAAAGGAAGTGTGTGCCTGAGGTTAGGTTCTGGAAAAGCCAGCAGAAGAATCACAGGCCAACCCCAGTCAGTATCTTTCGGGATCGCCCAACTAAACTTCCCGCCGCCATTGGATTCTTCTTTTCTCCTCACCGAATCTCCTCCCAGTCCTCCCCCCCCATTTTCCCTTTCTCTGTTTCAATCTTATCTGTCTATCTGTCTTTTGGCATTGCTTTGCTCCCTAGTCTCTCCTCAACCCTCAGTCAATTTTCCTATCTCTCCGTTGTCTGTTCCTGGTAAGTTTACTTTCTGTCGACGGCGTGTTTACTCCCCCTGTCGGAGAAGTACCTGAAAAGCAAAATGTTGGCCTTATCGTCCGACATCGTACGCCGACGGAAATGCTGACTGCTGACTGCTCGCATTTCCTTCTTCCCCTCTCATCTACTTTCCTCTCAGTCGCTACTGCTATTTTAGAAACTAACAATCGTCACCAATCCAGATAACCCGAATAATTTAATCACAATGTCCGCCTCCAAGGAATTCACCCTGCAGGAGATCTCCGAGCACAAGACCAAGAAGGATCTCTACCTCATCGTCCACGACAAGGTCTATGACTGCTCCAGCTTCGTCGATGAGCACCCGTACGTCTCATCTCCCCTTACCTCCTCCGGAAACATCAAATTAAACTGACTCGAAATCCCAGTGGTGGTGAGGAGGTCCTCCTCGACGTAGCCGGCCAGGACAGCACCGAGGCCTTCGAGGACGTCGGCCACAGTGACGAGGCCCGCGAGATTCTTGAGGGTCTGCTGGTCGGTACTGTGAAGCGCCTGGTAGGTTTCTGCTCATTCTAAGCCGTGTCTGACTTTCGCGGAACCAAGCTAATTTGTCTGTCCTATTTAGCCCGGCGACCCTGCCCCCCGCGCTAAGCCTGCCCCCTCGACCTCTGCTACCACAGGCGCTGCTTCCTCGTCCAGCGGGTTCGGCATGTACGCCGTCCTGGTTGTCTTCGCTGCCGTCGCTTACGGTGCCTACCAGTACCTCCAGGCCAATTCTCAGCAGCAGTAGATGTGTCTGCAAGGGAAAAGGAGGTCTGGAACGACAAATCAAAAAAAAAAGAAAATTTATTCACCGGAGAATTTATACAGGAGAGATACTGGTTTCGGTGTGACTGATTTTTTCTATCTGATGGCGATTCTGTTATTTCACAAGGGATTGCTGGGTGATGATACCCAAAGCAGATATTTCTGTTTACTTTCGCTGTCCTTGGTATCTCCCTTTTTTAGGGGATTCCAAGTCAGATTTTCGCGGACGTTATATGACCATACTTATGCCTACGGATAATATAGTAGAGGAGCGATTGGCTTCTGTCTTTTGTTTCTTTTTGCCCCCCTTTTTCTTCCTCTTACTATATCCCTTTGTCAAATAGACCGCGTTTGAATGTGTCTTGGTTCAGTTCAGATTCCCCCTCTTGCAGTGGTGACAAGTGGTATACTGGCTCACTCCTGCTCTCAACAGTGGAGTGCGCTATGGATGATCAAGGTAGACAGAAGTACGTGAATACAGCTTTGCTCAAAAAATGTAGAATAGAAGATACACAAAAAGAATGATAAATTTAAAACAAGAAAGAATAGAAAGTAGACACAATGCTGATCATGGAGTGGAATTTTATGGTATGCAGATGCGTAAAAGACCATCGTAAGGGCGTCCAAGGAGATAAATGCCCCCAAGCAAAGTCAGGACATTCATTCCGAGAAGCGACGGCAAAAGAAGGATGAGCCTCATCTGGAGCCGCCGTTGAGGCCAGCGCGGACGGCGTCAAGGATCATCTCCTTTGCTTTCTCCAGTCCCTCTTTGCTGCCCTTGATTTCAATCGCCTCACCTCGAGCCTGGTCTTTGGGCACGTTGATCCGGCATCCCGTCTGTTTGCGGATAGCGTTGATCTGGCTTCCGCCCTGGCCAACAACGAAACGGTATGTCTTGGGATCGGGGAGAATCAGATAGCCAGTCGCAGTCTGCTGGGATGCAGAAGCAATGGCTTTCTCCAAGGCCGACTTGGCTCTGGCCACATTGTCGCTACTTCCAATAAGCACCCATGGGATGGTCGCGGGTTGCGTTGGGTCTGGGGCGGCAGCGCTGTGATCGACAACCTTCCAAGAGTGAGCCTCCACAGAGTCGCTGGGCTCATCAGTGATCAATGGAAGGGATGACGCCCCGTTGGTCGTGGCGCGGGACTCCTCGGAAGCCGGTTTGGGTGGCACTTGCTGGCCAGCGTGGTCAACAGTAACTCGGTAGTCGTTGCGGAGGCGTCGGAAAAAGGCGCCATTGTCTGCAATAACGTGGTGCAGATGCCGAGGAACTTCGACTGTTTCACCCTGCTGATCCTTCAGCATGGCAAGAATATGCTCCTTTGCACCCTCGACAGCGTTGCTTGGGCCCTTCAGCTTGATATCGGACCGTCCAGAGCCTTGTTTGGGAATGTCCACGGTGACATTAAATTGCGATTCAATACCGCGTCTCGTCTCGCCTCCGCGGCCGATGAGCAGTCGGTGCTGTGCAGGAGGAATGTCGACAGTGACCGTCACCTGGTCTTCGCGTTCCTTTACGAAAGCTTCGATGGAAGCAATGATGTTCTCAACGACCTTGCCATTTCCTTCCAACTTGATAGTGGATTCACTGCTATCGGGCCGGGGGAATCTGACAATGCGCGACGCACTTGCGTCGGTAGGACCACCGGCTTCGGTAACGATCTTGCGAATGTTCGCACCTGGGCATCGAGTCAGCTTCCAAGATGGACGAGATACTTATATCATCACAAAACTTACCGCCAGCGCCGATCAAAGCCTTGTGATGCTTCTTGTCAACATCAATCGTCTTCGTGACAATAGCGTCAAATTCGCTGGAACGCTGCAGCAGAATCTTCTTTGCTTCCTCGACCTGCTGCTTTGTGCCCTTGATCTTTATCTGCACACGACCCGAAGCGTCGGGCGCGTCATTGGCTCCCGGAACGTCGATTTGCGCCCCGGTATCAGCGCGAAGCTTGTCCATCTCACGGCCACGCTGGCCGATCAGAGATGGGATCTGACTTTGAGCGACAGATACTGTAGCCGAGTGAGAGTGGTCAATGACCCACTGCAGCAGACTCAAAATCTCATCTCTGGCGGCATCCGCACCCTTGCTCGGACCCTTGACGATGACTTCATCAGGGGCCTGGTTGGGGCGGATAGGACGAGAGCCGCCGACTTCGCTAGAAGTGTCCGCCACGGATTGATCCTCGAAGCTAGGTGTTGCAACCGCCGCCCTTGGGAATTGAACGCGGACAGAGTAGCGGTCCTGCAGTCTGTTGACCTGGCTTCCCTTCTGGCCGATAAGTTCGCGGTGGTACTGTGCGGGGATCTTCAGAATGTGTGTTGTCTCATCCTCCAGTTTCTTTCCCAGATTGATGATGCGGGCTTTGGCAGCATCCGCTTTAGCCTTGGGTCCTTTGACTTCGACCTTGCCGTTGTCAACCTTGATGTCAACATCGAATTCCTCGCGAAGTTTGTTGATATTCTCGCCTCGCTTGCCAATGAGGAAGTTTGCGAACTTCTGAGGGAAGTCGAACGAGATTGTGTAGTCTCGTTCGCGGTCATCTTTCTCCTGCTCCACTACGAAGTCCTGCAGCTTTGACACCAACTCATCCACTTGACGGGATGGACCGCGCAGAGATACGTCACACTTATCATTACGAGCATCTCCAACGAGAGCACGGACAGGAATCTGGTCATCACCCTTTGCCTGCTGTTCGCGGGCGATGAATTTGCGTACCTTCTCCTGGTACTTAGCAGGAACTTTAACGGACTTTGCAACGATATCATTCTGGTCTCCCAGCAGCTGCGTAAGGAAATCCTGTGCTTCCTGCAGGGACTTCTCAAAGGCAGCCACCTCGGCCGGGGATGGCCTCTGGCGCGGGATTTCGGGCAGCGAGTTGGCAGCGGACGGTCCTTCATAGACGAGAACAACATCGGAGCTATCCAGCTCATCGGGAATGAGAAGATGGACACCGTAATCATTCCGGAGCTTGCCGAGACCATGGGACTCAAGATATGGGTGGTAGTAAGGATCGACAGAGACATAGCGAAGCCTTGCAGGAGGGTGAGCCTGGACCAAGTTCATGATGTCAGACCGTGCACGGATAGTATTCTTGCCGTCCCGCGAGTAAACCTCCCAGGTTACAGGCCCGTCAGCGCTAGGCGGGAGTGCAATACGAGCATCGTACGTCTGCTCCAATTGCCGAATGATCTGTCGTTGCTGAAGGTACCGGGTGAGGGCACGTGCGTGTGCATGAGGTCCGGCAGGAGCATTGGGATGTTGACGGGACAAGTCAATGCTGGCCATTTGCATGCTCGTAGCAAGCTCCATTGCACGATTGATACCAGCCTCGATGCAGTCCTGCGGTCCGGTGATAGTGAGAAATTCACTGTCATCGGATGCCGGTGGTAGCACAATAGCACAGCCGGTATCAGCAAGAAAGTCATGAAGAGCATTGGCTCCGTCCCCGAGGATAAACTGGTGCTGCCCGCGGTTGATGGCCAACTGCCGAAGGGTTAGTCGCCTCTGAAGATCGGCGGCAAGCCTCTCGATTTCGGCGCGAGCTTCCTGTGCAGCAGTGCGCTCTCCAGTGATCTGAATGTGCTTATCAGAAGCTGGGACAAACTGCACACGGCCGGGCTCAGCCTCCTGCGGGGGAGGCTGGCTCTGCCATGTATCATACCGAGGCACATGCACTTGAGCCTTGGTACGTTCCTCGATGGCTTTCAGGTTCGCATTATGCGCACCCGCAATGAAGGGGAAAAATTCGGCTGGAATCGACTTGAGTCGCAGGCTCATGTTGGAGGCCCGCTCCTTGACAATAGCTTCAATTTCCCGGCGTGCCATCTCTGCCGCAACGGCGTCACCCTCGATCAGGACGTCTATCGTGTCGTTGTCGTCGTCGTCCTCCTTTGCGGCCGAGTCATCGGCGCGGGGCACTTGGACGCGTGCACCCGTCCGTTGCTGAATGTCTTGTACAATTGCACCTTGCCGACCGATAATGTGGGCGCGGGCGGATGTTGGAATGGGAACGCGGACCGATTGCTACATTCTCGGGAGTTAACGAAAAACGAGGAACATCAACCAAGAAGATATCATAGCATACCTTGGATCCTACTTGCTGTGCAACCTCCTTGAGAGCCTGTCTTACGGACTCGACCGAGCCTTTGCCCTCAAAAATGATCGAGCCTCCAGGGCCACCCCGCATATCGACAGTGGCCTTTGAGCGCCTGGAGATGTCACGGAGAATATCCTTCAGGGGCTTCTTGAGCTGTGCTCGCGGCATCATCTGAGAGGGCGCTAAACGAAGCTGCTCCATGTGTTTGCCGGGAAGACTCATGATTCTAGGGACATCGCCCGCTGCTGATCGATAACTGGTTAGAGCAAGCTGCAATACAGACAGGGCGACAGAACAACATACTCGCTTGTGGGCGTCCAGCGGCACCGTTGGCAAGAGCAGCTGCGGCAGAGGGCCTGGCCCCCCAAGTGGCTGCAGCAGGTGCCTTGGGCTTAGGGCCACTTCCCAGGGCGGGGAACAGCTCCTCGGAGCGAACATCAAAAGCAGGCGACTTTTTAGGAGCCACATTGGGAGCCGAGGGTGTAGCGGCGACTGCTTCCTCGACTGCAGCTGTGGGTTGGGCGGGAACAGTCTGTTGGTCCTTTCCCAATGATGGAGGGGGATGCAGCAGATCCTCTTCGTCCACGGTATCCTCCACCGTCACCTTATGCGCCTCATTGCGGGCATGCTCCTCCTCCAGCATGGCTGCAAGGGACTTGGCCCCACCGTTAACATCACTGCTCTGTACTTGAGAAGCCATCATCAAATATCGTCAATTGACACCGAGAATGAGAATTATGTACTCGAGATGGGAGGGTAAGGAGAAAGTCTAATTGGCAAGCCTGTTCGATGCATGGATTAATACGTGATCTCAGTCCAGGAAGAAGCCGATGCAGGAACATTGATCATACCAGAGCAAAGATAGCACCGCTAATAACAAAGTTTAAATGAAACTGACAAAGAGTTTCTAATGATATCGGTAGCCAAATAATGTATCCAAAATGTCTGGAGAAGAAGAGTAGAGACCAATTGCTGATCTGTGGAGGCTAAGAGGTAAAGGGACAGTGCATCACCAAATTAGCGGGGATGAGGATAAATAAAAAGACAATTGAGGGGAAATGTGATCAAGAGAAAGAGAAGAGAAGAAGGATGAGTGAGGAGAGAGGAGGAACGAGCACGAAAGGGAAGTCAATGCTCGTGCTTGACGGGCAATGATGACAGTGATGATCAGAACAATTTGGGGGGAAGAAGAAGAGGAGGAAGAGGACAGACAGCTCGATTCGCCGAAGTACTCTACTAGTGGAAAGGCCGGGGGTGAATTCCCGTTCGGGTCGCTCGAGGGCGGAGCCGACAGAGAGCCTCGTCCCTCCCACCAGTCGTACTGAACATCGAATATCGTCCCCTGTTTAAATATACATCTATAGAGCTAAGTCATCTCTAAGCATTTTATTTCATTCTGCTGAGTATGGATGAGCTGACATCAATCAATCCTCTCAATTGGATGTTTGGGAACTGAACACGGTGCGGGTACATACCGTGTTGGCCTCAGGCTTCCGCCCAGAGGTTGTCTGTGCCAAGTCCACCCACCATGAGAAGAGAGAGAGGATGACGAAGAAGCATTGGTGTTGTTCAGCTAGATGCCAGGAACTGAAGAAAGGTAGAATATCTCATTCCATGCTCTAAGGGCAATCTTCTGTGTTTTATGTGAAACTATGGAGGCCTAGAATTACTCATCAGAATAAAGGATAGGTTGTAGTGGACCATGTATATATATCCCCAACATCTGCTCATTGTTCACTGGATAAGGTTGTCAAATAGGAAAAAAGAGAAAAACCGAGCGTCGAGAGATTGGTATCTACTGCTCGAATCTCAGTAAATAGATTAATACTGTACGAATCGCTTTGCGGCTGCTGCACATTCAAGAGATGTTAAACATCGTAATCACTTGCATCAATCTTCCATACATATATTGATACTTTGCACCCAATAGACTGAAGCAACTGCAAACCAGTCAATTCCTCTCACTAAGCCATCCAACAATGCTGAAAAAAAAGCACTTCGGCTTGCCAAAACTTACCTTTATCTACCACGAGGACCATGTTCCCTCTCCTAATCTAATGCGGGAAGTGCTCGCACAAATAGATTCATAAGGGGTCCCCTACAGAATATCCTATGGACAGCTTCAATGATTGCAGGAAGGGGACGCATAGAATATAAAGAGTGCCCATCGACACGTGTGTTAAGCTGTTGCAATTAACAACATGAAATTATCAGTCTAGCAAGTGGTTATGGCCTCGGGAAAGCGTAGACTACTAAAACCGATCAGGGGGTCTGATCCTGCACTTGATGCTGCATGAGCCTTCCTCGTGTATCCTACGGCTCGTGTCAAATACTGTCCTCTATATACTAAGGTAGATCGCTTTTTTCACCGAATATCACTGACGATCAGCTTGCTTCTCGAGCTTCTCAAAGAGTGGTACTCATCGAAACCCACAGCTAAGGTTTTCGGTTCACCCAGCCAGTGGCCGAGTGGCGAGTGCACCCACGGAGACATGCTCCCGAAGGCCAAGCCTGGCCGCGTGCAACCCAAAAGCTTAAGTAGAACAGGCAGGTGATAACAAATTTACTTGCGTGAACAGACCAGAAAAAAAAGCTGCCTTCGTTATCAAAATTGACTCAATTCCTGTCCTTGGTATCCGGACACTCAATCATATCTCACGACGATTTAGGTCCGCACTCACGAGTGGCGCGAAACAGTAAAAAATGGGAATAGTGCAATGTTGGCCGTTCGGACTTTGGAGACTAGACTTGATGGATCATGGATTAGCTCTGGGCCACTGCGAGACACACAGACTGTGGTCTCGTGGAAGTTGACGGGGGAACATCAACGAGATAATGCCAATAGCCCCACAAATCGTCATCCAATCTTCGGGAAAAAAAAAAAAAAAGTTGAGAAGATAGCAGAGATTGACTTCCGCGTCCTGACCGGACAGCCCAAGCTAAGCTCACTCCCCGATTTAAAAGTTGTCACGCCCGTCCTGTGCAAAGGGTAGGGAAAAGGCTTGTGGGGGACGCTGTCTTGGAGGCTTCTTGCCAATTCCAACCTGCCTATATACCCTCGACATGGATCCACGCGGTCTCAATGCAGAAGAAAAGGCTCACCCTGAGCCAGCCTCCATCCCAGTGGAAAATCAAGAGCCAGTCAAACCGCGTGGCTTGCTCTCTCGAATTCGCTACTATGAAGAGGTGCTGGATCGCAAGTTGGGAATTGAATCACACAGTCTTGACAGGGTTCTTCCGGAAAATCGTAAACCGCCCAACTCCCTGGCGATGGCTTTCATGTGGGCGTCTGCTACGATCAACATCAGTTGTTTTAGCACAGGGTTCTTGGGAAAAGAATTTGGATTGTCTTTGGGACAGACCATTGCTATCACCATCTGTGCGACGTTCCTTGGTGCCGCTGTGACGGTTCGCATACCTTTTCCTATTTCTCTGGATCTTCCTAGAACGATTTGCTCTTCCCCTTTGGGTTTGCAGCGGCTTACATTTACCCCTTAGGGCTGGTGCGCCACTATGGGCCCTGGTACTGGCCTTCGTCAGGTTGCGATCTCTAGATATTCTTTAGGATTCTATCCTTCATCCATTATCGCTGCGTTGAATGTGATCGAGCAACTCGGTTGGGCATCTGTCAACTGCATCACTGGCGGTCTTGCCCTCAGTGCCGTTTCCGATGGCCGCGTGTCGATTGCCGTGGGCGTGGTCATTGTTGCGTGTGTCAGTTTTCTCTTCAGTTTCGTCGGTCTCAGGGGAGTCCTGATGTATGAGCAATACGCTTGGATCCTATTCTTCATCATTTTCATGATCATCTACGGCGAGTCTGCGCATCGGGCCAACCTAGCCGCCCCTGCTACAGTTACCGGTCTCACCAGGTCGGGAAATGCTCTGACCTTGATCGGTGTGGTGTACGGCTCCAGCGCATCCTGGAGCTCCATTGTCTCGGACTTTTACGTTCATTACCCCGTCAACACCCCCAAGATCAAGATCTTCCTATACACCACTCTGGGCATCACGATTCCAACCTGTATCGGAATGCTGCTTGGGGCTTGCATCAGCTCGGCTTTGGATACGAATCCTGAATGGGCTGCCGCCTACGAGAACGGTATCGGGGAGATTCTCAAGACAATTATCTACCCTAGAGGATTTGCCAAGTTCCTCTTGGTCCTTCTGGTCCTGTCTGGAAGTATGTGGTATTCTTTCAACTAACTCCATTCCGCTTCAGCATGACTTTTCGCTAATATACTCTTCAGTTGGTGTCAACTGTATTGCTATCTACTCAGGTGCGCTTTCCGCGCAGCTTTTTGCCAAGCCCTTTGCAAAACTTCCACGGATAGCCTGGTCGTTCCTCGTGTTCGTCTGCATTCTCCTTCTCGGTATCGCTGGTCGAGACCATCTGTTGGATGTCCTGGAGAACTTCCTGTCACTGCTGGGCTACTGGAACACCTCTTTCTTCGTGATCTTGTTCACTGAGCACTATCTATTCCGCGGGGGTAGCCTCTCCAACTATGATCTTGGTGCGTGGAATACACCGTCAAGAATGCCTGTCGGCTATGCCGGACTTACTGCTTTCCTATGCGGTGCCGCTGGATGGATCGTTGGCATGGTCGAAACCTACTATGTAGGTGCTATTGCGAAGATGATAGGTCAGGATGGAGGAGACGTTGCCAATGAGTTAGCGTTCGTCTTCACCTCAGTTACTTATATCCCTCTAAGAAAACTGGAACTCAAATATGTTGGGAGGTAGATGGGGTCGACCTTCCGCAAACCGCTTGTGTATTATGAGCAATCCATTCATATTCTGAACTGTGTCCCTGGTTGCAATAGTAGCTTGGGGAGGATTGAGCAAGCCCATTACTAAAACGGGACCGGAAGCCATGACATACAGTGTATACTGTGGACTTGTGTCCAAGTCAGAAGGCATGAGCTGACAGGACTTTTGGGGTGTCATGTCCACCACAGTCGTCCAGCATTACCTTCCTTGCAAGCTCGCCAGACCTATGGCATGTGGGGATTCGATGACCGAGCTCATGGAGATAACAGTGTATGTAAACCGGAGCAGTCCCGGTAACAGTACAATGGTGAGCGCGGTCGGTTCTATGTGATGCAACCCATCCGGGGAATCAGTCCGAGGTTGAAGGTCCAGTACAGGACTGTATATGGGGAGATCCGACTTTGGGGAACAGATCCGCAGGACTTGCCACGAGGTTCCGGAGAGCGCAGCAGATGTGCCAATTCTACCATATTGCCCTGGTCTTTTCCCTGTTTGAGAGCGCGGCTAGATCTTTTAATGACATTGACTCTAGAATATCACCAGTATCCAGGGCCTATATCGGCTCCTGATCGACAGATGTAGTTGGCTATTCGGCCAAGAACAAATTTAAGATTGTGCGTAAGCTGACGACGACGATGCCGGTGATGGTTGATGCAAAGCTACCGTAGGCCAATGGGATTAGAAGGGTGTCCCCCGTTATGTCCTTCCTGGAGACCTGGTGAGCATACAGTAAAACTACCTACTATTTACTAGTAGCTTACCGATAGTACTCTTGGATACCTGATGACCTGGCAATCTGTAGAATGTGAGATGAATAGGAGCTGGAGCAGGACTTGCCCTGTTTAGGGCAGCCGAAGACAAGAATTGCGGTTCTATAGCTTTCATCTCTCAAAACAGGGAGGATCATCAATGCCACATATTCATGATTCTACTGCTGGCGAGATTGAACGAGCGAATCCGAGAGAGACACGGTTATGCCAATGCTGGGGTCCAACCTGTGATTGGGATACAAGCATAGACGCAAGGGGGAAGGGTGTTCACACATCCGGACGATTCAAAACGATGGTGTACCTGCAGAAGGAAAAGCCGGACCTATGTAACTGCCTAGGATATTCCTTGGGAGTGTCTATTTAACTGCTTGCCTGTCTCGACCTTGGATGACTGTCGAGATCAAAGAGAAAACCAGTGGGTGATGACGGAACGCGGGAGAGGTCTGAGCACCCTCGATTTTGTCCTACGGATGGTTGAAAATTGGCCGAGTTTGATTGTACAGAATTTCTGACTTTCTCTAGACATATCAGCCCGTGGATTAATTAGGAGGTATGTTCTGAGTTCTGGCAGATTTTGGCCACGACGTATGTTGCTTTCAAGGTCAAAGGAAAGGTAAAAGGGAAAAGAAAATGGTAAAAGAAGACGGAGCCGACTCCGCAGTTCATATTGACTCAGGACCAATAACGACATCATCTGTCTCAGTCTCCCAGACACTCAAAAGTAGATCCCCCAAACTTAGCAACAGGAAAGTTCTAGACACATCATCGTCATCGCCATTCTGGTCGTCTGTGGCTGCTCTCTCTCTTCGACAACAGCATTGAATTATTTTCTGGAGAACGGCTTCGCACGGTATCTTCCGTCCCTTGTGGCTGTTTCCCCTCAAAACATATTCACAACAGCCCGATTTTCAATGGTATCAGACTGTAACATAAGGTCGAACAGCATATCTAGGTACACCTTCAGCAGTCAACAATTCAATGGGCCCTGAAGCCCTCAGCAGAACATCGCACCCATCACATCTCACTCTTCAAGGACGTTGGTAGCTTGCTGGTTGGAAGGCGGGGTACAAAGTACAATCTGTGGCTTTGTGCCCAGCTTCAATCAAACGTCCTAAAAGGAAGAAAGAGACATTATCCATGGTCCAAGATGTGTCTATCAACCTACCCGTACTCCCTTACCAATCATCAGGATGCTAATTGCTGGTACGGATGCAGTAATTGGCTACTGCCGAAACAAAAGTACATCTTTGGATACCTAAAAGAAAGAACCTAAGGTAGTTTAAACTTCTAGAACTAATTATAGTTCTGTTCTGTAACATGACTGAAGTCTTTGTGCGAGGATATCCAGCCAAGAGTTTCCCTCGATAGGTCAAGCAAGTGGCTACCATACCGAAATGTTCATTCCGTCCCGTCACCATGATATGGGGTGACTTTCCTAGGTCGACCATTCAATACAACTCTTATCAAACTACCCTGTAGATAGAAGAGGACTGGTAAATATCACCGCAAGGATCGATAAAATAACTCATGATCAGACTTCTACAGGACTCTCTACGGGTAGAATTGTATCCCGGCTGCTGTGCTGGTCTAGCTAGTCAAGGCAATTTAACTCAATCACTGGCTCCAAAATTCGAGAATTCAGGATCAAGGATAATAATAATAATAAGAAATTTCCGCTCATCTATCCCCAACTTTTAGCACATTGTCACTTGGCTGGAACTTGTCTGCATCATCATTATCATCATCATCGCCATCATCTATTCATCCATCCATCCAACCCCCTGTCTGGTCGTTGTTGGATGAGTGTTATTCCTTCTTGTCATCCCCCTTGGTGCACTACTGCAGATCGGTGTGCTGAGCTGTCGGGCTTATGCATTTTTCCTGCAACCTGCTGGTTTGATCTCTCACACTCGGCTTGCATTTACTACCTATTCTCCTTGCCCACCTTAGATGATAGATACGTATCACTGCTTCTTTCGCTTCTGCCCTTGTAACCTAAAGTCCCAATTTCTGTTACCGCCTATGTCAGAGGCCTCTTTGCTGTGACTGATCCAGCGGCTCTCCACGTGCTAACCGCTGGTTATTGTGGTCACGGCTAGCCCGCGGCAGCTTCTTTCGCTCCCTCTATCTGGGTTTTCATCCCGTCCCGCAAGTCACTCGATCTTTGCAGCAACACAGCGGTACGCCTTTTTGCCCCCCTAATTTTTCCGGGAAGGTCAATCAATAATCATATCCATCAAGATCCATACATATATCCCTTGCACAAACCAGCGACCGCCAAAAAAAGATACTGAAGGGATATCCAGGAGCACCGCCTCACCTGGTGGCTTTCCCCCACCTTCTTCCAATCGAGCCAGTCAAGCATACCTGTCACCCACCTTGTCACTACACATCAATTCGCCGGACCCCCCTCCTAATCGCACATCATGAGCAACGACGGTTTTTCGTCTTTAAAATTCAGACGAACGTCTAGCAAACTGCAAAAAGACCCTCCTAGCTTCTCCTCCCGCATCCTTAGAAGTCAGCAGAGCAACACGTCACTCAAACGACACCCCTCGGCGCCTGTCTACCCCCGTTCCTCTGTCAGTGGCAGTCGAGAACATTCGCGCACAAGGTCCAACGCATACGGCTCCTCTTCATCCTCACTCGAGCAACACAGTGGGGGTCCATCTCCTGTCCTTGCTGGCGGCGACCCCAACAATTCCTTTTTGAACAAGTCCCGCCCGGGGCGATTTTCTTTCAATACCGACCCCAGCTCTGATGAATTGACCGGTTCCCCGTTTGATTCACGGGGCATGCTCAGTGCATTGGAAGAGAACACCGCAGAGTCCGAGAAAAATCCTCCGCCGCAACCGCCGAAATTACGATCCTACCACACCAGCCCCGATTCCCGCGGACTCAGACAGTCGGCGAGTTTCACCGCTTTACAGAACCGTATGGATGCCTTCACTCAGAAAAGCGAAAATGATCAATCAGCAAACACGAAGAGGCACTCGGACGAGGCAAATGGAACAAAGGTTTTTGGGCGGAGTAAGAAGAGCAGCTTTTCGAGCTTTGTCAACAGTATGTTAGGGTCTCCCCGAGGGATCAAGATCTCCGCCCCCGAAAATCCTGTTCATGTCACCCACGTGGGCTACGACAACCGCACCGGCCAGTTCACCGGGTTGCCGAAAGAATGGCAACGGCTCCTGCAAGAAAACGGCATCTCCAAGAAGGAGCAGGAGGAGCATCCTCAAACCATGGTCGACATTATGCGATTCTACGAGAAAAACGCTCGCGGAGATGACGAAGTCTGGCACAAATTCGACCACGCCTATGCTCATCATCAACCTACCGCGAACACACCGGGCCCCCAGCGAAACTCGCCTCCAACGAGCCCTCGGTTCCCGCAGAACCACGAAGGCAGTTTTGAGAATCCGCGCGCCCCTCCTCCAATACCCCGTGCAGCGCCCGCGGTTACTCAGGCGATGTCCCCACCAATGGGTGGGCTTGTTCCCAACCGAGCACCTCCGAAGCCTCCTGCTCCGGCTAACATGACACCTGCTCGACCGGCACCGCAGCCCCCCGTGGCACGGCCGCCTCAAGACGCATATGCCAACCAATTCGGCACGCCTCCCATCCCGGAATCTGAGCCTTTGCCGTCCGAGGCACAGCGCAGCCGGTCAAATTCGAAGACCAACGGTGCGCAACCGCAATGGGCGCAGCCCAGTGCCATTGCTTCGCCAGCTCAGTATCAGCAGCAGCAGGAGCAAGCGATGGCTGCCGCTCAACAAGCGATCGTACAGAAGCAACTGGAGCGCAGCCGAAGCCAACGTCAACAGCAATCACGCGGGCCAGAACCCAAACAGCCCACGCAAATGGGACATACGCAGCTCGCCAATGATCATACTACCGCGTTGCAAGGCCCTCAGAAGGCGCAGCCCGTTCCAGCAGCTCGTCCTCGACAACGCGCTCGTCAAAGTAATGCTGTGGACGTAAGGGCGCGGTTGCTTGCCATCTGTACTCCAGGTGATCCGACGAAGCTCTACTATAATCTGAACAAGATTGGCCAAGGAGCATCGGGCGGCGTTTACACTGCTTATCAACATGGCACGAACAACTGCGTCGCAATCAAGCAAATGAACCTGGACTTACAACCCAAGAAGGAGCTTATAATTAACGAGATCCTCGTCATGAAAGACAGCAAACACAAAAATATTGTCAACTTCCTCGACAGCTACCTCCATGGCTTGGATCTGTGGGTGGTGATGGAATATATGGAGGGCGGTAGTCTGACTGACGTGGTTACCTTCAATATAATGACTGAGGGACAAATTGCAGCTGTGTGCCGAGAGGTAAGCTTACCATGGAGAGGTACAAAGCCTGTGGGATAATGCTGACAGCCAGTCAGACTCTGAGTGGATTGCAGCACCTCCACTCAAAGGGCGTCATTCACCGGGATATCAAGTCAGACAATATCCTTCTCTCCTTGGATGGCAACATCAAGCTGAGTAAGTCAATTCATAACCCCGTTGCGATTTACCTCCGCTAACAATGCGAAGCCGATTTCGGTTTCTGCGCCCAAATCAATGACTCACAACACAAGCGAAACACCATGGTCGGCACCCCGTACTGGATGGCTCCAGAGGTCGTCACGAGAAAGGAATATGGCCGCAAGGTTGATATTTGGAGTTTGGGTATCATGGCGATCGAAATGATTGAGGGCGAGCCGCCATATCTGACTGAGTCACCCCTGCGAGCCCTGTACTTGATTGCCACCAATGGCACACCAACCATCAAGGACGAGCATAACTTGTCGCCCGTCTTTCGCGATTTCCTGCATCTTGCGCTCAAGGTTGATCCCGAGAAGAGAGCATCGGCCCATGACTTATTGATGGTATGTCCACTCGATCCCCACCTTCGAGGTCTTCTTGATACTAATGTTGATCAATTTAGCATCCTTTCATGTCCCTCTGCTCCCCTCTATCCCACCTGGCGCCGCTTGTGAAAGCTGCGCGCATGAGTAGAGCCCAAGAAAAAGCTCAGAAAGGGGGCGCTTGATCTCTTCTCATATGGCTGTCTTTCTATATGTGTCATGTCTTTGTCTTCTCTCCTTAGATACCCCTTGCTCCTGATATTCCTTATCTTGCTGCATTATGATATACTGGTACTGCATTAATGGCAGAATACTTCTGATGTCTCTTTTCTTCGCTGTGTCCTTTCCCGAGCTTGGATGTCATAGATGGCAATGACCAGAACGCAATTGTTCCACCGTCTTCTTTTCCCTTACCCTCCTTCCTATCTTCAGCCCTGCTAATACCTTTATTTCATTTGATGTTCGGGTGCTTTGTCTTGAAGCAATGACCTTCCACCCCGTCCTACTTTCTACCTCTCCACCGTTCTTCGGGCGCTGTAGCATGGCATGTGCGCCTGAAAGGGGTGTACTTCATTGCATCGAATGATGTCATGTGCCTTAGCTTCTATTTTTCTGCTGTTACAGCTACGTGCCGATGCTCATGTCTCGACTGATTTGTGTGTGAGCTTGATTGAAGTATTTTGAGCTTGTTTCTTGAGCCTGTACTATCTCTGTAGACTTTGCCTGCTGTACTCGGTCCTCGTCCACCCTCTCTTTCCACTGGTTTATCTGATGCTCTGCTTATAGCCCGTTTTCTTGACGACGGGCCATTTTGACTCAACCACACGATAGCTATCCGAAAAGTGTACAAACCTTTCTTTGCTGATGTTCATTGCAGAAGGAGATACTTTTACTAGTCAATGCAGCGACTAAGAGCGAGAACTTGAGCATCTCTAGTTTCTATAGTGCTCATGGCAATGCAGAGTCATGCAATATGATTTCCTATATACTGATTAACTCAAGAAATATTGCTCAAAAGTTTTGATAAGGGACGTAGATGGCATGAGGAGCAGTCCAAGGCACATAGGATTATGGTTTACTGCATCTGGCAGACTTTTAGCACGTGAAGCTATCAAACTGAAAAATATTGTGCTACGGAGTCGGACATCGTCATATTTGGAGGCCTGTCCCCTGCCCTGCTGACTCAGGTGGAGCAGGCACTGCCCTGCGGCTGCGGACCATCGTCACCTGTTTTGCATCAGGTTGCAGCCATTACACTTTGCACTCACTTCCTCAACTGTTTTTGAATCGGAATTTCTGTCTCTCTTCCAGTGAGAGCTATTTAACTAAGCCTTTCGCGATATCTGAAATATCTACTACCCCTCTCACGCCTTAACGATTTGCACATACCGCGACCGAACCGTTACCCCCGCACTGTCAGGCGGACCGCACCCCAAGGAGCTATCTACTATCTAGCTACCTATCATAGCTGACGCCGACGGACTGAACCACTGCCGCTCAAACATCGACAGTAGGGACTTTCGCCTCGATTCCTTGAAGGCATCTTATATACAGGTCTCTTCGAATATCTCTGCGTCGGCATTTCATTGAGTCGAAAAGAGCAGCTCATCTCCGACACAATTGTTCTGCCTGGGCGGGAGGATTGAGACAAGAAAGGAATAATGTTTCGCGCACAACAGAACGCATTTGATGATGCGGTCGGTAAGTATTGTATTCTGTGAACAAGTTGTGTTCAGGTATACTGCATGTTATCGGAGATCGCTGACGGCTTTTTGCTTCTACAGCTAAGGCGACGGACGAGAACCTGACCTCCGAGAACTGGGAGTATATCCTCGTATGCGGCCCTCTTCAATTTCGTGGCTGCGTCGAAAAGGAGAAGCTAATATCGGGTGACTAGGATGTCTGCGATAAGGTTGCTGCTGAGGAATCGGGGTAGGTTTGCTACTAGGCGTTGCTTCGAGTCCGCAACTGCAGTTGACGCTGATGGATCTTCTCAAAAGGGCTAAGGATGCCGTTGCTGCGATGATCAAGAGATTGGCGCACAGAAATGCCAATGTGCAACTTTATACCCTAGAGGTTTGCGCTCCTTGCGAACGTGGAATAATTGCTTTCGTTGTCTGACTCCCGGCTTCTGTCTAGCTGGCCAATGCATTGGCTCAAAACTGTGGCCCGAAGATACACCGCGAACTCGCGTCGAGAAGTTTCACTGATGCTCTCCTTCGCCTCGCGAATGACCGGGTGAGCTCCGCGCGCTGATTTCTTAAGGATCGTACTGACAGGACAACCTGCAGAACACCCATCAGCAAGTCAAGCCAAAGATTTTGGAGCGCATGCAGGAGTGGGCGCAGATGTTCGCCAACAACCCGGATTTCGGAATCATGGAGCAGGCCTACATGAAGTTGAAGACGCAGAGTATGCCTACGGAACACCAAAGCTAGCTATGATGGCAGGACTGACCTCGTTTTCAGATCCGAATTTACAGCCTCCGTCTAAACCCGGGAAACGAGAGATCACCGAGGCGGATCGCCAGAAGGAAGAAGAAGAATTGCAGATGGCGCTGGCTCTTTCCATTAGGGAGAAGCCCAGCGCGGCCCCTGAGCCTAAAGCGGAATCAAGCACGTCTGCCTCCGCACCGGCCAGCCAGACCCAGGCAGTGACGTCGCAAGCGGTTCCTCCAGGTACTTCCGCAGCCACCGTCTCCCGGGTCAGAGCATTGTTCGACTTCCAGCCTTCCGAACCGGGTGAATTACAATTCCGGAAAGGGGACATTATTGCAGTGCTCGAGTCCGTTTACAAGGACTGGTGGAAAGGCTCATTAAGGGGCCAAACTGGAATTTTCCCTCTGAACTACGTGGAGAAACTGCCAGATCCAACGGTAGAAGAGCTGCAGAGAGAAGCCCAAATGGAGGCGGAAGTGTTTGGGCAAATCAAGAATGTTGAGAAGCTTCTTACGCTTTTGAGCACTCGTAGCTCGGAGTTGAATGTGCAAGACAACGAGGAAATCACGGCTTTGTACCACTCGACATTGTCAATTCGGCCCAAGTTGATTGAGCTCATCGGAAAGTATTCGCAAAAGAAAGGTATGTCGATAATGACACCGGGTTGCAGTTCCTTTGGCTAATGTCTACTAGATGAGTTTACGCAGCTCAATGAGAAATTCATCAAAGCCCGCCGAGACTACGAATCTCTCCTGGAAGCGTCCATGTCGCACCCTGCACAACCCCAGTATGGTCGACCCGGCCAGACTGCGTACGGATACCCTGGACCTGCCGCGCCTCTTGGTTATCCACAAGGTCCTCCACAGTCGGATCCTCAGCGGTACTTCAGCCCACGGCCGCAGGACCAGACGCACATATATCCTCCAACGTCACACTCACCTGATCCACGCGGCCGCACTCCACCTGCTGGTCCATCCTTCCCACAGCACCAGCAGCCACCGCCAGACTCATACCAGCCTGTCCACCACCGTCCAGAATCCACATATGACAACCCGCAAGAATTAGGTACTTCTGTATATGATTCCCCTGTCGAACATCCGTCTTCAAGTCAGCGGTTACCCTATCCTCCCTCTGGCGCACAAGTTCCACCTAGTGTCCACCAGCAGTTCCAGCATCAGCAACAAGAGTACCCGCCTTCAGGCTATCCCCCCGAGGACGCATCCAAGCCTCCTACTGCCGGCTTCGCCTCACAGTCTCCGCAACAGACGCTACAACAACCTCCCTACCCTACGGCACCCGCTGCTCATCAACCGCCTCCATCGCACCAGCCACCACCAGTCCCCAGTACGGCGTCGAAGCCGACCCCGTATCCTTCATTGACACCTGGAACACCCAGTGGAGGGGAGTATCAGGCCTACAATCCATCGCAAGCTGGCGCAGTCAACTCGAATCCTAATTCGTACTACCGATAATGGTACGTCCGACCAGCAGGGGACCTCTTCGTTGTGTATCTTTCTATGAGCCTCATAGCTTTTTGTTTGTTTCACGTTCGTGAAGTATAATGAGCTTCTGCGTGGCTTGGTTTCGTGCAAAACACTTCATGTTGGCAACTTCTGAATCGTATATTCACACTCAAATCTTAACTACAATTGAAAGCATGCACAAGAAGTGCATGCGTTCAGTAAAATGATAAAAACAGCCATTGAACGATAGCATCGTACACATTTTCGGTAGGAAGCCATATTCAGGAAGCTAGACCTAATCAGGGTCACTGTCTAGAAGCATTTTCACGTGATGCCATGGTCACACATCGTCAGGTAATTGTTGTCCTCCAGCATAACAGTTGCCTGGTATCTTATCAGATACGATTCTCTGATCCTTCCATTCACTCTAAGATCAGGATGACTAGTCAATGGTATCAGTAACAGTGCGATCCCGTCTTTCGACCCATCATCGTGCCATAATCTTGAACAAGAAGTCGTCTCAAATCAGCTTCCCCGCAATCGCGCCTCTACCGAACGATGTCTTTGTTCGCCGTACTCCCGGATGGACAGAATCATATCGTTCTCTAAACCACGAGCGTTCTTTCTTGATTGGCACACATAAATTTGTTATCGAGTCTATCCCATCTGGGATGCTTAGGCCATGGAGGCCGATTGGAACGAATTGTCGCGCATTCCGGTGCCTCCTCCAAGTCCGCATGGCCTGCCGACCGTCGCGACGACGATAGCATTCGACGATGTGTCAGAACTACTTTGGGCCGGCAATGAGTTTGTAAGTTTTGCTGGTTCTGGGGTTTTACTTCCGATGCTGATATATGGCCGTGGCTACTAGGGCCGAATCACCTCGTTTTACGGTCCCGAGCTGCAACGCTACACTTCTGTTCGCGCTCATCCGGTATCAGATGGCCCGGTTCGACAAATTCTATTCCACGAGAGGGGCGTCATATCGTTATCACCAAAGAGTGTGCACATGATTACCCGACGTGGACTCACGCAATGGCATATCAGTCACGAGGAGATGACGGATCTCTACTGTATGAGCTTCACGGCGCAGCTTAACAAGATCATTGTCGCGGGATGTCAGAGGGCGATGTTTACGATTGACATTGACAAGGGAGTTATTGTCGACAAGCTGCCCACAGATCACAATTATACTATGATGAAGAAGAGTCGGTATCTCTGTGCCGCGACGGATACGGGATCGGTCAACGCGTTGAGCCTGACGGATTTTCGGGTGGTGAAGTCTTGGAAGTCTCATGGGACGGCAATCAATGATATGGATGCTCGCAACGATCTGTTGGTCACCTGCGGCTTCTCGGTCAGACACCTGGGATCCCCGATCGTTGACCCTCTGGCCAACGTATACGACTTGAAGACCCTTTCGCCGTTACCTCCCATCCCTTTTCATGCTGGAGCTGCGTACGTGCGCATGCACCCGAAGCTATCCACAACGAGCTTTGTTGCTTCTCAGACTGGCCAGCTGCAAGTGGTTGATCTGATGAATCCTAATGCCATCAACCTTCGCCAAGCCAATGTATCTTTCATGCTGGGGATTGACATTTCGCCATCCGGTGAAGCTCTGGCTATTAACGATGCGGAGTGTTCCATCCATTTATGGGGCTCGCCATCTAAGATTCATTTTAATGAGATGAGCAAGGAGGTCGAGTTCGCAGATGTCGTTCCTCGACCACCTCCCCTCGACTGGTCTCCAGACACGCCATTGAATATGATTGGGATGCCATACTATCGTGAACGGTTGTTGTCTGCGTGGCCTAGTCACCTTGTGTTCGAAGTCGGCAGTCCCCCCGCGCCCATCGACCAGAGTCTCATCCCCTATCTTCGCCCTGCAGAAATGGGGCATTACGCGCCGAACCCGAAGAAGACACGGCGTTATCAAGTCGAAAATACCCGTGCGCTGACGACCGCCGAACCAGCTCTTATCGCTCCCAAGTTCTTAAGTGAAAAGGCAAGGGAGCAGAGCAAATTCAAATCGGAAGCCTCCGTGAGCGACACGGCGGAGGCCCTCGCAGGCGCGAAGCTCAATGGAGAAGCCGAAGACGATCCTCTACTCAAGTACAGTAATGTCGAAATCAAATACAGTCGGTTTGGTGTGGACGACTTTGATTTTAGGTAAGAAGATTTGGACGCCTTTGATTTTGAGAAGACTCATCCAATATTGCGGCAGATTCTATAACCAGACCACCTTTTCCGGGTTGGAAACACACATCGCCAACTCCTTTACGAACGCGCTCCTCCAACTCCTCAAATTCATTCCTCTTGTGCGAAACCTCGCACTTCACCACGCAGCGAGCACCTGTATATACGAGACTTGTCTCCTGTGCGAGATGGGGTACCTGTTCGATATGCTTGAGAAGGCCAATGGACAGAATTGTCAAGCCACAAATCTTCTGAAAACTTTCAGCAGCTATCGAGAAGCTTCGAATCTTGGCCTGTTCGAGGAGAATCTAACCACAAAATCACTTTCTTCCGCCATTCAGTCTGTGAATAGATTTTTCCTTAACCAGATCGCGCACGACTTCCGCATGATTGTCCCGAGCTCCGATGATTTAGACCATAGGCTTTCGACCATTGCGTCTGAATCAATTCGATGCATGTTTTGCCAGAATGAGATCGTCAGACCTGGAAACTCCTTAGCCAATGAGCTGATTTACCCGGCCATTGATATCAAACAGGCTCGCAGAAATCCAGCCTTCCGGTTCTCGAATATCTTGCGAGCAAGTATTGAGCGAGAGACGCAGAACAGGGGATGGTGTAACTATTGCCGCCGCTATCAGCAAGTGACCATAAGGAAATCTGTCCATCGCATGCCTCTGGTCTTGATACTCAATGCGGCTCTCAGTAACCCCATCTGCAGGAGATTATGGTCGATCCCTGGCTGGTTGCCTGAGGAGGTGGGCATTGCCGTTGACAACGGCCAGGTTATGTGTTTCGAAGGAGACGAGCTCAAGACTCAGTTGCAGAACAAGCTGCCTAATCTTGTGGTATATGAGTTAGTGGGCCTTGTCTCAGAAATCGACATTCCAGAGCATCAAAAACCGCACTTGGTGTCATTCATCAATGTCTCTATCTCCTCTCGCGAACCGGAGGCGAAGAACAGGTGGCACTTGTTTAATGACTTCCTTGTAACAGAAGTCGACAAGGACGAGGCTCTTCGGTTCAATCAACCATGGAAGTCGCCCTGTATCCTTGCGTATCAGGCGAAGGATGCTCGTCATGCCGTGGATGATTCCTGGAAGAATGTCCTGGATACCACTCTGCTTTTCCGCGACTGGTCATTGAAGTGAGTGAGATTACATCCCAGCTAACATCTTTTGTGCTAACGAGAGTCCCCAGTGGTGGCCGTGCCGTGGAAACGCGCCAAACACTTACGGAAGAGGAGAAGCCAACTCCTGGCACTCCCGTTGCTCTTGATACAGAATTTGTCGATCTCGAGAAAGCGGAGATTGATGTGAAAGCCGATGGGTCGCAGGAAATTGTGCGGCCGAGTAAAAGTGGGCTTGCTCGAGTATCCGTCCTTCGAGGGTCCGGAGTCCATGAGGGAGTACCTTTCATCGATGACTATATTACTATCAAAGAGCCGATTGTCGACTATGTCACTCAATATTCCGGTATTAAGCCTGGCGACTTAGACCCAAGGACCAGTCAACACAACTTGGTCCCTCTCAAAGTTGCTTACAAGAAATTATGGCTGCTTCTCAACCTGGGTTGCGTCTTTGTCGGTCACGGTCTTGCTTCCGACTTTCGCAAGATCAACATACAGGTGCCTAAGAGCCAGACGGTCGACACACAATACCTTTACTTCCACCCTGGCAAGAACCGGCGGCTTAGCCTCCGATATTTGGCTTGGGCCGTGTTCAAAGAATACATCCAAGAAGAGCCGGCTGACAATAACCAGGGTCACGACTCAATTGAAGATGCACGCATGGCTCTTCGTCTGTGGAAGAAGTTCCAGGAATACGAGGACGCAGGTATTGTGAATCAGATCTTGGAAGAAATTTTCCGCGAAGGATCCAAACTCGGTTTCAGACCGCCGCCTCGGAATGGCGTCGCGACGGTCCTTTCTAGACCAGGCACGGCAGTGACCATGCAGAATAGCAGCGGTCGCAACACACCTAGCACACCTGATGTAGGGGGTGCTGCCACAGCCACAGCCACAGCCGCAGCTACGACCAGCGCCCCAGCGACTCCCCGACAGGCATTCCGACGTTCGATTGCTCTTACGCCGAGTAATGGCACCTTTGGTGGACCAGGGGCAGGGGATTTCTTCGGGGGAAGCCCTCTGAAGTAGTCTTGCATATTCGCGGATGCATCGCAGAAGGAATGCGATCTTTTACCGAGGGCGCTTCATGATCATGGCATACACATGGCACACGATAGAAGGGATATATGGACATGATGTGTTGCACCTATCCCGATCATGTAGAGCGGTTTTGGATTGCCTGAGAATATTCATAGAAACATCATTACCACACTGTATATCCGATGAAGTGATAGAATCTCCCGGCTGTGCGAAGAGTGGCTTCATCCGTTAGACTTGCATTTAAAAATTGAACAAACAAATTTGATTTTATCTCTATCTTCGTGTACACATGTTTGTTGAAGCCCACCTTGAGTTGACGGAAATACTGCAAACCGAGAGCAACAGCT
Source organism: Aspergillus lentulus (assembly GCF_010724455.1). The sequence continues at coordinate 147,888 of NW_022983897.1, read as the reverse complement.
GTGGAGAATGACGTGGTGGCCTTGAACCTCTCACCTTCACAATAATCGCGCGGAACTCCCCTGTTCATCACTTCTCCGCTACCTCCCTCTTTAAGAACGCATTTCATATAAGAATTGGAAGAGTCTCAGAAAAGTGTAGTAGCGCTACTTACACTTTTCTGCCAAGTATCTGCTTCTGAACTCCGACCCTCGCCCACGCAGAGATACCCCTCGTCACGATCCCGCTGCCCCGCCCTTTCAGACCTTGATACAAAGTACATTGCACCATGTCGCGACAACGTGTGAAGAACGTGAGTTACGATGACGATGACTATGATGGATATGACTCTGCCGACCCGGAAGAACAAGAGTTCCTCGAGCAATGTACGGCGGAAGTGCTGGCGCAGTTACTTTCCGGCGAACCCTCTGTGACGGCGACCCGGGATGAAGTTCAAGAGGCGCTGTGGCATTACTATAACGATGTGGAAAAGTCGGTCAATTACTTGCGAGGTGGGTTGGATGGATGCCGTTGGAGAATGGCTGAACGTGGTCAGAGGCGGCTGAGGCTGACTCGGGTTACTGTGGTTCAGGGAAGAAAACGAAAGAGATTAAGAAGAAGCAGAGCGCTGCTCCTCCAGTAGCGGCCAAGGGGAAAGGTAAGCTCTTTGCTATGCAGTGTTTGTCTTTTCTCTATTTTTCCTTGTGGTTGGGCTCGGATTATCCGCAAAATTTGCGACTCGATGTTGAAACCGTAGTGAGTATATCACCCGTTCCTTGGACCTTCTGAATAGTCGAACTGACGCCGCCTTGGAATTTTGAGTGTTCAATGTTCTAACAGGTCTCTCAGTGCCGGCATACCCTTTACCTCCTACTGCGCCGTCACCAGCCCCTCATTTCTCGGCCAAGGACTTCTTTCGTGATTCGCCATGGCTGAACGTGCCTGCACATCGCAAAGCGGAGATCCTCATCGAACCTCTTTATCCTCGATTGGGTTTGCTTGGAGGCGCTCCGGAGAGTAGTGGAAAGGTGTCTAAGTTGGCTGCCTTGGCTGCTGCGCGGAAGAAGAAAGAGACCGACAAAGCCGCATCAGGTGCACCGGCAACTCCTAGCGAGCCTGGTACTCCCGACAGAACACCGGTCGAGTCCAAACTAGCTTCTCTGTCCTTACGGGAAAGGCTTGCAGGTAATGGTAAGCCGCAGAAACCGTCGGAGAGTGGGCAGTTGCCTCGTACGCTGAGGAGAGGGACGCCTCCCGAGAGTCCTCTAGCTCAGAAGAAACCATCGCCTGAACCTTTCAAGGCAAAGAGTCCAGAGATGGTTCCAGTTGAACCTACAACGAGGAAGCCATCCCCCGGCGAAGAGGAGAAGGAGCAGCCCAAAGTCAATATCCGCGCGCCACCATCTACATTTGCCAGTACTATCGTTGGAGCCAATACGCGGCCCCAAATCACCGAGCCCAGCCACTTGTATTCAAGCACAGTTGATCTCATGCAGATCTACGGACAGGATCTTACTGAACCCTTTGACTTTGCAGGTCCCAGCCCGGATGACGTGGTTCTTAATGCTCAGAGCTCAGCTAAAGGTTTGGCTATTCGGAGAAAGATATAAATTGTTCCCTAATAGATAGGCAGGCTTCAAGTCGAAACAACCTGCGTCAAAGTCAGCAGGCGACAAGAAGAACCAGGGTGACCTGGCTGGTGGCATGAACAATCTTAGTGTCCAGGAGAAGGTGGCTGTCAAGAGCAAGAATTTGGATGTCTTGTCCGAGTACAACAAGTCCCAACGGAAGAGGGCAATGAACTTTGCGGTTATCGGTCAGTACTCATCCCGAACACCACGGTGGACGCCGCTGACGGGGAAGTTAGGTCATGTTGATGCAGGAAAAAGCACACTTATGGGACGCTTACTAGCGGATTTGAAAGCTGTTGACCAGCGGACATTGGAGAAGTACCAGCGGGAGGCCGAGAAGATCGGTAAAGGATCCTTTGCCCTTGCATGGGTACTAGATCAGGGTACGGAGGAGAGAGCTCGGGGTGTCACGATTGACATTGCGACGAACAAGTTCGAGACGGAGAATACTATCTTCACGATTGTGGATGCTCCAGGCCACAGAGATTTTGTTCCGAACATGATTGCAGGGGCCAGCCAGGCAGACTTTGCTGTGCTCGTTATCGACTCTGGCACCGGGAATTTCGAGTCGGGGTTGAGGGGCCAAACCAAGGAGCACGCCCTGTTGGTGCGGAGTATGGGCGTCCAAAGAATCATCGTTGCGGTGAACAAGATGGACGCGGTGGAGTGGAACCGGGATCGGTTTGAGGAGATTGAACAACAGATCTCGTCATTTTTGACGACGGCCGGGTTTCAGGCGAAGAATATCGCCTTCGTTCCCTGCTCGGGCTTCAGAGGAGACAATGTCACTCGACGCAGCGATGACCCGAATGCCTCATGGTACACGGGCCGTACTTTGGTCGAAGAGCTGGAGGCAACCGAGCCTTACAGCTATGCGTTGGACAAGCCATTGCGCATGACGATCAGCGATGTCTTCCGTGGCAGTGTTCAGAATCCTCTTTCGATCTCTGGCCGGATCGATGCCGGTAGCTTGCAAGTGGGCGACCAAATCCTAACAATGCCCAGCGGGGAGACGGCTACCATTCGAAGCCTAGAAGTGGACGGCGAGCCGAGCGACTGGGCCGTGGCTGGTCAGAACGTGGTTCTCAATCTGGCGAATATCGATCCTATTCACCTTCGGTCTGGCGATGTTATCTGCCGTGCAACAGCTCCCATCGCGAATATCACCTCTTTCACAGCGAAGGTGCTAGCATTCGATCATTTGATGCCTAGCATGGTAGATATCCACCGAGGACGACTCCACGTTCCAGGACGGATCAGCCGCTTGATCGCGACGCTCGATAAGGGATCTGGCTCGGTGATCAAGAAAAAGCCTAAGATTGTTCCGCCTGGTTCTGTTGCACGCATCGTGGTCGAGATGGACCAGGCAGTGCCTCTGGAACCACCTACGAGGATTGTTCTACGATCAGGAGGCGACACGGTGGCTGCTGGCTTACTTGAATGAAACCGAGTACATTGATAGAGGTAGTCTCCAGTATATAGATACCACTAGAATTCTATGACTAGGGATTGCATATTCTCATGTAAATCGCTTTTTTGCTTTGATGTTTGCCAATTGCCACCAAGTATTGGACTTATTCCATAGTGATCAAGGCATACGATGCAGTTCCTAGTAATGGTACTTACCGATTCTAATAGCTTGACTCTTTTGGATTAGCTAAAGAGTTACTCCGTAAGGCTAAGGATATAAGCCTGTAAGGCTAAGATGTTGACAAGGTGTCCAGTTGGCGTCCAATACGCAATAGCCGTATAGTGTGATTATACCTTCAGCCTGAGATTTCGGTGTAATGAACTGTTCTGAGTTTGACTCAATAATAGGTATTATTGCCAATGCCGTAACCATTGGATATTGTCCACGTATCCACAACTGCCAATTGAGTTGAAGCAAAAGTGTCCTCTTCTAGCAATTTCGATTGATAGCTCCACATTTCCCTGGCACTGAGCCCTGCTTTCCCCTTTTGGGAATCGCCGTGAATGAACGCCTCGGGGTTTGGCCGGCAGAACTCGGGCGGTGAAAGATCCTGCTGACTCAGTCTTCAGCCCGGGAGGCCTGCAGCAGCCAATCATAAGGCGAGAAGTAACCTTAAATGCAACGCCTGCGAAAAGGCCAGCATGGCCGCTGCGATCTCTTTGCCGCCGCCAACCCATACAAGAAGAACAAAGCTGGCCGTAGCTTCCTGGACATTCTTCTTCCTCTTCTTTCTTCAACTTGTCCATTCGACAACCCCCGTCGTCTCTCGCTTGTTTCTTTTTCCCTCCTAACCCTTGACTGTCTTGTCATTCTTCCTTTACGTTGTAAGGAAGTGTGTTTACTGGGATTTGGCGATTTTGGAACGTGTTTTGGGAGATAGACACGTATCCTCAACCGCCTGGATTGAGACAGCTTGACAGACTGTACACTTCTTTACCCGTCCTGTTGAAAAGGAGCTCTTTTTACACCTCACATACTCACCATGTCGCGACTATCGAGTCGCAATGGCGCGGCCAAGCCGTTCACTGCTTGGACCACTGTCTTCTACCTCCTCCTTGTCTTCATTGCGCCACTAGCCTTTTTCGGAACAGCACATGCTGAGGAAGACTCAGTACAGGACAACTATGGCACTGGTAAGGCTTGGATATTGTTTTTCCTGAAGAGATGAAGTTCTCGAGCTAATTCGTGCTGCCGACAGTCATCGGTATCGATCTCGGAACAACATACTCTTGTGTCGGTGTGATGCAGAACGGAAAGGTTGAGATCATCGCCAACGACCAAGGAAACCGTATCACTCCTTCCTATGTCGCCTTCACTGATGAAGAGCGTCTGGTTGGTGACGCCGCCAAGAACCAATACGCCGCGAACCCTACCCGGACCATCTTTGACATCAAGTGAGTTTTGCCCGTCGGGTTTTCGATAGCCGGAGTGTTTGTGCTAACCTCTTCCAGGCGTCTGATTGGGCGCAAGTTCGATGACAGGGATGTCCAGAAGGACGCCAAGAACTTCCCCTTCAAGGTTGTCAACAAGGATGGCAAGCCTGTCGTCAAGGTCGAAGTCAACAAGTCCCCCAAGATCTTCACCCCCGAGGAGGTTTCCGCCATGGTCCTTGGAAAAATGAAGGAAATCGCTGAGGGCTACCTCGGAAAGAAAGTCACCCACGCCGTTGTCACTGTTCCCGCCTACTTCAACGACGCCCAGAGACAGGCTACCAAGGACGCTGGTACCATTGCCGGCCTGAACGTTCTCCGTGTCGTCAACGAGCCCACCGCCGCCGCTATCGCCTACGGTCTGGACAAGACTGGTGATGAGCGTATGGTCATTGTGTACGATCTTGGTGGTGGTACTTTCGATGTCTCCCTTCTGTCCATCGACAACGGCGTCTTCGAGGTCTTGGCTACTGCCGGTGACACCCACCTTGGTGGTGAGGACTTTGACCACCGCGTCATGGACTATTTCGTCAAGCAATACAACAAGAAGAACAACGTTGATGTCTCCAAGGACCTCAAGGCCATGGGTAAGCTCAAGCGCGAAGTCGAGAAGGCCAAGCGTACTCTGTCTTCCCAAATGTCCACTCGCATTGAGATCGAATCCTTCCACAACGGCGAGGACTTCTCCGAGACCCTCACTCGCGCCAAGTTCGAAGAACTCAACATGGATCTGTTCAAGAAGACCCTGAAGCCTGTCGAGCAGGTGCTCAAGGACGCCAAGGTCAAGAAGTCCGATGTCAACGACATTGTTCTGGTCGGTGGTTCCACTCGTATTCCCAAGGTCCAGGCTCTCCTCGAGGAGTTCTTTGGTGGCAAGAAGGCCTCCAAGGGCATCAACCCCGATGAGGCTGTCGCTTTCGGTGCTGCCGTTCAGGGTGGTGTCCTTTCTGGTGAGGAAGGTACCGGCGATGTCGTTCTCATGGACGTCAACCCTCTTACCCTGGGTATTGAGACCACCGGTGGTGTCATGACCAAGCTCATTCCCCGCAACACTGTCATTCCTACCCGCAAGTCTCAGATCTTCTCAACCGCCGCTGACAACCAGCCCACCGTCCTGATCCAAGTTTGTAAGTATTTGCCATTGTGCTTGATTGAAGATAAGGAGATATACTGACTGATGTCTCAGATGAGGGAGAACGTTCTCTGACAAAGGACAACAACCTTCTCGGCAAGTTCGAGCTCACTGGTATCCCTCCCGCTCCTCGTGGCGTGCCTCAGATTGAGGTCTCCTTCGACCTGGATGCCAACGGTATCCTGAAGGTTAGCGCCAGCGACAAGGGTACCGGCAAGGCCGAGTCCATCACCATTACCAACGACAAGGGTCGTCTGTCCCAGGAGGAGATTGACCGCATGGTTGCCGAGGCCGAGGAATTCGCCGAGGAGGACAAGGCTATCAAGGCCAAGATTGAGGCTCGCAACTCGCTGGAGAACTATGCCTTCAGCCTGAAGAACCAGGTCAACGACGAGAACGGTCTTGGTGGCCAGATCGATGAGGATGACAAGCAGACTATCTTGGATGCTGTTAAGGAGGTGACCGACTGGCTGGAGGACAACGCCGCCACTGCCACCACCGAGGACTTCGAGGAGCAGAAGGAGCAACTGTCCAACGTGGCCTACCCCATCACCAGCAAGCTGTATGGCTCTGCACCGGCTGATGAGGAGGAGCCCAGCGGACATGACGAACTGTAAAATTACTTTAGAGGGATTTACGGAGTTTTGATATGTTAATTGATTCATTATGGACTTTCCTTTGGGAATAAGCCAGAGTCGCCTCGATGTATGATATAGAGGCCAATACATGATACCTCATTGATATGTACTTTCTTTTCGCCTAGATTATTCACGTACTGTACAAAGCGGTTGCTCAATTGAGCCCAACAAATCCGATACTTGTTTATGTAGAGTACGCCAACAGCGGGTTGATATCCAGACAGCTCAAGCGTTGTTCTGGATGTAATCCCGCACCACCTCGAGAACGACCTGGTGATCGTGCTCCTGCTTCAACCCACTGACAACAATGACGCCCACCACACCATCAACGCTCCTGACCCGAACAGGGAACGCACCGCCGTGGATGGCATAGTCATCCGCAGCACCCCCACTCGAGCTCTTGAGCGCGAACTTCTTCACAAACGCCTCCTCCACCTCGGACGCACTGAGCCCCGTACTCGCCAGCATCTTATTCCGCATCAACCAGCTGGACACGCCCCACCGCAGCACGGTATTCCGCTTCCGCCTCACCCAGACCTCATTGTCGGCGACGGTGCCCGGTTCCGTCGCGCACTGGAAGATAACATGTGGCTCGGAGCCGCCGGTTAGAGAGATGGAGATCAGGGCTGGCTTGCGCTGGTCGGCGGGGAGGGAGAGGATGCGGTCGCGGAGGGCGAGGCCGAGGGACCAGGCGGTTGTGCAGGTGAAGGAGGGGAAGATTACTGCTGCGGAGGATTCTTGGGCCGCGAGCTCGCGGATCTGGCACTTCTTGTTAGCGATTGGGGAGGGGTTGAGGGTTGCGGGGGTTGGCGTACGTCTGTGCTGGTCGGGCCGAGTGGTTTGTCCATTTTAGAGGGTAAGTGTGTTTCAGGAGGAAGGGTGGGACGTGAGAGGGAGAAGAGAGAAGATGAGGAAATGAAGGGTATATATGCTGAGGAATGATGAATCGGTGAGTCGATGGAGAATCTATGTGGTTTCGATTGTCGCATATGGAAGAGATCTGAAATTAGGGAAGGTCCTCCCGCGGCGGGGTCTTCATGACGTCGTCGGCGGAAGGGAGATCTAGGTTGGCCGAGAAGAGTGTGAGTGTCGATATCTTCACTTGAGGATAAAATATCTGACAAAGAGTACAGGGAGATTTCAGCTTGAAATTACAGTATAGAGAGGATAGCAGGTTATCTAAAGTAATGCCGGTAGAACCCACCAATGTCTGTCCGGCTGCCGGCATGCATGGACAGCGCGGCTTCCCCTCATCTGCAGACTGCAGGTGCTTGATCATCCTGTGATAACACGAACTCCACTTCCATGACACATTCAATCAATTTGATAGTAGAGGATACGGAATACTGATCGGATGCGCCGACAACTCACCAAAAGAGCATGTGATGAGTGCATATCTCGCAAGGTAAAGTGTAGCGGCTCCTCGCCTTGCGATACTTGCCTGAAGACGTCCAAGGAGGCGGACTGCACGTACCTCAAACCGCCGGGACGGAGGGGACCAAAAGCTCGACGATATACCAACAAGGGCAGGCTCGTCAGTGATGGATCGATTTGCCATGCTCATGCGGAGGAAGCTGCAGCAGCAACACAGTCGGCCGAGAATCGTTCGGTGAACCGGGCTGACGTCCATGCTGATACTGAGGGGGATGAGCCTCTGTCTGCATCCGGCTGGAGAAATGAGACATGCATTCCCAAGACGATACTGATCTATATCGTGCGCCTGTACCAGACTTTCTCGTACAGTGTTTGGCCGGTGGTCCACGCAGATGCGCTTCTGCAGCAGTTGGAGAACGGCAACTGCGATGCGCAGACACTTTGCTTAGTGCTGGCGCTATGTGCCGCGACAATGGCACAGTTGCAGCTTGCTCCCTTGGCTGGCAATGTTGGCCACATGGTGGACAGTGGCCTGCTCAAATTGGAGTGTATGCGACTTCGGGAGCGGAGTGATTACAGAGAGAACCTCGACGTTAAGGGTGCACTTGTTTCGTTCTTTCTGCATGTGTATCATGCAAAGATTAACCAACGGAAGTCGGCTATGCTGTTTATACAGGAGGCCGTCGCGAGCGCGAGACTATTAAGGTTGGACACGAACGAACGGCATGGTGTCGTTATGGATGGTGTAGTTGCAAACGAGGAGATTGTGTTTCTGTTGCTGTGGGTGTCCGAGAGGTAGGTGACTATAGTCTTTAAGCATAATGACAAGGTTTGGCGGTACTGATGCAGCACAGAGGATATGCCCTGCATCTCGGTGTGAGGCCTTCATACACTGATCCAGTTCAGGTCCCAGATGCAGCACAACTGGCCATGAAGCCTCACGCGAGGGGGTTACTCGAGCTTTCCAATCTTTTTGTCACATTCGACAAGATCCAGACACGGCGATGCCGTAGCGGCAATCTGGCTCAAGCTCTATCTGCAGCTAGTCTAGCTGAAACAGAAGCAGCACTGTCGTTACTAGCCTTCAGCTCAGACGATCAGGCATCCACACGGCTGGCGGACTGTTACATCACCAGAGAATGGATGAGGACAATTGTCTGGCAGGAAGCACTATCCGGGCATCTGTTATCCTCGACATCTGCCAACGAGGTGATGACCTTTCGATTCCCTGTAGTTGTCGGCCGTGATCTGTTGATGTCCCTGCACGGACTGTCTGAGACAGACCTGCTGCCTTTGGGTCGGGACCAGGTGAGCCTCATGCAGACTACTGCAAGATTATTGTCAACGTTGCAATAACGCTAGTATAGCTATTGAAGTGTTTCGAGGTTGCCAACTCTCTGGCAGATACCGTTCTCTATACTCCTTCAAGCTCCTTTTCGAATGCCCTTCAGATCGGGCCTCAGGACTTTCTACACGCATTGTATCAGAAGATTCTGCCCTTTCTGGAGCATGATCCGATGCTGAACTCAATTCTTCGTGCGAAAACAGCCGAGGCTTTGGTGATGGCTCCTGCTCGTTTGAGTGTCGGGTTTGTTGCCAGGCTAGATGTGGAAGAAGAGAGTATCTCAGAGCAGGCTGACCACGTTCATTGATCGAAGTACCATTTTTATTCAGCAGCCAAAGGGTGAACAAAGACAAAGGTCACTCTGCAATTTGGAGGACGATTCTTCCTGAAATATCACCTTTCTCCATTTCCTCGTACACCTGAGGCAGATCCCTGAATGGCCGTACTCGGATTTCCGGTTTGACCATTCCTCGACGGACCAAGTCTACCGCTTCCATACATTCTTTCAGCGAGCCAACCAGATTGCCAGTGATCCTGAGGCCTTTGATGACGATGGTGCAGATGGGGGTCTCCAGCACAGGACGCCCTGGGGGAATGCCAACGCAGCTCAGGGTGCCACCGACGCGCAGCATGTCGCATGCATGGGCAAAAGCTTTTGCGTTGCCAGCCGTCACAACTACGGCGTGTGCCCCCAGTCCAGTGATTTCGTGAACACGCTGCACAGGGTCGGTAGATTTGAAGTCGATGAACTCGACAGCACCAAGTCCGAGAACGAAGTCTCGTTTATCACCAGCGTCGACTCCGATGACCAGCGCGCCATGGGCTTTTGCGTATTGAACTGATGCAGTATCAGCTGCTGTCTTGCGTTTGACAAGAGAACGATCTTACCCGCGAGGTGTCCGAGGCCACCTCCAGCACCTACTACAACGAGCCAGTTTCCCGCTCTGATGTTGGCGTTGAGAACGGCCTAACATGTTAGAAGACCACGGAACCAAAGGGGGCTTGCAAACCTTGTAAGCCGTCACCCCAGCGCATAAAACTGGCCCAATGACTTTCGGGTCGATGTCGTCCGGCAGGATCGTTAGATAGTCCGCGTCGAGAGCAATGTACATTTGGAAGCTGCCATCCTCGTGGTGCAGATGGTTGGTGCTTTTGACGCAGTACTGTTCAGTCCCGGCGAGGCAGTACTCGCATCGTCGGCAGATACGGCTGGCGAAGCGAATCCCTACTAGGCCTCCAACCTTCAAGTCAGGTCCGCAACCATGCCCCAGCGCCACAATCCGACCGACTCCTTCGTGTCCACCGACGTGAGGACGCTTGATGTTGGTGATGGGGTTTCCATCGGCACCGGCTGCAGTTCCATTCTTGGTGTGGAGGTCTGCATGCTTAGGAGAATTGACTCAAGTTGAGACTGGTGAACTCACCACTCTGACAAACACCGGTGTAGAGGACCTTTGCCAGCACCTCGTTCTGACCCGGGACAGGAACGGGATAGTTATCGTCAAATTCCACCTTGCCTCCAAGTTCGGAGACAAGAGCTACAGTCTGAGTCTGTGGGATTTGCATCGTTAGGATGTGGATACAGAGTCTTGGATCAAGCTTCAGTCTTTCAATCTGGATACTCTCGCCTGGGTTATGAACGTAATAAATAGTCTAGTCATATCGAATATGTAGCACAATATCATATATAGATTCATAGTAATGTGATCGCTTTGCTGGCATTGTTGTATGGTATATTTCTCCAATTGGCTCTTTGTCCTGCATCAAAGAGACTCAACTTGAAAGGAGGCCAGTGTCTGTCCTGACCATAGTCGATGGTTTGTGTAACCTTCACAGCCAAGGCTTGCATTTCTCCGAGCGATAGTAAACATGATGTCTTCACTCTTCAGTGAGTTCAGTCTTCAACTGAGCGAGGTGCTGTCATTGCTGAGAATAGGGTGTCCACCATTACTCCGTCCTCCGTACAACCTCTTCTCTTTCCCTGGGATTAGACTGCTACGTTATCCGATGTTCAATAAGCTTGACTCCTGACGAGTTCCTGTCTCGGTTCCCCGCGTTAAAAACAGGCCAGTTGTAACAGGCTAATCTGTGCTAGCTAGTCACATCATTGGCAGGATCTGGATGTCTCACTTTCACCCCAGAGTTCTTCTCCGCTTCCTGCACTCCACACGTCGTGTCTAGACATCAATTTTCTCCAGCCAACCTGGGCATTTCTCCGAGGCATTTCTCCGAGTATATGACGTATCACGATTTAATTGCATGACTTTGCCTCGACCAATGATGATTGTTTCATTCATTCCTCTCTTCGTGGCTGATTGCTGAAGAGTTCGACAGATCGAGACACTGCCGTTGTCGCAGATCCCCCGCTTATCGACACAACCGCTGCTGACTTGAAGCGGCTAATGTCTCCTTTCTGAGTCTCTTTATGCTGCTAAACTTCCTTCACACGACAGATTTTGGCACCGTTGGCCTCTCGACCAGAATCACGATGGCATGGCATCTAGATTCTTCATTTCCACTGTTTTAGATGCAGGAATACGATTGATGGAAATTCCCAGAGTGGCTAGCTTTTGCATAGTTATGGTTCTGGGCGAATCCGTACAGGGGACAACTCCGGCGGGATGAAGCCGTCTCCGCATTTTCGATACTCTTCCTCGCTGAGACACTTTCGTTTAATCATGTTAATGGATTGGAGAGTGACGGAGTCAGTATCGCAATGTCGACTATAAAACCGGGGTTGCGGCAGTCTACAGGAACACTCTTGACAACTCAAGCTGTCAAACACGCAAGTTCCTGACCGACAATGAGATTCCTTAGCCTTCTCGCCCTCGCGCCTCTGGCCCTGGCCGCGAGTGTCCCTCGGGCCACCATTCCAACCTACAATGCGGTGACCGTCTTCCAACCCCCGGCTGACTACAACGTCCCGCGCGTTCTGTACGCGCGCAACCTGGAGCTGGCCAACGGGGACCTCCTGGCCATCTGGGAGAACTACTCCAAGGAGCCCCCGCAAGTGTACTTCCCCGTCTACCGGTCCAGAGACCACGGACGGACCTGGAAGGAGATCTCGCGGATCCACGACCAGGTGTATGGCTACGGATTACGCTACCAGCCGGAGCTGTACAGACTTCCCGAGCGCATTGGGTCGTTCCCCGCCGGGACGATTCTGATGGCGGGCAGTGCCATTCCCACAGATCTGTCGTCGACGCATATTGAGCTGTATGCGTCGCATGACTCTGGTGTGACCTGGAAGTTTGTGAGCCACATTGCTGCTGGCGGAAGGGCTGTTCCCGATAACGGGCTGACGCCTGTGTGGGAGCCTTTCCTGATGGCTCAGTAAGTTTCCATGGAGTAAAGATCATCCCAGTGCCGTTCTAACAGTCCATGACAGTAATGGCAAGTTGATCTGCTACTACTCCGACCAGAGAGCCAACACCACCCACGGCCAGAAGATGGTCCACCAGGTTACGACGGACCTGAAGAACTGGGGTCCTGTCGTTGACGATGTGTATGCCCAGCTTCACCCTGCGTCCACCACCACTGTGGCGGAACGAGACTGACTGTAACAGTGCCTACCCAACCTACACCGATCGTCCCGGCATGCCTGTGGTCGCCAAGCTCCCCAATGGCAAGTACATCTACACCTACGAATATGGCTCCTTCTTCGGCACCAGCAGCTACTCCTTCCCGGTCTACTACCGCATCTCCTCCGACCCGGAGAACTTCATGTCGGCTCCTCACCAGCGCCTTGTCACGACCACGGGCTATGTCCCCACCTCGTCGCCTTATGTCGTCTGGTCCCCGTACGGCGGCGTCAACGGTACCATCATCGTGAGCTCATACTCCTCCAGCAGCGTATTCATCAACCAGGCGCTGGGAGAGGGCCCATGGAGGGAGATCCGTACTGCTGAGCCGAACGCTTACACCCGCTCGCTGCGGGTTCTGAATGAGGACCCGAAGATGCTCTTGATCAATGGCGCTGGTGTCTTGAATGGACAGAACAACAAGGTTACTGTGACCTTGCTGAACCTGGAGGAAGCCCTGCGTTAGTACTCGGTGGAGTTACTTCGCAGTATACGATTTGATAGAGGTCAAGATCAAAGATGAAAAGATCATAGGCTAAATGCAGTTTATAAACCGTCGGATGAATTATAACCTATCCATCTCTTGCAAGAAGTATCTGCGTTAATTGCAGCAATCTAACTAACAATAGTAGTAGTATTTATTCATATATAACAGAGCCATCAGGCCAGGCCCTTAGGCAGGACATGGGTTCCTACGCTAGTATATAACATGCTCTATCGAATCATCACCATGGCTTTTAGGGCAGTGGTTCATAGCTCCTGGGACTACTTCCTTGGGGGATATTTGTTTTTACTCCATATTGTGGTCATTGCATGTAGACGGCAGCCGTATGAGACCTCACTGCAGTTCGATCCTGCTGGATAGTCCGCATACTCTGATCCTACAGCCACAAACTGATTAGATTCATTTGAAGCTAATGCAGTTACATGATCCTTACTGATCCTGCTCAATAGAGAGGTATACTACGCAGAAAAACTAATTGACATGACGCGTAGTAGACAGGCAACACCTTGTACGCCTCATGCTATGATTCATATATAGATGCTTACAACGCACGAGCCTGCACTAAATCTAATTATCTGACTCGGACTCGGAGTTATCAATCTGATGCTGGTCTATATAGTAAGCAGCTATACATGACGCTAGCCTCTGTCCTGCCACGCGGACGATAGCATAGACTGCCTAGCCGCTGCATCCCTGCCTCTCATCCCAGCACAAGAACTCATTGGATGGTAGCTAGGTAGAAATAGGCCAAAGCTCAACGGTTCAGATTATCTAGCCTGAATGAACTGGCGTCAGCACCTATCTCCGAGCAAGCATCGACCGTTACGTCCATTCCCTGCGCAACAGCCAGAGAGTCGGCTCCAGGAATCTCGCCGGACCCGAATAGAAATGGCTTGTTGGGCTTCCTGTTAAGGGTCCTGTCGACCATTCAGACTACCTGGAATCACCCTATGAACAAACTATCTAGTTATCATCCCAAGTCATTGAGATATCCTGCAGCACGATCAAAATGCCAACCGGCATCTCGTTCAGTCCCGATAAAATGCCAGATCTCTCGGGGAAGGTCATCCTAGTAACTGGCGGTTAGACCTGCATGAGTCCCTTAGCTGGCAAACACCCTAACCGTATACCAGGAACAGCAGGCCTCGGAGCTGCGACGGTGCTCCATCTAGCGAAACACTCGCACCCGCCCGCACACATCTACATCAGCGGACGGAACGCACAGCGCGCCGACGAGCTCGTCAAACAACTATCTGCTTCAAACTCGACAGCCCCCGTCTCCTTCCTCCCCTGCGACCTGGCATCCCTATCCTCCGTAAACGAAGCAGCAGAAACAATCCTCAGCCAGGAATCCCGACTCGACATCCTAATGTGCAACGCAGGCATCATGGCGCAGCCGCCCTCGCTCACAAAAGACGGCTACGAGGTCCAATTCGGGACTAACCACCTCGGCCACGCACTGCTAATCCGCAAGTGTCTACCCCTGCTACAGCGGACAGCAGAGCAGCAGGAACAGACAGACGCGCGCATCATCATCATCACCTCGCTAGGCTTCCGAGGCCACCCCAGCGGCGGAATCGTCTTCTCGGCCCTAAAAACCGTCCAGCAGTTCCACGCCTTCGGCTTTGGCCCCTGGATCCGCTACGGGCAGAGCAAGCTCGCTAATATCCTGTATGCGCGCGAGCTAGCCCGTCGATACCCCGCCATTACCTGTGTCTCTATCCACCCCGGAGTGGTGAGCACGGGGCTAGTCGATAATCAGACCCGGGGGAACCGCGCGTTTGTCTATGTGACTACTATTGGGAAGATGGTGAAGCCGGCGGAGGGTGCGTATAACCAGCTTTGGGCGGCGACGGCGTCTAAAGAGGAGTTGGTAAATGGGGGGTTTTATGAGCCGGTGGGGGTTCCGGGGAAGCTTTATAGGGCTGCGGGTGATGATGCTTTGGCGGGGAGGTTGTGGGAGTGGACGGAGGAGGCGTTGGGGGAGTATATCTCTAGGGCGCCTGAGGTTGGTTAAATATGCTCATGCTCATGCTCATGCTCATGCTCATGCTCATGCTTCTTGGTGACTTATTCACGGTATGAGACTATCTCCTACTCATTGTACCTATAGACCTTTCTCTACGTCTCACCGTCTTCATTGATGTTATACTATGTTCGCTCTATCAGCGAGCATCTGTGAACTCCCATAACAGACAGCTCCATGCGCCGGAGTGGTAGCTATTTCTAACTACATTAGGATGTCGTAATAAAAATATAGTCAGTTATAGACACGAAAGCTATAAATTTGATATACTATTGTCGGCCGCATGCTATTGGCATCTACCCCGGGTTCGCCGAGCGTATAATTGGCGGTGTACAACAAAGATCATCAAGATTCATCCATTTCCCGTCTCGAAACCAAAGAGACGCTTACGAACAAAGAACTGCATGCGCAAAGAGATCAATGATGACGACTCCATCAATACAGCTACGAAGCATTGACCCGTCACGTCATCGCGACCATGATTTGCCCATCATCAACCAACCATTCAACTCGATCTCAACATCTCTCACCAATCATTGTTCCTCGTCACTTAGAATTACGATCATTTACATCCCATCATCGATAGCACGAGTCAGTCAATAAGAATAGCCGAGCGGCTCGGGACTCGGCTCCAAGCATGCTTGCTGACTCGCAACGCAAGAGACAAAGAAATCTGCCGACACTAAAACCGCATGGCATCAAGGAGTCACCTATCAGGATACGGGATCATCCACAAGCTTTCCTGTTCGGCGCAGCTTCGTGTTGCGGGTGTGACACTGACTCTGACGCCTCAGATCACGCAACGGCAGGGATGATTGGCATGCAATGCATTGACCTGTCTTTATCTTTACCTGATTTATAGCTGAACCTCGCCTCTTTTCTGCAGCTTGTCTTTGAGGCTAAGAGGAGAGATACTAAGCGATATGGGCAAAAGACTTGGCTTGCTGCGGGCCATTTATCTGGTATCGGCCAGTTGCATGGGCTCGTTTGCCTTTGCGTTCGACACGGGGATAATCAGTGCGTTGCTCCCTATCCAGAAAAAGAAAAAAACGGCCAGCTAATTGACGATTGACAGGCGGCGTTCTCACGCTGGAATCCTTCCAGAAGGACTTTCGATATACTCAAGCGCAGAAAACCACCGTCAACTCGAATGCTGTTTCTATCCTGCAGGCTGGCGCGTTTTTCGGATGTTTCTTCACCACTCCCGTGGCCTCGCGGCTGGGCCGCCGGAGCGGATTGATCATCAGCTCGCTGGTGTTCACGCTCGGCACGATCCTGCAGGTAATCAACGCGCACACCCTGGGCACCTTTTACGCCGGCCGCGTGATTGCCGGGATGGGGATCGGCGCCGCGACGGTGCTGATCCCCATGTATGCGGCGGAGATGTCGCCCAAGGAGTTCCGCGGGCGGCTGGGGGCGTGTTTCCAGTGGTTCTTTGCGTGCGGCGTGATGGTCGCGTACTGGGTGACGTACGCGGTGTCCAAGGACCAGCCGTCCGCAACAAAACAGTGGCAGATCGCGCTGGGGCTGCAGCTGCTGCCGTCGACGCTGCTGCTGGCGGGCATGTGCACGGTCAAGGAGAGCGCGCGGTGGCTGGCGGCCAAGGGGCGAACTGACGCCGCGTGGGATTCGCTGCGATGGGTGCGCGGCGGCGAGGAGACGGCCGAACTGCGGCAGGAGTTTGACGAGATCCTGACGGGGCTCGAGGAGGAGGCGCGCGTGCGGGAGAACTGGACCTGGCGCGAGCTGCTGCTGCCGGCGAATCGGTACCGGATCTTCATTGCCGTCACGATCCAGCTGTGTGCGCAGCTGACGGGCAACACCTCGCTGGCGTACTATGCGACGCAGATCTTCGCGGCGGTCGGCGCGGGCACCTCGGCCAAGCTGGTGACGGGGTTCTTCGGCGTGGTCAAGGTGGTCGGGGTCAGTGTCTTTCAGCTGTTTGTCATGGACCGGATCGGGCGACGAGTCCCGTTCATGGTCGGCGCGGGCGCGATGGGCTCTTTTATGCTCATCATCGCGTGTGTACTGGCGACGCATCCAACGAAAGCGTCGACGGGCGCTGCTGAGACTGGAGCGACGCACGCGGGCATCGCCATGATCATCATGACTTATGCCGAGGCCTTCAGCTTCAATATGTCCTGGGGTCCACTGCCATGGCTGTACGTGGGAGAAATCTTCTCGAGTCGCACGCGCGAAGTGGGCGTGACGGTGGGGGCGGCGTCGCAGTGGCTGTTCAACTTTATGATGTCGCAGGTGACGCCGCACGCGATTGAGAATATTGGATGGCGCATGTTCCTGATGTTTGCCATTTTCAACTATTCTATTATCGGATATTCGTGGTTCTTTTTGCGAGAGGTAAGTGTTCCCTCGTCCTCTGTCCTCACTACGACTAACCAGCACATAGACATCCCGCCATTCTCTGGAAGAAATGCAGAATGTGTTTGGGGGAGGACCTCGGGAAAAGAGCACCGACGACGAGGCAGCGCCGTCAGTCAAGACGGCTTGAATCTTTTCGGTTCAGGAGGGGTCTTGATTGGCCGGACTGTCCTATGAATGAAGCTGCACGTAATGGGATCTGGTTATACTTTGGCTGGAGTTTATAGTACTTAAACGTGGCGTAGTCGGTTTCACATGCATGCAGGCAGCAGCCGAAGACAAGAGCCCTGTTGTCTTCTTTGAACCGGCTCAATTGATTTAACTGAGACTCTACTTCGTGTGATGGCGGACAAGATACTATCCATAAGGCTGAGTCTCACTGAGACAGATCAGCAGAACAGATCGACACCTGACTCGACATTATTATTTGTCTTGCTATCGACTTCATTACTTCATTGTCACCTGCTCGTGGACTACTCTGGAGAAAAGTAATACGAAGCCAAGTAAAACTAAGCGGGGACCTTGCTCTAGTCCTAGCCTAAGCCAGGGGACGGAGCCATTTGAGGCCTTTACATTGGTTCTTGTCCCCGGACTTCCCTTCTCCGCAGTGGCAAACTTTTCTCGTCTCCGTCTTCCATAGGACCGTTTTCCGTTCCCCCGTCCGTGACTTTATGAGAGTGTGTGTTTCTTGACAAGCTTCACTGTCCGTGCCGACCGATAGTCAACAGGATTGACAAGGTTACAGTGAGGGTCAAGTAGTCCAAAGTATCAGACAATGCACGTCTATCAAAGAAGCAACTATAAGAGACGGGCACAGACAGGCACAGACCTGGACAGACTCGAGGCAGAATGCAAAGACCACACGCTGGCCTCTGGTCCTTCCTATCCCTGTTTCCGGGCCGGTTCCCTGGAAAGCTCTGACTGGAAGGGACATTTCTAGACCAATCGCGTGAATTATCCCCCAGGACGGTGGTTGTGCCGACTGCTACGGCCACGGCTCTTTGACCTTTTCTTAACCTTCGGCCGGTGTCTCTGTCTGTCTCCTCTCAGGGATTTCCAGCGTCATCTAGCCATGTGGCTGTGGCATTATTATATATCGCCTCGTGGGTCTGGTTTTGGGTCCTGAGTCTAGACAGTAGCCGATTCTCCTCGATCTCGCTACCCCATATTCTCCAGTCTCACGGTTCCGAATCTCCAGAATTTTGCACCCCACTGACCGTTATATCTCGTGTGCGTCCCACTACTCTTCTTTTCCACCTGCAGCTCGCCTCCATTCTTTACCTTTCTTATTCACCGAATAACCCTCCGTTCTTTCACCGGCCTTTGTCCTTCCTTCTGTTCTCCGGTTTACTTTTTTATTTTATTGCCCGTTTCAGTATGCAACTGTGACCAATGTCGACGTCGGATCGCATCTCGCGACCCACCAATCCCGATGGCCTCGTGCTTGAGGCATGGGGCCAGGGCCTCATGCTGGGCTGCCTGCTGGTCATGGCGTCAGTGACCTTTGTCAACATGAAGAAGCACATTCTGCTCCATAAATTGATTCTGCTCGAGTTGATCCTGGCCATGCCCAATGGGACCTTCATCTTCCCCAAGGACCCTGTGTATGGGTGGTACCAAAGCGTCACGGCCGTCGGGCTGAATGTGTCGTGGAGCTTGCACAATGTGATCGCCTGGATGAAGAACCGCCCGTTCATGTCGCGAAAGGTGTCGCTGTTCTATATCGGGACCGTGATCCTGGCGCAGCCCTACTGGGTGCTGGAGATCTATGCCAATTTTGCCTACTTCAACAACTACAACAAGATTTTCCTGACCACGAGGCCGCTCGAGCCCATTTTCCGGTTTGTTCGCCCTCCATTTGCCTCCAGGCGGAATGGTGATAAGCTGATAAGCTGATTTGAGTAGTGACCCCTGGTGGATCTTCACCACCTGCTCCCTCTTCTACACCATCAAACGCGAATACAACTTTGGGATCATTGAGCTGGTCAGCGTCTCCCCGCGGTTTGGCATCATGCTGGCGTCCATGTGTCTCTCCATTGCTTTCATGGTCGTCGATACCTGCAGCGTCCTCAACGTGTTTAGCCATTCGTCCTTGCCGACGGGGATTGAGCCATTCTGGAAGGTATTTATCTCTACCGTCTTCTTCAAGGACTCTGCTGACCGCACAGTTGTCGTTTATTTTCAAATGTCTCTGCGACACGGTCATCCTCGACGACTTCAAAACCGCCCTAGATCGCATGCGCGCCTACTGGCTTCGGAAACGGAACATGGGCGGTGAAATCCTGTTACATACCGGCGAGCATCACCATCAGCATCATCGTATGGAGGGCAGTGGACGGTTACGCCCGACGGATGAGGATATTGAAGCCCTGACTGGGAATAGGGGAGATGGGAGGAAATCAGACTCACTCCCAAAGGTATATACACGCGAACATGTCAGGGGATAGGAGTAGGATATAATCAGTATAATGATGTATATATACATACATGACATAATTGAACATGTTGATTGATGCATATGTCTCTCGAATATCTCCAGAGGTGCACATGCCGTCGATTTAGTATTTACTATCTAGATCAGGCAGCTTCGCACGTGCCACCTATGCAGGACAATTGATTACGATAAATCTCAAACAAGATTAAGCATTTGAAACAGAGGCCTGTCATACTCCGGCGCAGCCCGTCGGCAGAAGAGTCGACTGACCATGACGAATGGAATGCTGCTGTCGATCTTTTCCTCTGTATGCTATGAGCTTTCCAGTTGGCACGACCCCCCTTTTGGACTAGTGCAGTTGGTGGATCTGCCAAGTGTTGTTCCTTGCGCCGCCGCAATAAATATTGACCTTCGAATTTGATACTCTTTCTATCAATCAATTTGACGATTTAATCAATGATTTCCAGGTTCCTGGTCAAAGTGGTGTCTTGCTTGGTCTAATCTACGATCGCTGTATCTGCTTGCGCGGCAGGGCCATCAAAACCTGGTGATTCCACTTGGCCTGCCAATCTCCGACGACTGGGATCCATCAACTGGCTCCAGTGGAGATCATGATTCCGTGCAGGTCGAATCTGATCTCATGTTGATTTTCTGTTCGTCGCCCCTGTAGATCGCCGTCCTCTCCTTCAGTGTTATATCTACTTGCCTACGTCCTGTTTGCTTTTTCTTTGTTTTGTCCAACCTTTGTCACTCGTTTGTATACATACACGTTCATTGGTCTATAGATTGCCGTTGAAATGCCAGGCCGAGGGTTACTCAGGCTCACAGCCGGGTGGGCCCTGCTGTCACTCTGTGTGGCAGTAGATACCTGGCCGTACATGACCCTGCAGACTGCGCCATACCAACCTCCGCAGATCCAAGTCACCAAGAGCGGCACCACCGACCCGGGGTATCTCTTTGTTGGCCCCCGGGGCAACAAACCAGAAGGCACGGCGGCGTTGATTTACGACGAGGACGGCAACCTGGTCTACCAGGGCCCGGACGAGGTGACGGCCAATTTCCGCGTGCAGCGACTGTTCAACCAGGATGTCATCACCTTCTGGGCCGGCAACATGACCGACCTGGGCTTTGGATACGGCTCCGTCCACATTCTCGACAACACCTACCGGGAGATCTACACGGTGACCCTGCAGGGGAACTTTGTAACCCCGGACAACATTGTCCCGGATTCGTTCATTGACCTGCACGAGAGTCACATCTCGGACCGCAATACGTTGCTGGTCACGGCCTACAATGTCACCCAGCAGTCGCTGACATCGATCGGGGGGACGCCGGAGGATTACATGCTGGACAGTCTGTTTTATGAGATCGACATTGCTACCAATGAGATTGTGCATTCGTGGAGTGCACTGGAGCATGTCGACCAGATTGCCTTGACGGATTCCAAGCAGGGGATTGACGTCGATCATGGAACGCACGACCAGCCGTGGGATGCGTATCATATCAACTCGGTGGAACTGTTTGACGAGGGGTATCTCGTCTCTTTGCGTCACTACTGGTCTGGGTATTATGTCCATGCTAATGGGACGGTCATGTGGCAATTCAGCGTATTACCCCTTTACCCACCCCTTTTTTGTGTGCGTTAGGTACTGACGGACCAGGGCGAACTGGGCAAGGGCGACTTTACACTAGACCAGGCCGGGGTCTTCTCCTGGCAGCACGACATGCGCATCTACAACAAGACAGAAACCGGCATGATCCTGAGTCTGTTCAACAACGCCAACACCCCTACGGAGACTGTTGCGGCGTCGACGGGTTTGAGTTATGCAGTGGATCTGGTCAACCGCACGGCAAAGACACTTCGCACCCTGAGCGACAGCAAAGACGTCATCCACAGCGTCAGTCAAGGCAACTACCAACAGCTGAGTTCGTCGGGGCATGTCGTGCTGGGCTATGGGTCGATTGCCAAAATCAAAGAGTTTGACGCCAACAACAAGCAGGTCCTCACGGCGCAGTTTGGCACCGACAACGAGGTGGCCTCGTACCGGGGGTACAAGTGTGCCTGGAAGGCGACGCCGTTTTGGGCACCGGCGATTGTGGCTCGTCGGGTATCCCATGATTCTGCGCAGGTGTTTATGAGCTGGAACGGCGCAACTGAGTATGACAATTGGGCTGTGATGGCCGCTGACGCGCCAGACTCTGTCAGTACCACCATTGTCACTACCTTTAAGCGCACTGGCTTCGAGACGTCTGGTACGGTTCGGGGGTTAAAGACAAAGTATCTCCAGGTGGTTGCTCGTCGGGGAGATATTCCTCTGGGCATGTCGCCTATTGTCAGTTTTTAGCACGCCAGTGTATTTCATCTGTCACTGCATCTGTCACTGTACATATACATCACATTTCACATACTATTAATAGACAGCATAGCGTGGACTATCGACTGTTACTCAACTCAACGCTTACTGACTGTACATTAACTCGGGTACATCGTTGCACTACGGATGTACCACATCAAAGCCTACACTGTACACAGAGTAGACATGATATCACTTGGCTAGAATTTCTAGATATATAAACCGACCATCACCCTCAACATAACCTCACTTCAACCTAACCTAACAACAACACAACAACGCCAGAACAGAACAGAAACTCAAACTCAAAATGCATTTCAACCTCCTCAGCCTCGCGCTCTGTCTCTCTCCCCTGGCTCTAGCCATCCCTCACCAACCAGTCCCCATGAAACCACCCCTGCCCATGACCATGAAAATAAGACCAACAAACCAAACCCTCGGCCACGCCCTCATCCACAACACCTGCACCACCACCATCTACCTCTGGTCCGTCGGCTCAACCATCTCCCCCCAGTTCACCATCCCCCCAAACACCACCTACACCGAGGCCTACCGCCGGGACCCCGCAAGCGGCGGCATCGCGCTGAAGATCACGCGCGTGCAGGATGGGCTGTATGCCGCAGCGCCGCAGATGGTGTTTGCGTATAACCTTGTGGGAGAGCAGGTCTGGTATGATTTGTCGGATGTTTTTGGGGATCCGTTCCTAGGGAGTCCTGTGAGGGTGGAGTATCGGGGGCTGGTTGGGGAGGGTGAGGAAGACGAGGAGAAAAAGATTGAGTGGGAGGATGGGGTGTCGCCTGGGGGAAGTATGGTTAGGGTTGCGGGTGCGCAGGGGGATTTGGTTCTGACGGTTTGTTAGATCTATCCTTGGAGGATCTTATGGAGGTGAGATGAGATGAGATGGAGGGGACGAGGACGAGGATGAGGGGTATGGTATTATGGTAATGCTATGTTCTATTTGCTTTCGTGCTATGCGGTAGTAATTTAATCTGTGTTCTTATGATATTAGTTATCTGATGGTATTTACTGTAGGAAAAGGTGTAGTTGTGTACTGTTGGAGCATATAGTCCTCAGTCCCCACGTTAACCTCGGCATTTATCTTAGTATACAGTTGGAGTAGTAGAGCATACATTCCTGATCCATACGCTGATGGCGATGATTGCTGTCATTCTTGAGTAAACACGGAAGAAACACGTGTCGTAGTACAGACTGCTGAGCTGAAGAAGATCAAGAATGCCGTCTATTCGCTCGGTTGGCCGAGATTATGTTCTGACTCCTTTATGGACGCTGGATATTCGGCCAGAAGACCGAGGCTGACCCGCTGAATAAATAATTGGAGATCCCCGTTAATATTCCCCGCACTTTGCCATCTCCCTTGTTCCCTTGCTCTCTCTCAACATATCATCACGACAACTCGTCCTAATCAAGATGACTTCAATACGTGTTGTGCCCTCTGCCGCCAACAGGGCCCTCAATCTCCTCCGCACAGTGCAATACACCCATCCTCCCTCCTGTCCCTGCCACTCCAACCCCAATCACCACCATCACCTGCAATCCAACCATGTCCGCCGTCTGGCCACCCCCGTTGACCCCTCGCGCCAGAAAGAGTACGCCTTTGAAATGGCCGCCTCGAGTATCCGCTTCGGCCCTGGCGCGACGAGGGAAGTCGGCATGGATTTCGCCAATATGAAGGCCAAGCGCGTGTGTATCGTGACCGACCAGAATGTGGCCAAGCTGGATGCTATGAAACAGGCAGTGGAAGGTCTGTCAAAAGAGGGGATCGAGTTTACGGTCTATGACAAGGTGCGCGTGGAGCCAAAGGATAGCTCGTAAGTGCAGACTGCAGACTGCAGTGACGGAGTCAGGCACGCTAACCTCCAGCAGAGTGAAAGATGCTATTGCGTTTGCAAAGCCATATAACCCCGATGCCTTTCTGGCTGTCGGCGGCGGCTCGGTCATCGACACGGCCAAGCTGATGAACCTCTACACCGTCTTCCCCGAGGCCGACTTTCTCGACTTTGTCAACGCCCCCCTTGGCAAAGGACTCCCCGTCACCAAGGCCCTGCGGCCGCTGGTCGCCGTTCCAACAACTGCAGGCACCGGTTCCGAGACCACAGGAACCGCCATCTTCGACCTCGTGTCGAAAAAAGCCAAAACAGGCATCGCCCACCGCAACCTCAAGCCCACGCTGGGCATCTGCGACCCGCTCAACACCCGCACCATGCCCGCGGCCGTCCACGCCTCTTCGGGTCTTGACGTCCTCTGCCACTCGCTCGAATCCTGGACCGCCATCCCCTACAACGAGCGCACCCCGCGCCCCACCAACCCCATCAACCGCCCCGCCTACCAGGGCGCCAACCCGATTTCCGACATATTCTCGCTCCAGGCCCTCCGCAGCACCGTCAAGTACCTCCCCCGCGCCGTCCGCGACCCAGACGACTTTGAGGCCCAGTCCCAGATGCTCCTGGCCGCCACCCTGGCCGGTGTTGGTTTCGGGAATGCCGGTGTCCATTTATGTCATGGCATGAGCTACCCCATCTCCAGCCAGAACCCGGGGTACAAGCATGCGGGGTATGACGTGGACCACCCGATTATTCCTCATGGTGTGTCTGTCGCCGTCACCGCGCCGGCGGTTTTCCGCTTCACGGCTGCCTCAAACCCCGACCGCCATCTGGCTGCCGCTGAGGCTTTTGGCGTGGATGTCTCGAATGTCAAGCGCGAGAGCGCCGGCGAGGTCCTCGGCGAGGCGCTGGCCAAGTTCTTGGCCGAGCTGGGCGACCAGCCGCGTGGTCTGAAGGATCTGGGCTTTAAGCATTCGGATATCGACTCGTTGGTTGAGGGGACGATCCCGCAGCAGCGGGTGTTGATGCTGGCGCCGAATTTGAGTGGCGAGCTGGAAAGAGAGAGGGAGGAGTTGAGGGGGTTACTCGAGCAGTCGATGGAATATTAGTGTCTCTCGTACATAACAAAACAATGCATTCTATCAACGCCACCGTACTCCATGATATGCAATCACTATACATGATACTTCTATATGCTATCCTCCCAGATAATCCTCAGGCCTATCACCCCCATCGAAGACGCCACCCGGTCCAGCCAAGTGACAGGCAAAGCCTCGCTCGACGCACTCGACACCCCGCGCTGAAAGTCCGACACCACGCAGAAGCCTCCTCGGCGTCGACCAACCCGAAGCCAAACCAGCAGGCTCTGCAACGCAGCCACCATATCCTCCGCCCCCTGGAGTAGGAGCCCGGGGCCAGTATCCCCTCGACCACTTGGCCCAATTACCCCCCGCAGCTCTTGAACCAACCGAACCAGCCGGCCCTTGGTCGCCCGCACCCTGGCTACCAGCCCCTCACCCACGCCTTCACCCTCCACGGGGTTCTCTCCCTCCGAGAAGTCCTCCGGGAAGTCCTCCGGCGAGGCCTCGGCAAAATACCTCGGACACCGCACAACCTCCATCCAAATCCGCTCACAAACATCCACCACGCGCGCATCGCGCCCCGCCTTGCGCACATCCTCGGCGCGGATCCTCCCCGCAAACCGCAGCCATTCCTCCTCGTCTAGGAAGCACGCGCGCCCCTCGTAGATGGCGGTTGCGACGAGGAAGCCGCGGAAGGCGATGTAGCAGCCGCGCGCGAAGCCGGGGCCTTCGGCTCCCGCTCCAGCGCTCGCGCTAGCTGGTGGTTGTTCGCCGCTGGCGCTGGTGGGAGTGTGTGGCTGGCTGTCGTTGTCGTTGTCGTCGGTGAAGTGCAGACCCGGCCCCCTCGCTAGCATGATCCTCCTCACACCATCAACATGCACGATGAACGCGTCCGGCGAGGTCCGCGCGTACATCTCGTACACCGCGAGCATCATGATGGTGGCTAACAGCGGGGCGGACAGTGCAGCGGGGGAGTGCAGTGCCGCGACAACGTGTGTGAGTGCGTGCGCGTACAGCTGGCGGCTGCGCCGGGTGTACTGCGCGGGATCGGGGGAGAACTGCGCGGTGTAGATTGACGTGAGACAGGCGAGGGTGGCGGCGAGGTAGGGGGCTGCGCCGGAGGCGTAGGAGGAGGCGACGTGCGCGAGGAAGTCGGGGCGGTTGTGTGCGCGGAAGATGTTGGAGGTGTAGAGCGTTGGAAAGGCGGAGTGGAGAAAGGAGGCGAAGAGGTGTGGTTGTTGGAGTTGCATTTGCATTTGCAGTTGCATTTGGTGGAGGTGGGTTTGGGTTTGGGCGGCGGAGGAGGGGTCTTCTGAGCGGGTCTGGCGCATCATTGCGATGGCGTTGTTGCGAACGGCTGCTGCAGCTGCCGCTGCAGCATCTGTGGTTGACTCTGGCCGTCTGCGAGACTGGGACCGTGACTGGTGCCGTCGTTGGAGGGCTGGTCCTTCGTCCTGGAAGCGAAAGGTGCGGCGGTAGCCTGGACACGGGCGGCCGTATTTCCGGCATTGCGAGCATTGGGGGACGGCCTCGTCGCACTGTTTTGTCAGATTGGGTCACAATGGCAGAGGAGGGGGAGCACCAACCTTGATCCGTCTTTCGCGGCACAGCGAGCACCCTGTGCTATGGGGGACTCCGACCATCGTATCTTACAGGCACGGCCAGCGTGGACAACGTTGACAACAATCTACAGAACTCTAAAAGAAACGCTTGCAAGACGACAAGAAAGGAATGTGTTGAAGGAATGTGTTGAAGGAGAGTTTGTGTGTGTGTGTGTGAGAGTTTGATGAATTCAATCACATCGAGACGAGGACCTTTTCTATGCATCCCAGAGATGAACAGGTGCAAAAGGACCCCCAACTGGCCGAATTCTGGAAGTACGAGCACACGCCGAATGACGACGTCCAGACTGACAATCGCCAGTCTCAGGACAGACCGTTAACCTTTTTTTGGATCTGCATCTCGACCGGCTGTTGAGCTATGATGATCCTGCAAGGGCCACGAGGTGCCATGCTATGGCCCATGGCCCCCACGATTCTTGACGTTGACGTCTCGAAAAGATTTATCGAGGATACTCCGTAAAATATCCTGATGCTGACCAGCTAGACTGACTCGTTGCTGCCATGATCTCAGGCGATGCTGGTATAATTATCCCTCACGAACGAATCGCTGCCCAGCAAGCATGGGGGCCGTGACAGAGAATCAAGATGAGGTCAAGTCAAACTCTCAAACGGTAGCTTGATGAATCCGAAGTCAACAGGTCGGCTAGTGATTAAAATAGCATCATCCTCGTAGTGGATGCCTCATGATTGGCGCGTTTCTCGGCGCGGCTCTCGTTAGACGGGATATACGAGCCTGCATCGATGCTCTGCTGATCTGTGCTTTGCCTTTTTTGGATACCCACTCGTGAAACAATCGCCAAAGAGCTAGAGGAGTCAGTTACAGAATTGGATGATACGATGTGACCCACTTGGCTCGTGTTCGTCAGTATCCTGAAAGCCCTCCTTCGTATGGATGGCCCTTATGGCTGGATGATGATATTGATGGGTAGAGTGCTTACCCTCTAATAATACTAACAGTCTGCACTGGGCCATAATGACTAGAATAGCAACACGATGATGATATGGCCCGTACCCCACATACCTTCATTCTTTCCTTCTCTCTAGTGAGCCGCAATAGGAAATGATTTGATCGGTCATTCTCTTGGTCGAACTTAAGAGATACCAAGTCAGGAAACGGAGAGCTTTGTCGAAAGGATGATGATACATCAAGTACTCTATCTCATGCTCATCTCATCAAGTCTCAAGGGACATGATATTCAGCGGCAAACTCGACAATAACAAACATCAGATGACACAAGATAAAAGCAAAGAAGGACAATCTACCTATTGCCAAAGATGAGGATCATGATATCCACGAATCACAGAGACGCCGTCCCGCAACCCCGCAGTCTCACAATGTACTCACTTTATGCAGATTAACCAGTCTCGCGATGATTGGTACGGGGAAGAGATACACACATGAGCTGCAATAAGATGTGATGCTATTGTTCGAGGTATACCTGCCTTAGTGGTTACAGCATACTGGTGGCGTTTTGGCCCAATGGCTGTCAATGTATGCACTCTGGCTAATGCATTCCCCTCGACAGAGTCAATTGACTACGGCCTCATTGATTTGGTTATATATCAGGCATAAAGCTTCTAATCCAACCACTGGTTTCTTCAATACAATCGTTCCACTCAAACGGCCGCAATCATGCCCTCAGCCAAACCGCCCCCTCCCAAAGTCCTCGTGCCGGAAAAACTCTCGCCAGATGGACTGGCTCTTCTGCGTGCGTCGCTCGAAGTAGACGAGCGAAAGGGTCTGGATGCGGATGAACTTCTCCAGATCATTCCCGAATATGAAGCTCTGGTCGTCCGCTCCGAAACCAAAGTCACGGCCAGTCTCCTTCGAGCCGCCAAACAACTCAAGGTAGTTGCCAGAGCGGGAGTAGGAGTGGACAACGTGGGTGAGTTAGCCCCTAGTCCCCAGGCTTGATCTATGGCACACTGACAAGTCACGGCACAGATGTCGAGGAAGCCACCAAGCTAGGCATCGTCGTCGTCAACTCGCCGTCAGGCAACATCGGGGCTGCTGCAGAACATACCATTGCCCTCCTGATGGCCATGGCGCGGAACATCCCCGAGGCCTGCAGCAGTCTGAAGAGCGGCAAATGGGAACGGAGCAAGTTTGTCGGAGTCGAGGTGAAGGGCAAGACCTTGTCGATCATCGGTTTGGGAAAAGGTGAGCTTCTGCATGAGGAACGAGACATCATTACACTACTATGCGGTCGAGTGTATGGCTGACTGAACAGTCGGCTTGACGGTTGCACGACTGGCCAAAGGGCTAGGAATGAACGTCAACGCGCTCGATCCGTATGCGTCTCCTGCCGTGGCGGCGTCCGCGTCTGTCACCCTGGTCTCATCACTGTCAGAACTACTGACTACGGCGGATTTTCTCACCATCCACACGCCGTTGATCGCGTCAACCAAGGGGATGATCTCGACGGCCGAACTCGCGCAGATGAAGGCTGGCTCCCGCATCCTCAACGTCGCTCGCGGCGGCACCATCGACGAAGCCGCTCTGCTGGAGGCCCTGGACGCAGGCCATCTGGCCGCAGCCGCCATCGACGTCTTCACGTCCGAACCTCCCCAGCCCGACTCGACTGCCGCCCGGCTGATCGCCCATCCCCGCGCGGTCGTCACTCCGCACCTCGGCGCCTCCACGGTCGAAGCGCAGGAAAACGTCTCCATCGACGTCTGCGAGCAGGTCCTCCAGATCCTCAACGGCTCCCTCCCACGCAGCGCCGTCAACGCGCCTCTCATCCTGCCCGAGGAATACCGCAAGCTGCAGCCGTTTGTCCGGCTCGTTGAAAAGATGGGCAGCCTATACACGCAGCACTACGCTTCGACCGTGGGCGGGTCCATGACGCGCAACACTTTTGATCTCATCTACCACGGCGAGGTGGCAGGCATCAGCAACACGCGGCCGCTGTTCGCCGCGCTGATCAAGGGCCTCCTGGCCCCGATCAGCAGCTCCGAGGGCATCAACATCAACATCGTCAATGCGGAACTGGTCGCGCGCGAACGCGGCATCTTCGTCAACGAGCAGCACTCGCGCGATCCGGCGGATCATTCGTATTCGTCTCTTGTGACGCTTGTCGCGAGGCCGCCTTCGCGCGCCTCGTCCCGTGCGCCTGCGCCGGAGGCTACCTCTCAGGTCGGACCTGTGCCGCAAGACCAGCGAATCATCTCCGGGACGTGCAGCGGCGACCAGCCGTTGATTAATCGGCTGGGCCGGTTTGAGACCTCGTTCGTCCCGGAGGGAACGCTGCTCATCTGCGAGAACTACGATTCTCCGGGGAAGATCGGGGCGGTGGGAAGTCTCTTAGGGCAGGAAGGGGTCAACATCAACTTTATGACGGTGGCTCCTGTTTCGAGGAAGTTTGCATTGGCGTCTGGGGAGACGGACGATGGAGGTTCTAAGCACGAGGCGTTGATGATCCTGGGGATCGACAAGGTGGTGGACCAGCGAGTGGCTGATGGGTTAGTCAAGGGGGGAGGAGTGTTGAGTGCTAGTGTCATTTCTCTTTGACAGAGCATCCTGAATGGCAAGAATTGTCCTGTGATCCGTAGTAGTTAATCTATATTGTGGCAGATGACCTGTCAGTGTCGATCGCAGTCCCCGCATTATGCAGAGCATTCACAGTCTAGGGCATAGCACACATACCAGAAGTAAATAGATAAACAATGCATTCCCTCAATCCATTTCACGTCAATCGCATCAAAATAATCACATCATCACAAGGTCCATAACTATAATAATCATATCATCAAAATGAAAACACCATTAATCCTTACTCTACTATCAATAACACTCCCCTCCGCAACAGCGACAACCCTCCAATCCCCCCTCGACTCCCCCAACAACAACAACAACAACAACAACAACAACAACAACAACAACAACAACAACATGAAATCAGGAAACCCCATAATCCAAGGCTGGTACGCCGACCCCGAAGCCCGCATCTTCGACACCAACTACTGGATCTACCCAACCTACTCCGCCGCCTACGAAACCCAAACCTTCTTCGACGCCTTTTCCTCCCCGGACCTCCTCACCTGGACCAAACACCCCCGCATTCTGGACTTCGGGGGGATCCCCTGGTCCACGAATCGGGCTGCTTGGGCGCCGAGTGTGATTCGTCGGCCTGCTTCGCCGACAACCAGTGGCCGTAGCAGTAGTGCTGCAGGGGAAGGGGAGAATGGGCATGAGTATGATTACTTTATGTACTTCTCCGCCGGCGACGGGGCAGGGATAGGCGTTGCGAAATCGACGACTGGACGGCCTGAGGGTCCCTATGCGGATGCTCTTGGAAAACCGCTTATCCCGACCACGGTGTTTGGGGCGGAGCCAATCGACGCGCAGGTGTTTATTGATGATGATGAACGGGTGTGGTTGTATTTTGGGGGGTGGAGCCATGCCGTCGTGGTGGAGTTGGAGAGTGATATGGTGAGTTTGAAAGGGGAGTATCTGGAAATAACACCCAAAGGGTATGTTGAGGGGCCGTGGATGATGAAGAAGGAAGGGGTGTATTATTTCATGTTTAGCGTGGGGGGGTAAGTTTCCCTCCTCTTCAGCGATGCGAGGCAAAGTGCTAATGGTTGGTGGCAGATGGGGAGATGACTCCTACGGCGTGAGTTATGTTACTGGGGCGTCGCCTACGGGTCCGTTCTCGACGGAGCCTGTCAAGATTCTCTCCGGGAATGCGACGGTTGGCACCGGGACGGGCCATAATAGTGTGATCACACCAGATGGAAAGGACTACTATATCGTCTACCATCGGCGGCCGGTGAATGACACCGAGCGCGACCACCGCGTGGTCTGTATCGACCGGATGGAGTTTGATGCAGACGGGAATATCCTGCCGGTGGTGATTACGACTGAGGGCGTAGATGCAAGGGCATTGGATCAGCCAAAGACTGTTTAGCGTACATGCCTGAGCTTCATGAGTATCAATAGTGCTATCGTATACCTTCAACGCCAAACTCCATAATGCATGGGTATCATATCAAAACATCGAGCTGCGCTTTTTATGCAACTTTGAATCGTCCGACGACCGTCGGAACCCAAAGAAACTACTCTTTTTCGGCTGCAGCTGCCCCTGTCCCTGTCCCTGACCTTGTGGGCGCGGCGGCTGCAAGAAATGCGCCGTCGAGTGCGGTCGAGGCGGGGGCACAGAGCCAGGCGCATGCGGCCGCGGTGTCGCAACTGGGCCCGGCATCAGATGCAACATGGACGGTGCCTGCTGGTGGTAGTAGTATCGCGGATTCGGCCGCGGTGGGGGATGCGGTTGCTGCTGTTGCTGCCGGGGAGGTGGTTGAGGACGCGGCGACTGGGCAGGAGGACGCGCAAGGTTCACGCTGCTGGCGCGCACCTGCTGCTCCTCGCGGCCGTAGATCTTCTGCAGTCGGCGAGTCTCCTTGTCGATCTCGGCCTGGCGCTTGCGACGAGCCTTCTCCTCTTCTTCTAGTTTTTTCTTGGTCCGTTTTTCCTCCTCCTTGCGCGAGAGTTCTTGCTTTTTCTTCTGTTGCTGCGTTGGAGCTGGGGCTGGCGTTGGGCTTGGCCGTGTGACTGGAGTCTCTGCTGGACGCGAGGGCGCAGGCTGTTTGCCGTTGGTTTTTGTATTCGAGGCTACCGGCGTAGGCTTCTGATTCTGCAAGCCTGTACCATTTTGTACCGTTGGGCTGGCACTGGCATTGACAGTACTGCCTGTCGGACCAGCCACAGGCTTCCTTCCCACCTCATCCCTTACAATCCGAAACGCGTCTTTCATCGGGGTAAAGTAGACATCGCGGATGGTCACCGCTCCTAGCAAGAGCACAACCTCCAGCCCCTTGAAATCCTCCATCTCAACCCGGTACAGGTTCGGCTCGTACAGCGTCAACTCCCGTAGCGCCTTGAAGATCGACAGCGTGATATCCGGCTCCTTGCTCTTCGTCTTCCCCTCCGGCAGTGTCGACGTCTTCCCTGACAGCAGACACGTCAGGTCCTTGGACAACTTGCTATCCTTGCGCCAGCTGAACCGCAGTTTCGGCGTCGTGTCCGCCAGGGCCGGGTCGGTCTGCGTGCGGTCGAGCGTCGAGGACGACGGCTGCCGAAATGTGTGCTGTGGCATCTCAAATTCCCACGTTGCGGGCGTATTCCACGTCTTGTGCTTGTAGCGGATCGTCACCTGCTGATCCGGGTTGTAAAGGTGGACGATGAACTGCGAGGGGAGAATGGGTTCTGGGGGAGGCGTGACCCCGCCGTTCAGGCGGATCGCCTCAGCGGATAGACTGGGTTGCGTCCATTCCGGGATGATTAGGATCTCGCCGTAGACGACATCTGGCACGAAAGGATCACAGAGCGCGACGGCATAGCGGTTCTTGGAGGAGGGGGAGGCGGGATCGGGGTAGCGGAGGGTGTAGGCGGGCTCGGGGTCGTCGCCGTACTGGCAGAGATAAATAGTCCACAGATGTTTTTGTTGGTTATTCGGTCTGAGATAGAAGGCTGTCGTTGTCGTCAGCAGTCAGTCAGCGGCTCGGTCAGTCTTCAAGCTATCTTTGGTGTATGAGTGGATGACGTACTGGGAAGGTTCTCGTCAAGCATTGTGCATGGATATCGCTACGGCGTGAACATTCAATGAGAACCGCCGGTCTGCAGTGGTTGAGACAATTCGGCCATTGATAAGTGGCCACGAGTTGAAATATACCACTGATGGAAAGAGGAAGTGGAAGTCGTTTCAGAGGTGCCTGGTGATAAGCCTGAGGCTTGCTTCTCTGGGGTATTGCCCGCTATTGCGCCACTGGATCCGCACCTAAAAATAGCGCATGTCCATCTTTCCTTGTCTTCGGAGAGCTTCTACTGAACGTTTCAAGTTGTGTCGAATAGGCAGCTATATGTTTACAACTCTAACTCTTGTCTGCAGATCTGCTACTATTGAGAAGCATTGGCTGAACGATGATAGGCTGACTGTCGATACTGCCGTCTCACCATTGTCCACTCATGTATCATATCTGTCAGGAAATAGGCAGAACTCAACTCAGTTCAATGGATGGCAATTCAGCTATTTGCACAAATCACAAAAGTTATATACTGATCTGACAGATCCTCTAACCCTGGGACTGAATTGAACCTAGGACTATTCAACTCTAGCCGTCAGAAGCATTCCGACATTTCAACAACCCAGCACCAACAGAATGAATCAAAAAGCCTGCTCGCAAATATGATTCTGACATGATCTACATACGAGAACAAGGTCAATCTCGTTGCCTTGAGCACTGCCCCGAAGGATGGGTGAAGTCTGCCTCGTGGATCAGGCCACAGCTAGTGATCAGAATCGTGCAATTGGGCTACTCCATCGTACTCTGCCTCTTAGCTCAGATTGGGGCTATCTAGGTGGAGGCTGGTGCGCCTACCCTTGTTTATGATTTATTGGAGTTACAGTGGGCCTGACTCGGGTTCTGAAGGACTGACAGGACTTGATTGTATTGACCGAGGATCCCGCTATCGAGTGAATGGCTCGGGATGAAGTACATGATGTTCTCACGCTGGTTCTCAACTAATTTCTTGTCTTCCCGGCCTGGCGGATCTCGAATCACCCCCTCAGAGCAATGCATTTCATCATCGGGCTGTGGTGTAGCAAAGACCGTTGGACGCGTGGCCTGGGATGAATTAGTGTCTGTCCAGTCTGGTCCTGGTCTGTCAAGCACGTACCGTATGAAAACAACGTCGATCCAATGGATTGAGCCCGCTGGTTATGACTGTATATCTAGAATCGGTCAGTCTCGTCCAACCTGGGGAGTGGAATCCTAACCTTTGCAGTAGATAAATAATGCTCTGTAATCTCCTGTTCCAGGTCCTCATCGCTCATCCAATGCTCGAACGCAGCCTCTGCCGGTATCATGGTGTTGGTCTGTATCCAACATCCCTCCCTGGCGTACATCAGTAAAACATCTCGCTCATGTAAATGGGTGGGGATGAACTTATTCGGCGAGCGTCTGCGTCTCGCGTCTGTTGAACAGGCTCAATGGCCCTCATGAAATAAGTCAAGCAAACCCTATCCTCCATAAGCCATACACCAGCGGATCCAGGACGTACCTGACGTTGAGTCTCGAGTCCGGTTGTATGATACACTTGAATGATTTTGTCAACCCGCCAGTTGCCATGCCTGATCGAGATTAGCTGTGGCCTTTTAGGGGGAGGGTTCGAGACTTAGGAAGATCACAATATATTGGCTTTCGTCATCTGGCCGATTCAACAAATATATTCCATCCTGGAAAGTGGAGATCCATCCTGCTTCCGTTAGCTATTGAGGGTTGGGGTCACTTACTAGACTTAAGCTGATAAGCTGGTATTCAGAAGATCGAGCACAGGTATGCAGAACCTGAGAACCACATATTAGTATTTGCTTGCTTTCCCGGGCGGACTCACCTGTTCGATACTGCTCTGGTAGAGTCAAGAATGAACCGATACTATCTGCTGAGACGATCAGGAAAAGGCTCTGGCTGATTGCCGAAAGCACGCAGCAATCGATATTCTTATAGACGACGGCTCACAATGAATTACTTGACTTGAAGACAGTCTTTGTCGCTGTCTTGTTCTTGCGTCCGTTTGTTCTATTCTGGTCGACTCGGCGAGCTTTGTACTTTTGTCTCTGAGCACATAATGGCTATTGTTCGAGTGTTGCAAGTATGTCTTCAATCCACGGAAATTTTCCTTGAAGAGTCGCATCGAGTCCAATCATCGATGCGATCTCGAACCTTGTTCCTTGTCGGGGGATTGGATGTGAAACGGGTGCCTTTGTTGCGTCCGTTATTGAGGTCCCCGGCTTTGTTCGATTCAACCGCAACCCTTGAGATCGACTCTTTATTTCCCTCGTCTACAATCAAATGAAACACCTGAACCAATGGATTGCTTTCTATCTTGCATCTATTTTCGTCTAGATCTATCTTCAGTCCAATCATGCAGCAGCCAACACTTGGCAAGTAACATCCAACGTCTCAGACTCTGACACCCTCGACCTCCTTGCCCTCCGGAACCGTGGTTTGCTCGCGCTCGGCTGTGCTCAGTTGCAAGCCCTGGTCATCCCATCCTTGTGTGCCAAGCTTGTACAATGTCTTTTGTCTCTCACGGTCTAGCATGGGGCCGTCCTTACCACGGCGATGGCGTGATTCCACTGTCTCAACCATTGTCGCATTGTCGCCGTCTAACGGGTAGCCCTCCAGGTCATCTTTGTGTGTCTCGTCGGAGAAGACGAAGCTGCGGTATTCCGTGTTGCTCCAACCGGTTCCTTATACAAGCGTCAGTCACATTATTCTGGTCATCAGAAAGCTGAGAAGACGAGGACAAAACATACCCTGGTAATGACTGCTATCCTCCCAGTCCTCCGTGAAATAGTGCAGGAAACCACCGTGCGTGACGACGACGATCTCCTTCTCCGGCCTCTCCTTCAACCAGCGCCGCGCCTCACGCGCCCGGTTCTTGATCGCCTCGTTGGTCGGCGCATAGCGACCCGTCTGAATACCGTCAGTCTCCCTTCCCCAACCCAAAACGAAGGAAGGCAACAAACCTTGCTGTTCCATCCCTCGTGCACTAAACTCATGTCCACGGGGATTCCCTGCTCCTCCATCTCCTTCCGCAGAACCTCCGGGTCACTCCCCGTATCGCAGGGAACGTCACTTGTCTCTTGCACATCCGGCAGCAGCACGATCTTCATATCCTTGTGTTTCTCGAACACGGGCTGGAAGCTCTGGTATGCAGTGTAGATGGTCCGCCGGAGAGGCGACGCGGTGATCAGCTCGATCCGATCATGGAAGGGGAAGTTGTCGCGAAGGATGCGACATTGTTCGTTTCCGAGGTCGGTCAGGGAGGGATCGTGGATGACGTGGTTCGCTGTGCTCAGGTTGTGGACGCCCTGATGGTATGGTTAGTTTCGAGTACGCAGTAAGATGTCTGCAAGGAGCACCATACCTGAGCATGGCGAACGCAATGGACAATTGGCGGCATTTTAAAAGTCTAGTAGATATCTAGATAGAGAGGGACAAGTTAGAATATAGAAGCGTGGGGTAGCGGGGCAGTCGACGATAAATCCTAGCAGGACACACGTACCTATCGGCAGCGCAAACAAAACGAAAAATTCTTCAGATGTATGACAGAAAATGAGGAAGGTTGTAAATCTGATTCTGAGGAACTTGGAGAATACTTAAATCAGTAAGGCTACTGTTGGTTGTGACTGGTTGAGTCAATCCCGGAGGACAGCGCACCGTGGGGGTGATGTTGAATATGACTGGACAACAGCAGGACTCAAGACTTACATTCAGAATCTCTATGCAAAGCGTATAGATCGTCTATGTACGAGAAAAAAAATAAACAGGATAGTGAAGAAACAGACAAATCTACTACAAAGATCAGAGTGGGAGCAATCATGGCAAATCCCGCCTTTCCATGGCAGCAACGTCATTTGTCGGGGGAAACTGGTCCGAAGACTGGCAGGCAGGTTTGGCGAATCGCCTCACAAGAACATGGGCAATGGAAAGAGAAAAATGAGACTGTAATGGGCAACGTATAAGCCCTCCATGAATATGATCATATTATATACAGCAACGCCCTCTATGGCTGGATCCCGAAACCACCTAAATACGTCCTATCCTCCATGCACCCTGGCCATGAGTGGCACTGCAACGATGTACGGTATATCACAAACCAACCTTGCGGAGGGTATTATCTAGCAAGCGAACATAAGTTTGCCTGGTAAATCAAGCAACTCCAAATCCCCGAGCATTCTCAAGAGCTTTGTTAAGCTTCTCTTCCAAGACACTCTTTGATGAGTATTCCGGCAAAAGTAGTCGGCCGAAACAGGTCAAACTGGTCGGAAGGCGCTGGAGAAATGTCAGTCTGTTAACGCAGCAGAAAAGCGAGCAAGTACACTTACAGCATCACCCACACCGTTTCTCTGAATGACAAACATGATGCTCGCAATACCGTTCACAGGAACACGATCACTGGCCGTGACAAACTCCAAGAGCTGCGCCTTCTTCTCTGCAGAAAAGCCCTTCACAATGCTCCAGAAATCTCGGATGACTCGGTGATGGGGATCGAAGCCGCCTTCGTATCGGGCATGGCGTTCCAGTTCTCCCAGATCAATTTCCTGAATTCCTTCGACGACCGTCTTGAAAGCTTCTGGCGTAAAGATTGACAGGGCCGCTCGGTCTAGACACGTATAAAATCCACGCGCAAACGCCTCAAACTGGGGCCTGATCGACTTATCAGTAAGCCAGAATATGTAATCCTTGACGAACTGAGCACGGTTCTCATTCGTAACAAGGGCGGCCTCCTCAACTGGAGGCGTTGGGACGCAATGGTCAAGACGCTCTGATGTGCTCCGGTGCGACGACCCGCATTCGAAGAAATCAGCATGGTCCGCAGCCATAGAGCAGGGAGGACTCAGATCTGCGGGATCAGCATGCTGAGACAGCTCCGACCAGTTCGTTGCAAGCTCCGACGACTTGCCGCGGTCCCTTGCCCGCAAGGGCCATACAGCGTCTTTGCCAACCTTCTCCATGTCAACCGTTTCAACAGCGCCAAAGGCTTCGAAAGTGAATTCATATGTTCGCATAAAGACATCTCCCACGTCGCCGTCCTGCCATGACAATAATAACTCGAGTCCTTTCGCAAGCTCCGGCCAGCCATCTCGGATATGCTCCAAGTGTTTTACTTTGAGTCCGAGCAGCTTGCGGTAGAAGGCGACCGGAAAGTTAACCGGCAATGTCAAACCGTTATAGATCGCAAGCGACATGAGCAAGCCTAGGAGCTCGAATTTGTAGAGAGGTTCCAACGAACAAGGCTGGAACCAGGAGATACGGGTTCGCGCGTCCATTGTGAACATACCGTACGATGGATCCAGAGCTTCTGCCATGACGACTCGGAAAAACTCTTGCTGGACACCGCCGTGATCGAGGCCTTCTTCACCTTCGTCCATCCCCATCTGCACTTTCAGTGGACGCATCAGCTCTCTTCTCTCCCGCCGCCAGAGTTGGTTAAGAGCATCGGTGAGCACATTATCACGGCGGACCATGAGAACCAGATACGTAGACATCGATGTCTTCATTTGTGACAAAAGCATAACATCATCCTGTATGGGAATCGGTCCAAATGCGGTCTGGTTCACATGTCTCGAGGTCGTCATGGCAGCTTCGTAGTACTTGGACATGGCAGCGTAGTTCAGGGCGCGGAAATAAATGACGAGTGCTGAAGGAGGAAAAAGGAACGAATAGGACAGCAGATGCAACGTTTTGTTATTGGTCAACCTTCCGATCCATTCCACAGGCATATCCAGAGGCTCCAACCGCTCGCAGAGGAACGGGGTGTGGAAATCTTCCGGGACCAACCCCAAGCGGTTTCGCTGCTTGTACATTCGTGACAGAATCTCCACGACGCCTCCGGCAGAGCTGCTCCGTGAGATCTCAGGGTTACCATCCCATTCTCTCAAGAAAAGAGTCCGAAGCCATTCAGCGATAATCGCGGCCGCAGAGGGTGGGAGATCAGCGTGATCTGACTCGTCTGTTCCAGCTCTTAAAAGGCTGTAATGGTCGCCCAGGTTGTCCAGCAGAAGATCCAGGGCACTGTCTTGTCGCTTTTTGGAGAAATCTTGGAGGCAAGGATGACGCGCTTTCGATATCTCATAAAAGGCCAAGCGCGCGGTAAGAGCGCGCACCAGGCGGTTAATCAACCGCAAAGCCAGCTCGTGCTCAAGCTTGTCAGTGAGCTCGACAATGGACCGCGCCTTTGCTGGAGAGAGCTTTTCCATGTCTGCACTCGAAGCCACAGTCCCAAGAGCACGCATTTGAAGGAGCGAACGCCATGTGTGTGCATCGACTTGCGGAAGACTGCTGGTAAGGGAAAAGAAGGCAACAGTTGCAATATCTGCCGCGTGAGCATCGGCCAAATGTTCCTGGCCTTCAAAATCAGATGTTCGCCTACCGACGACTGGTATAGACGACGGCCCGGTTGAATTAGAATTGGTTGACGGACGGCGTGGTAGACGACCAGGCATTGAGAGCTCTTTTGGTGGCATAAACAGCGTCTCCACGGCGCGCCAGAGGCTATGGAGAGCAATATCCCAGGGACAGAAAGTAAAGAGCTTACTCAGTGATGGTTGTAGCTGCTGCAAATCAAGCTTCGAATTTGAGCAATCCTGCTCCGGGCCAGCCGTCTCTTCTCGAAATGAGCGAAGAATTTGCTTGGTAGAACCCAGTGCGTAGAATACACTCTGGGCAAGGAATATATACATTCGACGCTGGCGGGATGTTGCAAACTGCCATTCAGGATTCTCAAAGTTCCCTGTAGATTCCATGTAACGCAGCTCATCCGTCCATCTCTGAGCTTCTTCGTCAGATTGGACCATCATTTGCGCGAGCCCGTCGATGATTGCGCCATTTAAGTGACTTAGGCTTTGAACAGTCAGCGGTCGTTCCGCCTTTTCATAAGGGCTTTTGCATTTTGACTGGTCATCGTTCGAAGATTGTGTTTCTAATGCCAAGTGGTCGTCTCTAGCTGCCAGCGGCTTTTCGGCATCCTGATTCTGGGTGTCATTTAAGAATTTCGCACTATCCCACGACACACGCCTCTCCTTCTTCTTCCGCTGTGTCTGTGTGAAAGTCCCATCAAGATGTTCATTCCTGCCGCGATGTTTTTGCGGGCGATGCTTCAGCGCCGGCGGCGATGATATGTTAACCGATCCGTCAGTCTCAAGATGCGAATTGTAAGAGAGCTTTCGGCTTGGCCTCAAGTCTAACCGCGACTTTCCCTCTTTGACTGTGCGCGGACTTTGTTGATGCTGGTCTGTTTCAATCAAGGATATTCGTCTCACTTGGTGCTCGGGTTTAGATTCAACTCGCGGGGCCCGTCTATTCGCATCCCGCGACGAAGGAGTATGGGGAGCAACCCCCGGCGACTTATTTTGCAAGTTCGCACGCCGCCTTGCGCACGTAGATCCCATAGTAGTATTTGTATGTTCGCAACCCTCGCGTTTGGGTGACCGAACGTGCTGCTTACCCAAACGATCTGCATCTGAATCCAGCACGTCTGGTGACCGCCGTAGAGGGAGCCATTCGACCATTCGTAGCGAGAGAGTATCAAACAGGTTCTGCGTAAAGGATTTCGGGTCTTTCATTCGTTGCGTCGCGGACTGGTCGTCAACTGGCGCGGGTTCATTTTGTTGTCGCGATTCCATATACGATCCGGGCCCTATTCCCGTGTTGTCACAGGGCTTCGCAGATGCTGCATCTTGATTGACCGGCGCTCTATTCGCCGATAGGTCGCCAGCTGTCCTGCGACTCGATGCCGATGACGGACTTCGTGCTTCGGTACGGTCGGTCAATGCTCCGCGGCTTGACCGTCTCGATGAACGCAGATGATCTTGAGACGACAGCTCCGACGGGACGCGCTGGGTGTTACGGCAGAGACCACTCTCCGAATTATCCAAGCTAGCCAAGTAGCAGGCCAGGGTCCGGGCACTTAGCTCCGTGTAACGACGATACGGCCCTTCAGATACCCTTCGCCTGTAACTTGCGCAGGTCGGAGTGCGGCAGGCGGGATCTTGACATCCATGGAGAAGCTGATTTTTGTACCTTGATTATCAGAAACTCAGTTAGCCGTGACCCATGCCTCACCTCGCCGGG
Organism: Aspergillus lentulus; assembly: GCF_010724455.1. Next base: position 106,423 of record NW_022983897.1, on the reverse strand, counting down.
TTTTAGGTGGTTTCGTGGGACACACTCACTTTCGGACTAGAAGGTTGAACTGGCGCCGTCGCTCCTCTCTATACCAGAATAGAACTTGTGCCGGATCAGACACATCGATGGTGTTCTGAACAATGATATCTGGAGCGTTTGAAGGAAGCTTTGACCGATGGAACTGAGACCGGTCGACGCCAGCATCGTACGAGCTCACTGAAGCTCCGCGGAGCCTAGTCATCTTCGCGAACTGAGGAGCATACCTGAGCGATGGCAGTCAGGATAAACCCGTTCCTATCTATGTATAAGAAGCGGAAGAATATGGTTGATAGCGAGATGGTTGCGGTTGGAATCGTGAACACCGTATGAGACGGCCAGCTGTTCCTCCCCAAGCTGATATCATCGCCAGAGGCATCCTAGCCTCAGGCGCCAAGCCTCATGAGTGGAGATGACTAAAGCGTCTGGAACATTGATGATCCAGAGATATAGGGCCTAAACCGGAATAGGGCAGCCTTGTATTCAATTAACTTAGTCGGGCTTAGAGTAGGACGTCACGTGCCTTGAACGTCATCGCCACTGTCCAAAATTACGGCCTTAAAGCGGCAAGGCGAGGATTTTGTGCGGTTCGGATGGAACTTTATCGGAGGGGATTATTGATTATCAATAATTTCTTCGACCAGCACCCATCAAGTGAGATCAGGAACGCTTACTGATTGCCTGGCACCCTCCGGTTGCCCCTCATTTCTGTCGCTTGCCTTCAGTTTATCTTCTTCAGGACCTGACTCACTCTTCACTTCAGTGGGCTCAAGTTTTCGCATCGACTTGTACCCCGCTCGAATTTCTTCCCACAACGAGTAGTGGCAATCAACCGCCGCATCCTTTTTTGTCTGATACCCTTATTCTTTCGTCGATTACTTCAGTAACTTTCAAGATGTCTTCTCTTCCTTATACTTGCAACACCTGCTTGGTTGCGTTTCGGAGCAGCGATGCTCAAAGGGATCACATGCGCATGGATTGGCAGTAGGTTTTCCTGGAAGTCCATGGCACATCCGTCAACTCTCTAACATCGATAGTTTATATAACATGAAGCGCCGTGTTGCCTCTCTGCCTCCAGTATCCCAGGAAATCTTCAATGAAAAAGTCCTTGCCGCCAAAGCCACTTCGACAGCCGCTGCCGCCAAGGCGTCCTTCGAGAAGACCTGCCTTGCTTGCCAGAAGACATTCTACAGTGAGAACTCGTATCAGAACCATGTGAAGAGCTCCAAGCACAAGGCCCGGGAGGCGCGGATGAGCAAAGACCTTGCAGACGATTCGTCATCTGTCATGAGCTCCACCTTCTCTCTGGGCGAACCGATCAACAAGTCTCAGGAAGGCGACTCGGAAGTCGCCAAGGTTGCCGACAATCTCAAGACATCGACGATCGAGGAAGAGGATGAGGATGAGGAGGAGCTCGAGGACGGGTCTGAATACTCGGCTTCCCGCTGTCTGTTTTGTAGCCACAAGGCCTCGGACCTTCAAGAGAACACAGAGCACATGCGCAAGAGCCACGGCATGTTCATTCCCGAAAAAGACTACCTCGTCAACCTGGAGGGTCTGATCCACTACCTCTACCGCAAAATCAACGAGAACAGCGAATGTCTCTACTGCCATGCCATCCGAAACAGCCCGGCCGGCATTCGTACTCACATGCGGGACAAGGGCCATTGCATGATCGCTTTTGAGACCGAAGAGGAACAGATCGAGATCGGCCAATACTACGACTTCCGCAGCACATACTCCGATGACGATGCCGGGTCAGTAACCAGCGAGACACCAGAGGACGGCGGAGTCAAGGTAACCGGCTCGGACGGCGACGACGACGGATGGGAGACGGAAACCTCCGCCTCCTCCCTGGACGAGGACGAAGACGACGACGACTTCGATTCCCACAGAAAGGCACCCGTCGTGTACCAGACCGAATACGAACTGCACCTCCCCTCCGGAAAGAGCGTCGGCCACCGCTCTCTCGCCAAATACTACCGCCAGAACCTGCACAACTATCCATCGATGGAAGAGAAGATCGCCCGCCAACTCGCCATCGAGAACGGCGAAGTAGAGGAAGAGCGACCCCGGGGCCGCAACCCCACTCGCGCCCTCGTCACCCGTGCCAACGGCGGCCTCGGCATGATTGGCGCCACGGAGGATCAGAAACGGGTCGCGGTCATGTCGGAACGCAAGGACCGGACGCGTGCTATTCGGCAAGAACTCCGGTACAGAGACCGGGTCAACCGGGCTGCGAACAACCAGAAACACTTCCGGGTATGTACATCTTATTCTGATCTGTTTAGCAGGATGCTAACGTTGACTGCTAGGACCCCCTTCTGCAATGATCGCACCGCTGGTCTTTTTCTATCATGGTTCAATGGCTGTTTGGTTTGTCAAGTCGATTACTGGAGTTATTCAGGTGCATGCATATACATGGATGAGATGAGATGATCAAAATATCAAAAGTCTTATGCATATGACGAATTTCCCGATTTCGTAGTGCCATACCGGCAGTTTACCGTCTCTACAATCATTTCTTTATGATGGGAGAATAGACAAGTCGATTAGAATGGTTGGGTTACAGGCTATTTATGCATGGGATACGCTTCCCGGTTGAAGGATTCAAACGAACACCGTTATCGGTCGCTTTTTCCGTAGCCACATACAGTATGCTCATACACAGGCGTTGACATCAAGGACTCGCTTGCGCGATCGTCGCTCTGGCCGGCAGAGTGATGGAGAGGTAGAGGGGTGGAGAAGGGGAAAGAGACACCTTCCAACCGCGACAAAACTCATGGAGATAACAGGGGTGCTTCTTCGTCACGCCGGCCGTCCGAGGTTTTCGCGTGGGACTTGTGCTTGCGGCGGCGTTTCTTCTTTTTGTGTCCGTTCGGTTGTGTAGCAGGGGCGGATTGCTCTTCGTCAAGGTCGATGAGCTGACCGTCCTGACGAACGGGGAACTTGGCTTGCTTATTGGACGATCTTTCGTCATCGGAAGAAGTGTTGCTGCTGGTGGTGTGAAGGACGACTTTGCGGATTCCGTTGACGTCGACAATTTGTTCGGTGATGCTCCCGCTGCGGGCGGGTCCCTTGTGCAGGTAACCACTGCCCAGTCGGGTCTGTTCCTCAAGTCGGCTGGACGATGTGGTGCTGGTGGCGACGCTCGTCCTCGACGGCGGTTTATCATCCTGCTCGTGGACGGCTTCTGGAATGGCTAGTTCGAGGACACCGTTATCCGAGGCTCGATTGTTCATGGTGCCGTAGCCCAGCTTCACTGCGTGAACACCGTCTCGGGCGTCAATGCCAGATTGAAGGAGTCCAGCTCCTATGCCTCCGGCCAAGCCGGTAGATGTATTGTTGACGACCTGTGAGCCCGAGGTGCTGTGCCCGGAATCCATATCAGTGTGTCCCGATCGGCTGGGAGAGCCGCTTGCTCGCTTGATCTTCACGTTCTGGTAGCGAGTTTGACGAGGGCGGCTGGCCAGGTTGGACGGTCCGAGGTGCTTCAGGTGTTCGCGTATCTCGTCAGTGGTCCCTCGGTGAGTGAGAAAACAATCAGTCGAGTCGGAATTCTTGTCCGAGGTCTGGAGGCGCATATGGAAGCGAGGCGGAGGAGCTTCCACGGAGCTGCGACGCCGATCAACAGAGGGCATACGGGATTGGCCGTCGGATTCTAGCAGAGGCCCCGCGGACTCGAGAGCGAGCATGGGCGGCTCCTCGACAATGCGACCTTTCGGAACGCGAGACTTGGGAGCCGGAGCCATGCGCCTAATTGCCTTGTGTACATCAATGAAGACATCGGACTCGTCGATGATCTCTCTGCTCACTCGTCAGTGTCATTGGCCGGATAAGGGACAGCGCAAAACACGTACTCGCCAATTAGCTCCTCAATCACGTCCTCTAAGGTGACTACTCCTAATGCACCACGGTCCTCACCAGGATATTCCGAGACGAGAACCATATGAGACTTGCCCTCCTGGAAGAAGTTGACAATGTCCAGACAGCTGGTTTCGGGGCGAGTTTCGGGAAGCGTCGCCAAAGCGAAATCCCGCACGCGCTTGCAATCCTCGGGATCGTAGGTGATCAGCATCTTTACCAAGAGCATACCCACAAAGTTCATAGGGTTATCGGGGGCATGGATGGGAATGCGGGAGTATCCCTGGGACAGAATGAGATCCATAGTCGATTCGTCCAAGACGGTATCTGCAGACATGGTGAAGACATCTTCCATGGGCGTCATGATGCTTCCGACGGACTTTTCTTTCAGGTCAAGCACAGCGCTGATGATGGTAACTTCATCCGAGTTGAGCTGTTCTCCCGCCTCACCCAGGGTCTTGTGCAATGTCACCAACGTCTTCAGACCAGCCTTCTTGTAGATTGTTCCATGATCTTCACCCAGTAGTCTGTCCAGCAGCTTGGCCACGGGCCAAGCGACAGGGGACATGATGTACATGAGCACTAGGACGCAGGGAGCCATCCAGGCCCCGATCGGGAGACCGTATCGGACGCATATCGACTGAGGAACGATTTCACCAAAGATCACTGCGACATCATCAATACGACGCCAATTGGAGGGGTACCAATCAGAAGGCGGGAGAAATATATACCGATGAGTGCAGTACTGCCCAAAACAGCAGGCCAGCCTCCTCCGAGCGACCGATCGAGGATGATGGGGAGAGTCTCGTTAGTGATGACGTTACTGAGCAGCAAAGTGACCAGAACCCAATGTTTTCCCTTCTTGAGGAGTCGAAGCACGCTAGCGGCATTTCTTCGTTCGGATTTATCGCCTGACGATTTGATGACTTGCAGATAGACCTCATCCTATCGGATTGACGGGGTCGGGTTAGCTCAAGGGACTGACACTTCCAGGCCCCGATCGGGAGAGAATGAGAAAACATACCTGGCCCATCAAAGCAATGGTCAACCCAGCGAAGGCACCGCCGCTCAGCACGAGCGCAGCGGCCACACCTAAGTAGAGCCATAATTGTGGGTCATCGACTGGTTTGGGGTCGAATTCATGGCCGCCCAAGACTTGATAATGATTGCGGGAGGCGACTGTAGGAGCGGCGGAGATGAGGGGTATTTGGGTGGAAGCCAGAAGAAACAGTTTCGCTAAACCGAGGACAACGGGCCTCAAGGCCACGTAGCGGCTGGCCGAAGGTATAGCCATCAGCAGTTGGTGAGGGAGTGAAAAAGAGAGAAGTAAGTAGTAGCGCGGGCTACTGCAGAGACATATTTATGGCGAAAAACGATGATTCTAGTGTCTCTTGTCCTCTTTCTGGACTAGTTGGGGGACGAGACTCCCAGAGTGCCAAACCTAAGGCCAAAAGAGTTTCCGGGCCAAGCGGAGACTACCTTAGACTACGGTGGATGTCCCGATGACGTGCGGCCCTCTCTCGGCTGGTGGAGCTCCCAGCACGTCCTCAGTCCTCAAGCTCTGGGGGATCTATTTCTGTATCAGATCAACTGCAACGATGCTATCTACCAAGCTAGTGGGCTTCTCTTTTCGTTGTATCTAAAGAGGCAGAACCTCTTGTCGATGAGCTTGATCCTGCAAACGAACAACAGCAATGAGTTTCCACCTTCCATCCTTTCCTTGAGGCTTTTTTCTTTCTTTTTTCCATCTTTTCTTTTGCGACTAGATCTTATTGGGTTTAGTGCCTCATCCCTTGATTTGTATTATTCCAGATACGGACTGGTCCTGAGACATTGATACCCAATCAAATGCTTCGCCGAGTGCATGAGATTATACTAACCACTAACGGTTAGCCCTTAACCACAGCTTCCATTTCCGATTCTCCAAGCAACAACCGCAGTTGATCCATATCCACCAGAGTCTACCTACTACTCTGTACTGTGAAGAGTAAAGGAGAAGAATAACTGGACTACTCACGAGAGCTTAACAGCCTCTGTATCTTCTTAGAAGCTTAGTACCATTGTTCATTCAGCTGTGATGGCATGTATCCAGTCAGATCAGCATCAACCGCCAGCATGGTATAATAAAGTTGCATGTACTCGCTTTAGTCTATTAATCAAGCATAGCGAAACTACAATGATCGACAACGGAATCGCACTGGTGATCTTGGATCATATTGACGATGGAGAGCAGAGCAATCAGGTATAAGTGTCTCCCCGTCAGGGGATGAATTGTATTGTACCCTCGTTTACGGTGGATCTACTGGTCTCTGCGAGTAGAATTTGGAAAACTCATGGAATTGGTGTCCTCAACCTCCTCGATCGATGGTAGTGCTGTCCTAATGCCTCAGGCCAATCTGGATTGCCATAGTTGATCTACCGCGAAGATGCAAATAGTAGAAAGAAATATACAGCAGAGGAAGAGGAATAGACGATGTAGCATTGAGCAGAGTAAACAAGATGAAGTAGAGTAGATGAGATTGAAGGACGAAAGACAAATGATCTTTCACTGACGAACCATGGCAAGAAATGCAATGTAAATGCTGATCCAGGAGCTGTATATTAGATGCCTGATGAGAGGCCCTTCTTTTTACCGAACTGACAGACGGGTTATCTGGAGGCTGGAGTCTACCTACAAGTAACATCAGCCTTCGAATGACTGCTTCCACCTCGACGATAACATCCCCTCACATAAGGCGAATCAGCTCCTTTTGGCTGGTAATCTCCATAATCGAAGTGAATGATTCTGATATGGTGATATCGCCATGACCTACCGTAGTGACATAGCATCACGCTTTCACCATCGAGACCCGATGCTCCCAGCACGCCAATACGATGCCAGCGCCTTCTCTGGACCTCAATATTCACTCTCGAACCCTGTATCTCATCCAGACTGACACAGGCTTTGGTTCCTGCCCCCCAGCAGACGTGTGATATTCACTCAGTGCCCGTTTCCAGCCCGGTTCTGCTGCTGGTTTCCCAGGTTCACCTCCCAAAGGCCTCGCTTTGACAGGAGAACATTCACTCGATCTCGCTTAGCTGTTGCTGGAGCAGGTTTTGGTGATACTTGCCACTCATTTTGTTGTGTTCCCCTGCTCCTGCTCGACTCTTTCTCTCTCTCCTACTTCTCTTCTTCTTGTTCTCTGCGAAAGCATCCCATAGCACCATATTTGAAACCTCCAAACTGCTCTTCAACTCTGCAAACAAAAATCCCGTCTCAGCCATCTCATCAGATCATCATCCCAAGAATCTCAATCATCTCTTTTTCGTTCTCCTCAATTGACCTCATCAAGAAGCTACCAAGTGCTTCTCTCTCTCGACAACATTCCAAAAGACAAGAACCTCGTGTTGTTGACTTCTTTTTCCCTCCACCACCTCCCAAGCACCATGACTTCTCACGTTGAGATGTACTTCCTGTACGGAGAAGCCTACGACGAAACCGCCCCTGTCACAAGGGCAGAGGCCTGGCTCCGTCAGTTCGCTTACGCGGACTTGACGACCGGCGCCACGCTTTCCTTTGCACTCGTCACTCTCCTGGGGGTCATGGCTCTATTTTGGGAGGATCTCGCTTTCTGGATCTCGGCTGTCGCGAAGAGACTCGACTCACCGATCCTTGCTGTGGTTGCCGCAGCCAGTTCGCTCGTTATGCAGCTGGTTAGCGTTTGCTCTCGTAAGGAGCTCGGCACCATCGTGCAGAATTGGGTCAAACAGCCGAATGTCGACTGTCGCCTCGTCCGACTCGTCTCCGCCGTTGGCAGCTGGTGGTTTCCCCCTAATCAACCCCTGACAACAGTCTGCCGGCTAGCCGGTTCATTTGTCTGCGGTACGACCGCGTACGTGTGGCTCTTCTTCCCTCTTTCGCAGTTCCTGTCTGGTTTCGCCGACGGTCTGCTGACTGAGACGAAGGAGATGTCCCTGTACTGCATGGGCATCCACGGACGGTGGACCATCGCCAGTCGGCTTATCTGGCGTCAGTGGGGGAGGGTCGCCTTCTGCAACGGTGAGGAGACCGGACTCGAGTTGCGCGCGATAATCGAGGACGATTGGCAATTGCCACGTCCCTTCGACCTCGACGGCGAGATCCACCACCTCCGAATCCTTGCTTTCGTCGCTGCCAGCGTCTCGCTCGCTACCACGGCGGCGTGGTCCTTCCGCGCTCTCTCCAAGATCGCCTTGTTCCAGCGTGTCGTCGTCGTTTTCCAACAGCCCTCGTCTCCGGGCCAGAGAGCGGACCACGTCGCCGGCAGCGAGACACAGCTTCCCGGGTCGTCAATCAATAAGCGGCAGGATGACTTGATGAACCTGATCAGCAGTTACGAAGGCATCCTTTCCGAGAAGGAACGTGTCCTATCCGCCACGACCCAGAAGCTTAGGGCGACCGAGCAACGGATGGAGGATGGCTGGGCTCAAGCCAAGCGGTTGGCTGCCCTCCAAGTCGTACGCGCCGAAGAAACTCGCGCCCGTGAGTCGACCGACATTGCCCTGTTGCGACGCAAGCTCGCGGAAATGGAGGCGCGGCTCAGCCTGGCCCAGGGTAGAGCGAGAGCGGTGGAGGATGATGCCACTGCGAGAGTGCGGTCCCTCTGCAATCAAGTGGCCGGGCTAGAACAGCAGCTGCAGGCCCAGAGGGAACAGGCCGGGGACATTTCTCTGGGCGAAGTCGATTCGCTCAGAGCCGAACTTCAGGTTCGGAATGACCAGCTCGTCGACATCGAGCACCGCCTGGCCGCCGCAGAGGCCCGAGAGCGTGACTCTCGTGGCCGGGCAAACGATGCCGAAGCCGAACGTCGCCAACTCGCCGATCGCGCCCATGAGCTCGATGCTCAAGCCCAGGAACTCACTGCCCAGAACGAGGTGCTCCAGGCCTTGTGCGACACCCTGTCGCAGGAGTGTGGTTCTCTGGGTGCAATCCAGCAGGACCGCGATGACGCCTTCGGGCTGGCATCCGCCCTGCAGCACGAGCTCGTGTCGACAAGAGCGACGGCGGAGACCGCATTTAGGGAATCCCAGGAGTCCCTCGCTCAGACTCGCGCAGCCGAATCAAACCTCCGACAATCAATGCAGGAACTCAGGCACGCCTGCGACTTGACTCTCGCGCAGGAACGTGCGGCCAGTGCTGGGGCTCGGGCTCGGGCGTCCGAACTTGAGGCGGAGGTCGAAGACCTCCAAACCAAGGTCGGGCTGGCCATGAGGGACGCACAGAGGGCCCAGGAGAGGGCGGTGTCTGCCGAGAGGATCATCAGGATCCTCCAGACCCGCCTGGCCAGGCATGAGGACGCTGCCCGGGGCGCGTTGCAAGAGATCCCCAAGCGCCAGATTGGCAACTTAGGGTCCATCTCCACCGCCCTGGCCGAGAGCGAGGTGAAGGTCGCCCAGCAGCAGGCCGAAATCAACGACCTCCGGCGCCAAGTCGAGCAGCTCAGGCTGCAGGGACCGTCTGGCCCGACCGACAAGGCTGTCCAGGAGGACGTTCAGAAGCTGCGGGCTGCCCTTGATAGGGTACGGAGAGAGCGGACGGAGGACCAACTCCGTTGGGACAAGAGAACGCGTGAGCTGGAGGAGGACAACCGAAAGCTGCGCATCTCTCTGTCGAACGCCGAGGCACCGTCGGCCCGCCGTCCTGGCGGTCGCCGGCCTCCTACTCTCCCCTGATTTCCTACAGGTTGCTTGTTCAGCCCACCTGGACCGGCCGGGGACTCCCGTTTCGACGGGACTTTCATGGCAACGGGCCGGTGGTCCCCTGAGCAGAGTCCCCGAATGAGGCCTTATTCCTCCCTTCCCTAGATGTCGACGTTTGGGCTCGGTATCCTCGCAGTGGCATAAGGTAAACGGGGGCAGCGCGTGTTGCGGAACATGGGTGGTCTAGGGGTCCTTGATGGACACGCACACGGCGCTTGCCGGGGAAAAAGGGGGCCAGCGGAGGAAGGAACTGCATTCGGGCCGGGGACATGGACTTCAGGGTTGGATTATGGGGATGGACTTTGGGCTGGTGAGGCGGGCGTGTGTTGGTGGGCGGGCTAGGGGTCCTTGATGGACAAACACACGTCCCGCGGAGGAGAGGGAATCCTCGGAGTCGGCGTGAGTCTTGATCATGGCCAGGATTGATTTTGAGCGTCTGTTTTTCTGTGCTGTTGGCGTTCTGGCGTCGTTCTCTCACATGACGAATGAATGAACCGCTCAGTTGCAACTGAGTGACGATTGAATGAGTATGACTTGACCTCACGTAGACTTGGACGCCGTAGACGTTCCCAGTTCGTACTGTGATTTGCAGTCGTTAATCAATCTTGGCTGATAATGATCGACTCGGAAGATCACCCCCAGCCCTATGGCACAGCATTTGTAATTTCACTGGCCGTGACTTGTCGTTTGATGTTCATGTTCAGAATCTTCAGGATGAGGTGCTCCATATTCATCCACTCGCCTTGTAGACCCTACTGTTTCATCTTCCCCCGCTCGAATCCACATTCTCCATACTACGGATGGAGTATGGTGGGTTCAACTATCGCTTCTGAGAAGGGTCCATATCCATTTCACTTTTCAGTATTTGTGAGCGGTCATATGTAGCATACAGACTGAGTATACAGAGTATTTAGTCTTTCAACTATCTATCAGTCTTTCACAGACATTGTTCAAACTCCATTCATTCCAGCCGGTAAAAGGTTAAATGCTAGAATGCCAAGCAGCGGGCGTTTCCTTATCCAAGGCTTTGTTGATTATGGTGCTTTTTGTGGAGACTTAAGGATATCGTTCTATCTACTGGATATAGCATGTCTTGCAATGGTACTCAGTACTCGGTGTCGGCACTGACTGACTCCTGATAAGTATAATTGACAGTTCGACAGTCTGTCATGATGAGCCCAGGCCTCATGTACAGTTGTTTGTGTTGATCAATTGGCAGGATACCTAGGATGCATTCTCAACAAGGATGTACATACTTTGTGTGGACTGTGGAGAGAACTGCTCCGCCATGGGTCAGGAAAGTCTAGCGCCCGAATTGTTTCAGCTTGAAAAGGGAGTTTGTTTCCATTAGCTGATTTGTTAGTTTATTGGGTGATGAGTTGAGAAACCGAGGGGACGAAATAGATAAGACAGAGGACTAAGGGAAAATATGGTTTGGCCGTCAATAACGGTTCCTTCATCCTCGTCTTCATTATTCTTCTTCATCCACCCATTCATTCTCTGTCCATTTCAGCTTCTTCATCTGCTGAACCCCTCCATTCCTTATTGCATCATCTTCTTCTCAGCTTCGTCAGTTGTCAACCGTCAGCGTCCATTCCTTCCAGTTCCAGCCTCGTGTATCTCTATCCCCACAATCCGCACATTGACACAGACACGCGCCCTGACCCCTATCTTGGCAAAGGGATCCATCGCCATTACTCCCACTGATACGAAGTAGAATACCTTCAGTCGCTCCTTTGTGTCTCATCTGCATTGTGCATCGAATTCGAAATCAATGGTGAATGGCCATTGTGCGATTGATCCGCTGCGGTTGTTGATCCCCCTCCCCTGAAACAGGTCCTTTGACGAGCGCTTTGCGACCGTCCAAGGGCCATGCGCCTGGGGATCTCGTAGCCGCCGATCGAAATCGATCACCTCGAACTCTGTCGCTCTTTGTCCTGGGCTCTTGCTCGGAGTTTCAAACAAATCTTTCGAACTTATTGCTCTTTGTCTCTCGTTTCTGGAATCGCTATTGTGCGATTGCGACTCTGCGCGGCTGGCCCGAGCAGGTCGATTCAGTGACACCTCTACCTCGTCAGGTGTAACTCACCATTCGTTCTGTATTTGTCGTCTTTGACTTCCTTTCCGGTCGCTATTTGTTTCTGGCAGAACAGGTATACGCACAAAAATGCCTTGCTGCGGTGAGCGCGAAAAGGGTCCCGTGTCAAGGGAGGAGAAATGGGACTCGGTGGTAAGTGAAACGGGCGCGGTCACAGACAATTGAGCGAGTGTCGCTGATTTCCTTGCTTGCAGAATCTGGATGACTTCAAGTCCGAATCGTGTCTAACGCCCTTCTCTTACTTTTTGGTTTACGTCTTTCTTTTGGTATCCCTCGCGGTGTATGGCGTCGACACCTTCACGGCGGTCAATCTGCTGGCGTTCTCTCGATGGGCCGGATCAATTGAACCGGCTATTCCCTTTACAGTATCGCGATGGATCTTTGCAGTGTGCATCATCATCTCTTTCGTCCTGTTGTTTCTTCGGTGGCTTCATGCGATTCGCGCGATGCGCTCGGGGAGCATTGCCCGAAGTTACTTGGACCCTCTGGCTGCCCGGGTCCAGAGTATCCGTATGGGGAGACGCGGTCGCGGCTGGAGACGCTTTTTGGTCTTTGCGGAGTTAACGAAGAGTAAGAAGGGCGCAGAGTATGTAGCTTTGTTCGCGTACTTTTCTTTCGAGAGTAAGTCCATCCTGCTTTGTCTACTATTTGGGCTATCAACTGACGTGCCAATCTAGGTTGGATGAATACAGTATTCGCAGATGGGCCCCGCCAAGTTGTCAATGCCATCACTTTGTACTCCGTCATGAAGATGGACCTTCTTCCCGGTGGTGAACACTCGGTGGACGACGACAAGGCAGGCATCGTACAGTTTTTCGAGAACGTCAAGATCTTAGCCGAGGACAACAACCAGAGAGCCGTGGTCCTGTGTGGTATGCTCTTCACACTCGTGATCTGGGTGCTGTCGATCCTCAAACTCGCATCCGCCGTGATTCTCTACCTAATCTTCCTGTTCCACCATATCCCCTCCGAGGATGGTTCTCTAAAGGTGTATTGCCGTCGCAAAATCAACACCCGGCTCATGCGCGTCGTTCGTCGGAAGGTGGACAAGGCTTTGGCCAAGAGCACCTTGGATCGCGCGCCGACTCAACCCAACCTCGCCCTGGACCGGAAACCGACCCTACCGATGGTGGTTGACCTGAATGCCGAGGACAAGAACCCCACCGTCACGACTCTCTCGCGTTCTACGACTCAAACAACGCTCCCACCGTATACTTCGCGCCCAGGAACCGCGGCACCGGAGCGAAACCCAACCCTTCCTACCCTTCCCGACGTATCATGGGCGGAGAAACCGGCTTTGAGCCGTACGGTAACTCAATCATCAGCGCATTCGGAGTTAACATCGTACTCTGGGGCTACAGCGGTCGCCAGCTACAGCCCTCTTGATCGCGGGTCTTCACCTGCGCCGCCTGTTCCTCCTGTCCCTAGCAGCGTGCCGATGCCCGGCGCACGTTCCTACACGCCGGTATCACGGCCGCCGACAACCCGGCCAACACGTACACCGGCGCCGCCGTCCGCGACCAACGCGCCAAGCCATATGCCGACAACGATGAGCCAAGGCGACTATGGGGAAGCGCCACGCCGTTATCCCGACCCTTACAGTACTGATGCACCTTACGACGAAAACTATGGTTCATATCAGTCGTATACTGCAGCGCCTGATCCTTACTCACGCTCATTGACGCGTGGAGTTCCTGTCTCGCCTCGCGATGACTATCCAACTCGGACGTTATCTCCTCAAAGTCACAGGGGAACACCCCAGCCATCATCCAACCCACAACCTAGCTATCCCGTACGAGCATACACTCCAGGCAACGCTGGGCCCGTTCGACCACCGCTGGCCGTTGATACAGCTGCAAGTTATGCCGAAAGAACATACACCCCAGTCTCTCAAAGAGCCACACCCCGACCGCAGCAGCAGAGCCCACAGCAGCAAGGAGGCTATGTTGCGTTTGATCCGTCAATGACCCCGAGCCAGCCAAATGCCGACGTTCGCCCGTCAAATTCTCCTGTTTATCATGCTTATAGCGGACCAGCCAGTGCTACATCGCCCAACGGGCCTAGCAACCGACCACCGCCTGTACGAGCCTATACACCGCAAGGCTACAATCGTCAACCGCGGCCCTATCGACCAGACTACGCCTGATTGTTCAGCGTTGGGTAGTCCATGTACAGAACGATTACCAGTGAAGCAGCTAGGTTTATGATATGTTACGACTTCCAGAAGAGCAGGTTTCTTCTGTGATTGATTGATGACTGTGTCAGCGGACTTTGTACTTCATGACTGGCGGCTTCAGGTCGCTGTAAATACCCTTTGGATCTCATTAGATCTATTTTTCTTGTTTCGATACCTTCTTCGGGAACATATCATGGATTGACGCTGCTTTGCTCTCGGGCCATTGGTGAAGGTATTCCGAGCATAAAATATTTAACCACAGCCTAGACATAATGGCATTTACTTAGCAATTCATTAACATCCCTTTGAGTTCTAAACTTGCGTGAAGTGCTGGCAGATAGCCTGAGGCTACTCACTCCTTTATGCTATACGCCGTAAATTCGCGGTGTCTTAACTCAATATGCGATTGGATCGTCTTTCTAAGCGTCTAAAGCTACAGCTTTTGTTCGTCTTATCAAGTACCTACTTGCTATATGCCAGTGATCCTGCTTTTCGCCGGCGAATCCAGCGGCATGATGCTAGAGCCAGAAGACGATGACTGAAGCGGTATTCCTTGCCCTGTTTGTCCATAATAGCTACTTGTACTGACTTAATCAATGCAGAGAACTATGATCGCAAGATCTTTCCGCCCGTCCATCGATTTATGGATGTCAGGCGTGCTGGTGGGGAAGGAAGGGGTATTGGACATCCTGTCGGCTTTGCACAGTGCAGGCTCTTTGGGTTTATGGGCCTACTTCTGTATCTACCAGAACACAACTTAGGGATACATGAGCCCGAGATAATATCAAGTACTTGTAGTTATTGGCATGAAGGTATCCGTTGTACATACTGCTCGTAGACCAAGAACAACAAACTGCGGGCCGAGTTGACAGCAACCATACCGAAAGCAGCCAACTAACCACAAAAGGAAATACCTGGTCCTAGCTTACATCCACTTAGCCTACTCCGTACGGTGTACCTATGTGTCAACTGTCATCAAGCTCCACGTCGCTGTTTAGGGTACATTTTATTCCTGAGTACCTTTAGCACAGACAGAATGGGCTCAGATCCTCACTGAGATCACACACGACGGTATTCGCCCGCTTTAACTAACGTCGCGGATGCGCATCGCCATCGCCATCGCTCCCTGCAATGGTTCCTCATCGGCGCTCGTCTTTGTCCGACCACGACCCTTCACGCCAGGATAACCATCCGCCTTCGAGTTCATCGGTTGATTCATGGGATCAGCGAGAAAATGGTACGAGGGGCAGTGGAATGCGTGAGTCGTATGGGGATGGGAATACCGACTTGCCGCGACCGGAGACGCCTCCAAGCGAGACGAGAGACCGGGGTATAACCACAAACGGGAACGAGTCGCAAACCTTGAAGCGTCAGAGGACGGGACGTATTCCTCGAGAAACGAACGCGAGTGGCGAGACTACGAATGATACTACTACATCGAATGGGGCTGTGGATAACGAGGAGGCTCACAATGGTTACGCCGAGCTGAAAGCCGGACAGTTTCCCCCACAGCAGGCTCTGGGGCTCGTTTTTGAACATACCGATAATGGTGATGACGCCCACCGGACATCGTTGGTCGATGTACTTCAAGGGGATGAGGCCGGCGCCGCGCTGAATGCCTGGTCGGAGAAGATGTCGCCCTCGAAGGGGGGGGATGTGGATCGAGAGGGAGAGAAGGTTCTGAAGCTATCCCCGGCGAAGATCCAGGAGCTCACCTCGTCGCCGCAGTCGATACCGTATCGTCCTGTGGCGTCGGAGACAGACCAAGGTCGACGGGTGTTGTCGGATGGCATGCATACAACAGGTGCAGATTCGGACGCGGGCGAGTCGAGAGTTCACGCTGGCCATATTGCTAGAGATTCCCAGCCAGAGGATGCATTGGGGCTGGGAATCTTTGCCGCCTCGAAACATTCGGTGTCCAACGGTCGTACGAGGCCGCATGCCTCGAGGACAGTCTCGACTCCCACCTCATCGCGACGACCGACGCTACAGGGGACCAACGAACGGCTGGCGCAGACGTGGGCGTCGCGGTCCAAACCCGACCGCCCGGGAATCGGTCTGGGGAACGGTCGCTTGGAGCAGGAATCCAAGCGCCAACTCAGCCCTTCCCCGGTTATCACCGAGCCTGCCTTGCCCTCTCCCATGCCACCGTCCATCCCCCTTCCTCCCCTGTCGGTGCCGACATACCTGCAATTGGAGCTTTCGTCTGGCCGACCTTCACCTCTGTATATTCATCGCTCCGTGACGAATGATTTCCCATATGAATCGTCGCGCGTCAAACTCGAGCGCTTGTCGAGTTTTCTGAGACTGCCGCCGGCCCTGGAGCAGGTGCTCTGGTTTGGAATCCTGGCATGCCTGGACGCGTGGCTGTATTCCTTCACAATCCTCCCCCTGCGATTTTGCAAGGCTCTGTATATTCTGTTGGAGTCCTGGCTGGTCAACCTGGGCATGGAGTTCCGTTTTGTCTCGGACTTTGTCATCAAGGGAATTGGGAGAGTCTGGAGGAGGCAGAAGAGACCAGTCCCTGGCTCAGAGGCTGAACGTAGACCGCGAGGCACTTCTACCGAGCGAGAACCAAGAATCAAGTCCGGGGAATCACGGCGACGGCACCGCGCCGATACACACAAGCACCAGCATCGCCGGCAAAAGTCCATCCCTTCTGCTCTTCTGCCTGACGACAAAGCCGACATCCTCAAGGGATTGTTGATGATCGCTACATGCTGTGTTCTCATGTACTTTGACGCTAGTCGAATGTACCACTGGATTCGCGGCCAGGCGGCTATCAAGCTGTACGTGATCTACAATGTGCTGGAGGTCAGTGACCGGCTGCTGGCCGCTATCGGACAAGACGTGCTGGAGTGTCTCTTCTCGCGTGAGGCTCTGGAGCGTCGCCCGGACGGACGCAGCAAGGTGTTTCGGCCGTTTGGCCTCTTTTTGCTGGCCTTGGCTTATACTGTGCTTCACGCCACGGCATTGTTCTACCAAGTCATGACGCTGAATGTGGCGGTCAACTCGTATTCGAACGCGTTGATCACGCTTTTGCTTTCGAACCAGTTTGTCGAGATCAAGTCGACGGTGTTCAAGAAGTTTGAAAAGGAGAACTTGTTCCAGCTTACGTGTGCCGATGTGGTTGAGCGATTCCAGCTCTGGCTAATGCTCACGATTATCGCCTCGCGCAATATTGTAGAAACAGGAGCATTCAACTTTGTTGGCACGCTGAGCTCCAGTCTGAGTAGCCGGTCGACCAGCACCAACAGCACCCCTCTGTCGACTCCTCCCAGGTCGTCATCCTCTATTCTCCCGCAGTCTTTCACCTTCTTTCCGTCGTCACTCATCTCCTCTTTCAGCCAAGTCAATTCCTTCCTGCCAACATTGGCGCAGGTGCTGGGTCCGTTCTTGGTTGTCCTGGGGTCGGAGATGCTCGTGGACTGGCTCAAGCATGCATACATCAGCAAGTTCAACAACACCCGGCCGGCCATCTACGGCCGCTTCTTGGATGTCCTGGCCAAGGATTACTATACCAATGCGTTTGGCGACCAAAACCTCACAAAGCGCCTGGGGCTCCCAGTGATCCCGCTGTCTTGCCTCTTTTTCCGAGTCTCTGTCCAGACGTATCAGATGTTCCTCGCCGCGCTGCTTCCGCATCAGCCGTCGTCGACGGCCGTTGAGTCGACCTCCCTCGCCTCCATTCACAGCCACTACGTGCCATCGCCGATCCCGTCCGCGCCCCCGCTGACTTTACGTACTATCCTCCCTGCCTCGGCCGCGCACGCCAGCGCTTTCTTCCGGAGGGTGTTGGCCAACGCGATGCCTTCGCCGGCACAATCGGTGTACATTTTCACCATTGTACTCATTCTGACGGCGTTTATCCTCCTGTTGATCCTGAAGTTGCTTCTGGGCATGCTTCTCCTAGCGTACTCCCGCTCGCGGTACAAGGCAATGAAGGCCCGGGAGGCGGAACTGTCGCACAAGACAGAAAACGGAAGCGCCACGGGCACTGCGTCTCGGGGACGCGAGTTTGCGATCGAGGGAAGCCGTCGCGTGGGCGGATGGGGCTCGGTCGAGGTCAACGACGACAAGCGGCGGTGGATCTACGCGGATGACCCGGAGGGCCTGCGCCGGCTGAAGGCGCGGGAGGAGAGAGACAAGGAGAAGGCTGCGAAAGAGGGCGAGGCGTCGATGGACCATGTGCAGCGCTACGAGATGGTGGCCAAGCGAATATGGTAGATAGATTAAAGAATTATTTCATTATCATAATCATGACGGTCATTATCAACGTCAGCGACAGTGCCAACGCATATTTACATAACTGTACAACACCACGGCCTGGCCTGCACCGGCTTGCGCGCCACCAAAACATACAGATTCACCAACGGCAACGCAGACGTACAATGCCGCCCAAACCCCTCGACCAGCCGCTCCGCGCGCTCAATGGCCTTCTTCTCGTCAACCACCTCCCCAGACTTGACCATCGCATGCGGCATCAGCGCCCTCAGCACCTGCATCAGCCACGTCCGCGCCGGCTCCCGCAAATGCGGCTTATCCGCCGTGCTGTTAGCGTACAGCCGGGCATCCACGAACCCCGTCTGCGCAGCCAGCTGATGGAGGTACTGCGGCGCATTCCCACACAGCCCGAGTTTCTCGACAGCGTCGACGACAATCTGCCGCATTTCCATGTCGATGGGGGTGGGATCGTCCGTGCAGAAGGCGGTGGTGTCGCAGTCGTCCCATTGGAGGTAGCCGCCTGGTTCTATCGCAGTCTGCCTTAGCTGGGGTTCTACAGAGGAACTGCAAAGAGAGGGAAGGGCAAGGCAATACTCACTCAGGAGATCGTACAGGTTCCGCACTGCCTGCGGATAATCCACCTCCTTCATGGCGCCGACGAGCAGCCGCACGTGCACGAGGTCGTACCGTCCCCAATGCTCCTTTGGGAAGGGCTGTAGGATGTCTTGCACGGTGAGCTGGATCTCGTGCCGCTGGGCCTTTAGCGAGCTGAAGGGGAATTGTGCGGGGGAGATGTCGAAGCCGTGGAGGGAGAGTTTGTGGCGGGGGTGATGCTTGTGGAGGCTTTGCGCGGCGTCGACGAGCCAGATTCTTGCAGTTGTCAGTTGTCATGCGTTGGTCATTCGCTGGGGGGTGGTGTCTACCCTGTTCCTGTGGCTACGTCTGCTATGGAGCGGATGTTTGCCGTAGGGATGGAGGGATGGATGGGAGTGCCGCCGATGACGTCCACAAGGAAGGCATGTTGGGCGTTGAGACTATAAATGTCAGTGACGGCAGTCATATATGGGCGTAGGAAGCGATGTACCGCTTTGATTCCTCAGGATCACGACCTAGGAGGTACGCTGCGTCAGATGGGGAGGCCATATTGTTACATATCAATGATATCAACAGGAGACACAGATGGATAGATAGATATGATAGAAAGAAAGAATATGAA
Organism: Aspergillus lentulus; assembly: GCF_010724455.1. The sequence goes on along the minus strand of NW_022983897.1, from coordinate 87,109 downwards.
TTCTATCCAGTGCAAGTCATACCATCATATAGAGTACTCTAGAAGAAAGAAAGCAGTGAATTGACACGCCATGAACCCTAAATTCACGGAGATATCCATAAGCAGAAAGACATTCACATTCACAAATCAAGCAAATCCCCCCCGTGCAGCATACATAACCTCCCGATATCAATCATCACATCACATCATATCATATGCTCGCGGCCAGGCCACACCACTGCACTCCACACAACAAACATAACTTCTGGCCGTGCCAGCCCATTAGCAGGCTGCGGCCCCATTCTTGACAGGCAGCGGACCGGGAATCAGGATATTTCCGGATGCAGGTAGCTGGAGAGGGAAACTCCCACGAGTCTGGGCTGCGGGACTGCGGGACCTCGGGATCAGCTCAGGGATTAATATCATCATTATTATTCTCTAGTCAGTGATCTATTGGTTTCTAGTCGGGTCTGGAGAGAAAAAAAAGTACAAGACCAAGACCAGACCAGACCCAGAGGGGACAATGCTCAGTGGCAAGATGTCAGGTCAGTCAACTGGAATCCATTCGTTCACAGTCAAATTAAATGAATCCTTGCATCCTGCTGTAAGCACTAGCCTAACCACAGGAAATAGTTAGGAGACTAGCTAGTCATTTTCCCGTGGATTTGTCTCTGGTTCGCCCCTGTCTGACCGTTGGCCTACATGCGAACAGATAAATGCGGATGTTCCAGAAGCCAGAGTGCCAGACGGCTGGGTGGATATATTATTGAGGATCCACATGCCTGCACTGCACACTGCACTGTTGTCCAATCTGATTTGATATGATTTGGAATCAGATCATTAGAATAGATAGAAAAGGTCTGGTTACAGTACGGCAGATATGTTGCAGAAAATCGCCCCGAAATCCAATCATGAATGCAATCCTACTTATAATACGATAGGGGCTGCTCGCTCGCTTAGAACCCATATCCATCGTCAAATGTCCATCAATGGAAAGTAAAAGTAAAGGAAAAGTAAAACCCCCTCATCATCATCACTCTCTACTCAATCCAGTATCAAAGTAGTAGGTAGGAGATAATACATTCTGCAGAATAATCCTTCAAAACTAATTATTAGTCCATACACGCGGACACCCACCATTGGCTATTCTACCAGCCTAGAAGGCAACCCGGTCCTTGGGGACAAGCGGACGCCCGTCAGTATCCACTTGCATTCGTGGATTCGGAGACATTCATGCACGCCTGCGTAGGTGGAGTTTATCCGTTTCTTCAAGGTTCTTGAGCTGCTGCCTCGGGGTTTGCTATTGGTATCTGACTACTCCTTATGTGTTGACTCTTAACTGAATGTGCAAAAGTGCAAGTTGTTGTCCCGGGTTAACGGCACAGTCTGCGTGTTCTGGCTGACGAGCTGAGTCTGTGCGTGCGCTAAGCGAGCTGATTTTCATTTGGGTTTGCGTTTGGGTTTTGGGTTCACTCGAGGATGATCAGAGGGGAAGTTCTGCTTTAGTTGAAGTTGTTACTGTAGATTGTGGAGCGGAAGAGAAGAGGCTGCCTTGTTTAGAAAAATAGACGACGACCACTCATGCCATTCATTTGTCTACACGCGGCTGCAAACTTTTGGATGCAAACGGTTCTATTGATGACGGAAGCTAACTGGGAAGGTGGCGCCTCGGCAACCGTGAAAACACATACTGGAAGATCTCCCGACTCTTGTAAAGATTCTCCACCCGCAACCGCTCATTGTACAGATGCGCATTGTCGCTCGCCTGCCCACAGGGTAGATTGGCCGCCGGCGCTGAGAATTCCTTTTCCAAGAACCGGATCGTGGGGATCGAGCCGCCCTCGCGGATGAAGATCGGCTGAACAGTCGAACGGGTAGCGGCCGGCTCAGGGGCAGTGGCTGCGGGCTTCTCGTCCGAGGAGTCCCCGCTCGCGTCTGGGGAAACAATCACGCCCGATTTGCTGGTCAGCGTGGACGAGGTAGGCACCGTCCTGCTGAGGGCGGAGCGCTGGCGGGACTTGCTCTTGCCTGCCGACGAGGTCGTCGTGGACGTGATGATGCGGTCGATGTGCGACGCCAGGCTGTCCGAGGAGTCGGTGCGCGCGAGGCCCGGCGTGTCCTTGCCCTTGGAAACACGCTGCAGCGGCGGGTATTGATGTTTCTGGCTGGTCTGGTCCCGGCTCCACGCCGCGGTGATCGCTTCCGAGAGCGTCGCGAAGATCTCGTTGTCCGGATCGCCTAGCCAGGGATCGGACTTGCCCGTGATTTCGACAGTGAGGTCGTTCTGCGACTCCAGCTTGTCGAATTGCTCCTGCGCGTACATCGTGAGGTTGGCGGCTACCTCGTCTGCCTCTTGATTCGGGACGACGCGGATCGAAAGGCTGGCTTTGGCTTTGCGCGAGATGGTGGTCGTCGAGGCCTTGCTGCTTCCGGGCACCTCCACCGAATGGATGGTGAGAGATGGCTCCCGCCACCGGTGCATCAACGAGTTGATGAGCGCGTCGCGGTCGGTGATTTCCGGGTGTTGCGGTAGCAGGATCCGTGCCACGTCTGCGAATCGCTGCTTTTCGGCCTCCGTCAAGGGAAGGACCAGGTCATGGAAGCCTGGAATATTGACCCGCCCTTTAGGCCCCACCAAGCTGGCCAGCAGCATCGACAGATCCTTCAACGGCTCATCCAGCAATGCGCTGCCGTCAATACCGCTGTGCAGATCCGGATGGTCGCTAGTGACGATCAGATTGGCATGCACCACCCCCCGCAGGCCGTACGTCAAACAAGGGTTGTAGTCGTCTAGCCAGTAACTGTTGGCCAGTAGAATCCAATCAACTGCCCCAATTTCCGGCTTGTGTTGTCGGACGGTCTCGTGGAATCCTTGGGACCCGGACTCCTCCTCGCCCTCGATAAGGAAAGCAACGTCACAAGGAAGCGCCTTTTGCCGTGCAAGGTCCGCAGCCGCATACAATGCCGCCAGGATCGGCCCCTTGTTATCCGAAACACCACGGCCGTACAAAAAGCCATCGATGGATGCCAGCTGGTACGGATCCGTGTTCCACTTGGTTCGGTTGGCATCCGCACCCACAACATCGTAATGCCCGTAGAACAGGAGAGTCTTGTCGACTTTATCCGGGGAGTTGGCGCTGAACCGTGCGTACACAATCGGATTTGTGTCTTGTCCGGTAGGCAGGAGTTTCGTCTTCGCCCCCAGGTAGATGCAGTGTCGTCGGAGGAATGCCGCTCCCTGGTTGCACTCTCCGGCGAATTTCGGGCTGGCCGAAACTGTTTTGAAGGCGACGAATCTAGCAAGGCAGTTGACCATTTCGTCTGCACCTCGTATAAGCAAGCATCGTGACATAGTGAAATATTCTGAGCTTACCATTATTGATCGGTGCCTGCTCATCCTGCTTACTAGACACCTCCGTCAAATCCCAGATGCCCACAGTATTGTCATTGCCTCCACTGGCGTAGATAAGTCGGTCCTTGAACCGACCAGCTGCAGACGCCAGCATTGTTCCTCCGTGAGCAATCCAGCTGCCCACCTCTTCAAATCGAGAGTTAAATTTCTAGCCACCAGGTCAGACACAGCTCCAACCTCAGTAGAGACAAGATCATACCTTGATGACTCCATTTGAATCACCACAAACCACCAAGCCCTGAACAATATCGACTGCCCATAAGTCACCTGTATGTCCGGTGATGCGTTTCACCAGCTGCCGAGAGTCCAGATTCCAAATGTTTAGCGCGCCGCCAGAAAGACCACAGTAGAGAAACGATCCGTCGACGGCCAGCGCAAGAACCGGATCCCTGTTCTCGAGCGCTGCCATTTCGGACGGCGCCTCGTCCTGGTCCAATCGCCACAGCTTGACCACGCCGTCGCCGGCGCCCGTCACAAGCACCTCCTCCGTAGGCGATGATTCAAGCAACCCTCGGACAAGAAGCATAGTGTAGATGTATCCATGATGCGAGAAGAGTTTGTGGTGGTCGCGCTTGAAGGTCAGGACTTGACCTCCCTGGATGACTGCACGTACGCCATCAGCACCCGCGTCCGGCCGGGGTGCTCGTGACCCGTCGGGCCCCCGGGAATCGAAGAACCGGTGCGTGCGCTTCGACAGATGAGCGGCTGACTGATTCGTCGAGACTGCATCTGTTTTGGAAAGGTCGCACCACTGGAATTGTTAGTACCGAGCCTTCTGAAAATCGATATAAGCCTACCTGGATGCTAGTGTTTTGACCTCCGCAGTAGATCGTCTTCAGACTAGACGAGTACGCCACGGAGAAGATATCGCCCACGTCGTGGTGAGAGTGGATCGAATATAGTCGATCAAAGGTCCTCGTGGACCAGACCTAACAAAGTCAACAAGCTGGACTTTGAACGGACGCACAAGTAGTTACATTGATAACGGAATCTCCACCACTGGAGAAAAGAAGGTCGCCGTCCTCGGACAGATAAAGACCCAGGACACTTTCTTGATGAGCGTGGACAGAAAGCACGAGTTCATATGTCTCGAGAGACCATGCCTATGCCGGATTCAGTATATGCCTACCAAGATTCAGGAGTTGGAAGACTTACCACAATATCTCCTCCCTGTAATCCAGCAAAAACACACTCGTCGTCTATGGCCAGAGCCAGTACTGATCGACTTGCCTGTACTCGATGTCCGATACCACAGTCTGGTCGGGTGTTTAGATGATGAGGGCCATCGTTGAGGACCTGCTGAGCCAAAGGCCGATAGTCCGGCCCGGGAATAGTGCGATCATAATTTTCCACTGAGGGATCGGGTTTCCCCTGTACTGCGCTGTTCATCGCTAAGACACGACGAACCAGAGAGTCTCAGCCTGTTTTCTTTCTATGGATTGGATGCTGTGGCTTTGGCTGGGAGGTAATGGTCTGCTTCGGCCACGTGATGCTCTCTTGCAGTGAGTTGATGAGTCACCTCAAGAACTACACCATAGATACATATAAACGAGTTAACTGAATGATGAGAAAATACAATAGAAGAAAAGAACAAGAGGGTATCAAAGATATCGCTTCTTGAATCGAGCGCGCAGTCAACGAAACTCCGGGGGATCCTTTTGCTTCTTTTCTGCGGTGATGTCGTGATTGAAGAAGGTGTGGCGGTGCAAGTAGAAGCAATGAGAGTGTCAAAACGCGGCGAAACAGCCAGCCATATCCCCTGAACAATGGAAGCACTTCTTTCTGACATACCTCCAAGGCGCTCTCGGTTCTTCTGACAACATGACTGTCTGTATTAGATGGTCAGTCTTGGAAATACTACTTCTGTTGATTATCCAGCCTGCTGCTAGTACTGCAGATGCTCAATACGAGGCAGTACTGACCTAGGTTCCCATAGAAGACGGGTTATCAGAGCATTCGTCCTGCATTGAGACATATTCCATCAGGTTCTAATATGCAGACTTCTGGGGATGAATCAAACTATCAGTAGCACAGGGAAGATGAAGTAGGCAGATGCAGCATTTATACCCATGAGAATCCTGAGATCAAGGGAACACAAAGATATCGCAAGACAAGGGGAGAATGATGTATTGACAAGAGACGAGGAATGAGCAAAACAGTCACAGTCACATTGACTTATCTACCCCTAGCTGAGATATGAACAAGATACTGTAAGTACATGATTTCCCTGCCGGAGATACGGTGTAGCTCTCAATCATGATTACATTTGCTCAAGGCTTCTTGCATGCCACGGGACGATAGGTTTGACCATTTCTTTATTCCGAACTCAGCCATGACATTTCTTCTGCCACGTGCCCTGGAAGAGCATCCAACAGGATCCAGAGATGGAAGATAGGTTTTCTTTCTCTAGTTACTCTGTGCTTTTTCAATAGAAATGCAATGACTCGGAGGATATGGATGCTTTGACTAAAATTACACGTATCGTAAGGCTATACCAGAGATTACCTAATGCGGGCAGTGCACCAGCCACAGTGGCGGTGACATCTCTCCCCAATCAGAATCCACCGCATCACCGCTACTCTCTACCACTCAATACCTGAGGTATTGGCATGTGCCTCATTAACCACATCAAGGATCTTCTCAAACGACGATAAATCATAGATTGTAGCTCAGGTTTATCTGGATGACAGAAGTACCTCCTGATAGCCATAAACAGCACTGTCGTTTGTCTCGGAGGATATGCCGTTGTGCCCAACCAACTCTACTGGCCCGAGTACAGTAGTGCCGCCAACGATTATGGATGGTGATGCAGCCGAGCACCCTGATCGTGTTGTGCCAGCAAATCGGCGTCCCCACGAATCTTCTAAATCGGCGTGGCTTAATGGCTAGTCCTGCTGCCTTTGCGACCCAAATGGAGACCAGCAAGCACTAATCTTCTACATACAGGCTCACCTTTCCCAGACCTCAAAAGGTGATTTGACTCCAATGCCTTGAGAAATCCAGGCTGTACTGCTCCGCCAGCTATATCACACCCAACCAGGCCGAACACTCTCGCGGGATCACATCCTGTTCGCTGCTTTGCTCTTATTTTAGGCGCCGAATCTTGCTAAAAAGTTACAACTGTCCACCATCCCAGCCTCTCCATTTCTTTTCTTCATTCATACTTCCAACATTTGAGTTGCTCCTGGTCTTGGCCGCCCTGACTCAGTACAGTCATCGTATATTTGTTGGACAGGATCTTTCTCTACCAGGAGGTACCTTCTCAGCTGCTTTTGAGATTTCAATCTCAGCTGAAAATTTCTTTTTTTGAAACAGGCACCAGTTTGCTTTGTTCCTTTTTTGCCTCCCAGGTCTCTGACTGTGCTCGTTGATTATCTGGATATTTTCCAAGCAATCTTATCTTGTTCTTTGAGTTTTCCCTGGCGGAGAATAGGAATAAGGGGAAAAGCCCCCGGTTCCCCACCCGCGCCGACACATCCAGGCTCCATATCTATCTACTATACCTGTCTAAGGTGCTCTTCACCGCTTGATCTTGGAGCCACCGCCAACTGCGATCAAAATTATATGAATCATTCGTCTATGCTGATGGACCTTGATGGTTGACAGCTGTGGACTTATCCTCGACGACAAAGTTACTCGTGGCCATTGGTACTGTCCGATCTAGCACCATTTATCCGTCATTATGCCTCCATTAGGCGAGACGATTGCCGTGATTGACAAGTCCGGCAAGGTAGTGAGCACGGTAGGTACTTGGCACTTTTTCCCCGGCGTCTCCAACAGATATAATTTGATCTGACCACTGCTCAATAGAGTAAACACCTCTTCGGGGTCTTTACGCAGGCCAAAAATGCATATCGCGAACGCAAGGATCAGATTCAGTCGGAGCGCAACGCCAAGATTGCCGAAAGGGAAGCTCTGAGGGCCTTGCAAAACTATCACATCGATGATGCGCCGTCAGTCGCTCCCTCTCGCAGAAGCAGGAGCACACATTCGCGGCACCATCGACACCGTCGCGCCCCTTCGCACTATGAACAGGACCTGCACTCGGTAGCCTCGCACACGGAGTCCTACTACGCCAGTCCATCGGACATGGTCCGACGTCATACGCATCATGATATTACTAGGGAACTTGAGCCGCGCCCCAAGCCGGGTCGTTCCAAATCAGAAGCTCATGTCGACATGGACTTGGCATACGGCGAGTTTCATCCATCAGCCCTGGCCAGGGCTCCTCCCTCACAGCATCAGCAACTTCAAAGGATCGAAGACCCTGAACTCAATGGTTTGGTCGATCGCGCCCAATGGCTTCTCGAGGAAGCCAACTGTGTGCACCACAGTGCAACTGCCACGATTGCTCACCTTCAGAAGAACCCGGATGCCATGGCCGCCGTCGCGCTGACCTTGGCTGAAATCAGCAACCTGGCCACGAAAATGGCACCCGCTGCACTGGCCAGCCTTAAGTCGGCCGCCCCCACCATTTTTGCCTTGCTAGCCAGTCCACAATTCTTGATCGCTGCCGGTGTCGGTCTCGGTGTCACGATCGTCATGTTCGGCGGATACAAGATCATCAAAAAGATCCAGTCTGCTGGCAACGAAGTTATCCGGGGACCGGTGGAAGACGACAGAGAGTCCGTCATCGTGGAAGACATGATTGAATTCGATATCGATTGTCTTAGCGGAGTCGAGATGTGGCGGCGTGGTGTCGCTGACGCGGAGGCAGGTAGCCTCGGCACATCTGTCGATGGTGAGTTCATCACTCCGACTGCGGCTGCTATGTCTGGTATCGACATCACCACTGCACGTATGATGCGAGATCCTCGATTCAAGTTCCACGACGACGAGTCCGTTGCTTCATCCCGCCGTTCCCGTCGCTCGCGGGCCCCGAGGGGCAGCTCTCGGTACCATCAATCTGAGTATGACGCCCGATCGGAGTCGTATGCGGGCTCGAAAGCACCATCCGTACCTCCATCGCGGACGCACACAAAGATCTTCTCCAAGGCTCCTTCCAAAGCTCCCTCACAGGCCCCGTCAAGGGTCCCGTCCAAGGCGGAATCCCGTCATTCCGACAAGGACCGAAAGCCCAAGGAAAAGAAAAAGCGGTCCAGTCGCCTGCGTCTGATGTTTACAGCCTGAGCACTTCATCTCGCATATGGCACTAGCCTTTGTATTTTGTGTACAGCATGATACGACCTACCAAGATGTGGATATTCATAGCGAGGCCGGTACCATCATTTACCTCCTTTTTTCATCTTTCCTTCTTCTTTGCACCTTTTCTTCCTTCTCTTCGAATCATCCCCGTCTTCCATTTGCGACCAGGACGATCCTGGCGAAGAGCGATGTATATAGTTTCTCTGCATATTTTCCGGCGTTGGGATGGGTGTCTCATCACTCCTTTGAATGGTTATTCAGCACGCGGTTTCCTTCCTGGCAGATCACTTCTCTTCACAGCGAAGATTGCACATACACAGGCATTCGAGATTAGTCCATGGGTTAGACTAGATCCGCCATCATCTGCATCGCACTCATCATGTTGTCATTTACGCAGCGCATGAATACAGATCAAACGAAGACATGAATAATGTGATTTGGATTTCCGCTTCTCTGTATCATTTACTGTCAGCAATGAACCAGACACGGGAAGTACGCTGCAAGGATGGTTATCTCATCCCGCCCGCAGCATACGCAAACAACTCCCAGTAGAATCCTTCGTCGGACCTTAAAGGCCCAATGAAGTGCCGAGTCATACAGCGGGAAGAGTCCGAGTCAGTATGTGGAAGATGAGCGAGAGTTTCCTCTCCTGCATACTGACTAAGCTGGACAATAATGGTTGATACGCAGACGGTGTTGGTTAGTTGTAGAAATCACAGAAGCAGCTGCTTAATGCTGGCAGGCAGCATCTCAGCACACATTCCCAGATTGAAAGATAGCATAATATATGATATACAGAGTTGCAAGAGATGACTCTCGGCGCAATCGGCACTGCACAAGCCATCCTTTGCCGTGCCCTAGAGATTTAGGATCATCATCCGCGAACAGCCCTAAACATTTTAGATACAGTATACTGAGACTCGGAGTCCTCCGAAACAGACCACGGAATCACAGACCAGACGCAAGGAAAACGTCTAGTAAATGCAAACCTGGCTTGTGCTGAGAGACAATTCCGCGGAAGACCACGGAGAAGATTCCGGGGGAGAAGAGAGCGTTGTTCGGCAGATGCGGGCACGATGCAGAGCCGGGCGACAGCCAAAAAGCGGTTCACCCGGCGCTGGTGCCGAGCGGGTTTGGGGGGATTTGCGCAAAGAGCCACATTTATCGCGATGGTTCTTGATTATTTGCTGAGCCGATTGGCATGGCATGACCCTTCGTGTAAGCAGATTGCATGTGTGACTTGATAGTCAATGATAATGGCGATGTGATGATTGGAAACGGCAATGCTCGCGTGGAAATCCCCCGAGCCTAGCCCCGCATACCTGGGACGTGGTTGACGTTTGATTTCAATATGGAGTAACAGCTGAGCGACGAGGATTGGAGGTAATATTAACGTTTTGTTTATTAGGAAATGACAAGCTCCTTTTGTGCTCGCCGGGCTGTGGGGAAGTCGAGGGCCCTTCGAGACTGAAATACTTGCCGTCTCTCCCCCGTCGAGAGTACATATATCCTTTTTGTTCATCCACGCTGGTGCTTTGTCGTTTTCCATAATATAGGGATTCGGTGGCGAAGCGTACTGTCGGCTTCCACTGTACTGTCTCTTCACCATGATTGTGCCACGGGCGAAGACACCTCTCGAGGTGGTTATTGTTGGGTAGGTTTTCTGATGCACTGCATTCTATACTCCAGCTGACTGATTCAGTGCCGGTATGCTACGTGATATGGATGTCCTACCATAGGCTAACTGGTATAGGCATTGGGGGTATGGCTGCTGCACTGGCATTAGGCCAACGAGGACATCATGTCATAGTTCTTGAATCAGCCCCAAAGGTATGCATCAAGGCCTCAAGCTTTGAGGAGTATGAGGCATGGAAGTCAGACTGATTCACTCTTATAGCTCATGGAAGTCGGAGCCGGTATCCAAGGCTCTCCGAACATGTTGACGCTGTTTGACAGTGCGTGGATTCATGAATCCCTGGACTTTTGAAAGTAGCTAATGATCCAGGATGGGGAGTCTCTCCGTTAATACACGCCAAGGACGTCGCTTTGGAATACATCCACGTCCGACGATGGCAGGACGGCAGTCTTCTGGGAACAATGCCTGTAAACAAGTCATATGGCCAACAAGTAGTTGTCCACCGCGCAGACCTTCACAATGCGCTGATCGAAAAGGCCATCGCGCTGGAGAACGTCCAAGTACGAGTCAACTCGACCGTCACTCGCGTCCAGTTCGACCCTCCAGCCGTGACTCTTGCCGACGGCACCGTGGTGCAAGCCGACGTAGTCCTTGCAGCAGATGGGATCAAATCCAGCATCCGGGACCAGCTGCTCGGCAAAGACGCCACCAAGGCCATCCCAACCGGAGACGCAGCGTACAGAATCATGCTTCCCCGAAGTGCAATGGAGAATGACCCCGAGCTGAAGCAGCTTATCGATGAGCCGCAAGCAACGCGCTGGATCGGACCCTACCGGCATATCATCGCCTATCCGGTCCGCAACCACCAGCTATACAACATCGTCCTGCTCCACCCGGACCGCACCGACGTCGAAGAGTCATGGACAACCAGGGGCTCGAAGCAGATGATGGTCGACGACTATCGCGGCTGGGACAGACGGGTAACGAAGCTCATCGACCTGGTCAAGGACAACGAAGTCCTCGAGTGGAAGCTCTGCCAGCACCCGCCTCTAAAGACGTGGATCAAGGGCCGCGTGGCCTTGCTCGGGGACGCCTGCCATCCAATGCTGTAAGCCATCGCAACCATCACGACGGTATCTCTCTAACGCTTGCAGTCCATACGTCGGCCAAGGTGCCGCCCAGGCAGTCGAAGACGCCGCCGCGCTGGGCGTCCTCCTATCCACCATTTCTTCTCGCCGCGAAATCCCCCTCGCCCTAGCGGTGTACGAAAGGTCGCGCAAACACCGTGCAGAGACAGTACAGCAGTCCGGAACCGTCAACCGCGCGACACTGCATCTCCCCGACGGACCGGAACAGCAAGCCCGCGACGACCAGTTTCGCGCGTCGATGAACGGGGCGTCGAATCCCGATAAATGGGCTGATCTGGAGACGCAGAAGTTCCTCTGGGGCTGGGATGCAGAGAAGGTGGCTCTGGAGACTTGGGAAGGTGAATCACCTTTCAACTAAGCTGGTTATGTGAGCGAGAGAGCTAACGATGATGGTTGTGTGTTTGGTAGAGTTTCGTGGGAACCGCTTGACAGCCACGCGACATCATTTGTGATTCTTTCCTAGGGGCCTTTTCATGAGCGCGTTAAGCAGGTTTGGTCATGCTTGTGTTTTTGCGGAATCATTTTTATAGTAGACTTGGTGTACATATACTTCTTTAGTTTGGGTCCTAGCTTCTTCTGCTGATGAGTGACAGTCTATGGATTCTACACAATTCATGGCATATTCTTTATGAACTGATATATGAATCTCTATCTGGTTACTTGAAAGGAGTTATATCTTCTCGAGTTTCTTCCTGAGGTAAGGACCACCACCGCGCCGCGAGAACCCCCATCGGATCTGGTTAGCCATCGAGATCTCCAGATTCAACTCTTCGGCCCAGGCCCACACCAACCCCGGGTTCTTCTGGAAGCCACGTCCAACCAGCACAAGGTCCAGCCCGTCCTTCTCTAACAAGGAATTAGCCATATGCGCGCTGTCAATCATGCCCACCGATGCCACTGCTAGTTTGTCCCCGACGGCGTTCTTGACGGCGATGGCAAAGGGTGCTTGGAAGCCTGGCTTCGCGTGGATATGCTGCTCCGAATGAGTGCCGCCGCTGCTCACGTCAAGGACGTCAATGTACCCGGTTTCTGCCAGTATCTTTGCAAATCGGACAGTGTCCACGCCCCGCCAGCTGGGCTTGTGCGGTTGCACCTCCTCGAGCCAATCGGTGGCGGAGACCCGCAGGAAGACAGGCATATCCTTGGGCACGTTTTCCCGGGTCAGTTTGGCGATCTCCAAACTGAGCCGGATGCGGTTCTCGAAACTGCCTCCGTACTCGTCTGTCCTCGTATTGACCGCAGGTGAGAGGAACGACATCAGAAGATAACCATGCGCATTGTGGATCTCGATGAAGTCCGCCCCGGCCTTGACAGCCCGTTTTACAGCGGCCACCCAGGCGGTCTTCAGATCCTCGATATCCTGCTTGGTCATCTCCTTCGGCACCGGGTTCTTGTCGGTGAAAGGCACATTCGTCGGGCCTTTGACGCGGTCTGGCCAGCCGCCCATCTTCTCGGAGGCGGTATCGTTGGCCGAGAGCCATGGCGCGACGGTGCTGGCCTTGCGACCTGCGTGTGCGATCTGCACGCCGATGAGCTGGTTCTGGCTGTGGACGAATTCGATCACGCGGCTCAATGGCTCAATCTGCGAGTCTTTCCATAGTCCCAGGTCCTGGGGTGTGATTCTACCTTCCGGCTCGACTGCTGTTGCCTCGACCATTAGGAATCCTGGTCCTCGTTGGGCAATCCCTCCAAGATGGGCCATATGCCAGGGAGTCATGTGTCCATCATCGGCTGAGTATTGGCATAGCGGCGATAGCTACCATATCACTCATGTAAGCGAGTTGTCCAATTGAAACGGCTCGCATAGACGGCTGGGAGGATTGCCTGGACTGGTACTCACACCAATGCGATTGTGAAAGGTCAGACCCCGCACCGAAAGGGGCTGAAAGAGCTTGGGAGGTACCGACCCATCAGACTGAGGATTTGCAGCTGTGCCTGCAGGCGGTTCTTGTGCCGGAGTAAAATATGAGATACCCGGGGCGCGCTTGTTCTCGATATCAGGCACTGCAGGTCGCGACATGGTGTCTATGGATGTCTTATACGTAATTGCAATATCAATACAGCTTGACCGAGAATGAAGAACAAGAAGGGATGCAAAGTTCAGGAAATACGAGATTAAAAGTCAGTGCAATTGAAAGTGATTAGAAATCGCCTTTGCGCTACTGCGGACCGATGATGTAACACTGTTTCCGGTGTTCGTGCCGAGGCCTTGCAGTCGTAGTAAAAACGGGCTGTATCTCTGAGGGGAAGCGACAAGACTTCGAAGAGCTTCCGTAATATGATCAAAGAGTTGCATCTTTCTGACTGATACTTCTGCTTCAACTTCCCTCCTCCATTGGTCCACGCGGCGATGTCCCTACATAGTACCTGGATGGTTCGGCACTTGTTTCCTTCCATATGTTATCGAGACTAGAGCATCGGCGGCTATCCTTGGTCAGTAATGACTGGGTGACTCCAATATGAACTCCATAACAGTCCACTATCATGTTTTTAACATTCATGTCGCTGTGACAGGTCATTTTATGCAGGCGCATCTCATCCTGTCACGGAGGATGGTGGTTTCTTATCGCTCAGTTCGCTCAGGCTTAGACCACACGATCGTCTATCTCGACTGAGAGTTCAGCATCTCATGCCCATCAGCACACTCCATATGATTTTGAGATCTCTCTCATAAACGATCTTCTCGCGATGCTCTTGCTCTTCCAACGTCTTCGAAGAATGGAGTTTCTACTGTTCCATCCGGCAATGATCGACGCCCCGCCCTTATCTTATCGGGCAGCGATTTCGGCGGTGCCAAGCGCCCTAGTCCCCAACAGGCAATGCCCCAGACCGCCAGGTACAGAGGGAGGTCTCTCCCGCCAAAACTTTTTTTCCAGGAACTGGAGGGAATGACTCAATCCACTGTTTAAATACTTCCCCCCCACAAGCTCCGTTCCCTCTCCAATTGTTCCTTCTCCCTACTCCTGATTCCCTCACCATCAATTGCTGCCTCACACATATCAACCATGTCGAAAGGAAAGGTCTGCGTCGCCTTCAGCGGTGGTCTCGACACCAGTGTCATCTGTAATTGCCCCACACTTTCACCAGGAGTGTTTTGGGGCCCGTGCTGACCGCTGATTCAAGTGAAATGGCTCATTGACGAGGGCTACGAGGTTGTTGCTTTCAGTAAGCGGATTCGGACTTTGGACAACGTGGAGAGCATGACTGACTTCTTCAATAGCTGCCGATGTTGGCCAGGAAGGTAATTCATCAATGCGAGATTCGAATTGGGATGATCTTGAGGTTCTGACTCATCGCTCGTCTAGAGGACTTTGACGCTATCCGGGAGAAGGCCCTGAAGCTCGGGGCCGTCAAGTGCGAGATTGCCGACCTGCGCCGTATGTTTGGTCGAAAGTTTTGTCTGGGTGTTTACAATGGGATCTAATGCAAATGTAGGGGAGTTCATTGAGGAGCTCTGCTTCCCCGCCATTGCCTGCAACGCTATCTACGAGAACGTCTACCTTCTGGGTATGTGATTGGTGCCAAAAGAAAAACGGTCTTGATGCTAATTACCCTTGAAGGAACTTCTCTGGCCCGTCCCGTCATTGCTCGTGCTCAGATCGAGGTCGCCAAGGTTGGTTCCCCTGCTGATTACGATACTCGAATCGCACATTGACAAGGATCGTACAGAGGGAAGGATGCTTCGCCGTTTCCCACGGTTGCACCGGCAAGGGTAACGACCAGGTCCGTTTCGAGCTTGCCTTCTACGCCCTTCAGCCCGATATCAAGGTCATTGCCCCCTGGCGTGACCCTGCTTTCTACAACCGCTTCGCCGGTCGCAACGACCTGCTCTCTTACGCCGCCGAGAAGGGCATTCCCGTGACCTCCACCAAGTCCAAGCCCTGGTCTATGGACGAGAACTTGGCCCACTGCTCCTACGAGGCCGGCATTCTCGAGGACCCCGACGTCACTCCCCCCTCCGACATGTGGAAGCTCACCCAGGACCCTCTCACCGCCCCAGACCAGCCCGAGGATTTCACCGTTCACTTTGAGAAGGGTATCCCCGTCAAGCTGGAATACACTGAGGGTGGCCAGAAGAAGGTCGCTACCGACGCTGTCGACCTTTTCTTGACCGCCAACGCTATTGCTCGCCGCAACGGTGTTGGCCGTATCGACATTGTTGAGAACCGTTTCATCGGTATCAAGTCTCGCGGTTGCTACGAGACCCCTGGTCTCACCTGCCTGCGCGCTGCTCACATGTGAGTTTCCTCGTTCTGTCTTTTCTGGCTGTCGCTAATTCCGGCCACAGTGATCTGGAAGGTCTGGTTCTGGACCGTGAGGTCCGTGCTCTGCGGGACCAGTTCGTCACCTTCAACTACTCCAAGGTTTGTTTCTGCCAGGCCGAATTACTCTGTAGGATGGACTACTAACCCCGCCCCAGCTCCTCTACAACGGTCTCTACTTCTCCCCCGAGCGCGAGTTCCTCGAGGCTTCCATCACCGCTTCCCAGAAGACCGTCAACGGACAGGTCCGTTGCCGCGCCTACAAGGGCAGCGTCTCCATTCTCGGCCGTTCCTCCGAGACCGAGAAGCTGTACGACATGTCCGAGTCCAGCATGGACGAGATCGGTGACTTTGCTCCCACCGAGACCACCGGCTTCATCGGCGTGTCCGCTATCCGTCTGAAGAAGTACGGCCAGATGAAGCAGGCCAACGGCGAGAAGATGTAAAGCGTGTGTTTGAGCATAACCTAGGATGGGCTGCTTGCGGCCTTGGGTCTTTTTTTCGGGTATCTTGTTTTATATTATACATCTATTTAGCACTTGACGTGTAACGGAATACAAAAGAATGAACGATCATCCTGAACCATCAACAGGCATGCCGTGTATCATAATCCGTCGTAACCGATGATAGTGTCGTTCCATACCGCGCAAACTCCTTTCGAATTTGGTGGCAACAGTGATCCCGGGTCATTTAGCTTCCCCAGATTCTGTAGCCAGTTGAGAGCAACCTTTAGCATGACACCGTCCCAATTATCCACGGCTATATCACGAATGGCCTGTACATGTGTCTCTCCAGCACACAGAACAAGCTCGGTGTCAGCAGCCGGACTCGACGAACCAAGCAACTCCCCAAACTCCCGGATATCATCCACATAAACCTCGTCCGTACCCGCCAGGAGCAAAACCTTCTTAGCAGGAACCGAACCCCAAAACTCCTTCGTCCCAGCCAGCGGCGTCGCCCAAACCTCCTCCTTCACAGGCTGCCAATGCGAATTAAACACCTCCATCGACGCCTTACTAACAATATCCTTCGAAGCGTTATACGTATAGCTCGCAGCGGAGCACGTATTCGCACAACGAGGACTAATACACAGCGCCGCACGGAGCTGCCGCTGCTCCTGCTGAACCCCATCAAAAACAGACCGAACAAGCGGATGCGGATCCCGCAGATGCGCCACAACCGCCAGCGCAAGATTCCCACCCGCCGAGTCGCCCGCTATCGTGATCTCCGCGGCATCATGGTCCTGCAGCAGGTACCGCAGCGCGGCGGCCGCCTGCGCGAGTTGGCCCGGGTACTTGAGTTCCGGCGCGAGTGTGTACTCGAGCAGGACGCATTTCGCGGTTAGTCTTTGTGCGGCTGCGCGCGCGAACTTGAAGTGGCCGGTGGATAGCGGGGTGATGTACCCGCCGCCGTGGAAATAAAGTAGCACGTTCCCGCGCGCGGCGGGATCACAGTCGATGAAGTGCAGGGTCGCGCGGGGCAAGGCGCCGCCTGCGTCTAGTTCGACGGTCTCATGGCGGAGGTGGTGGGCTTTACAGAGTGAGGCGATGGTGCTTCCTGATGGGCGTTGGAGAGCGCGTGCCTGAGGGAGCGGGAGCGAGTCGGCTAGGCGGGCGGTGTTTCTCATCCAGATTGTTCTGAATGAGGCGGAGTCTTTGTTGAAGAGGAGGTCCCGCGTGATGCTGAAGATGAGACGGGGGAGGGAGACGAGTACCCTTGTGAGTAGTTGGAGTCTTTGGAGCAGGGTGAGCCGCGGCGGGAGATGGCTTTTGGCTCCGAGGACCGTCATGTGTGTAACGGCGTTGGCGATGTGTTACTTAGCGACTCTTGATAGTTCCCTATTGTGAATATCTCAACTAGCAGTAGGCGAGACCCATCTCTGCCGTTTTGAGAAGATGGATGGTGATGTTAATGGACTTGGGAGTTTGGACTTTTTCAGATAGAAAATCACGTGCCTACATCAACCATCGTGCAAATGAATCAGGCTGGTTGTATGCTTCTTCATAACTCAATCATCAAGAGGCAATGACAATACGACAAGCTGGATTGCCAAGGTGTCAGCTCGCAAACGAGATGATCTAGTGAAAACGCCTACTCCGATTGAAAGACTGCCTAAAATGATGACAGTGATTAGTCGCATTCAGTGTCCATTAAGAAGCCAGGTTGGCCCACCGCAATGACGATAACGGAGTCGGGTAGATCTTTGCACCCACCACTCTGTCATTACAACATCGCAAAAGAGTCAGACTCAAACTCAAGTCAATAGGCTGCTCGATGCCTGTATCTAAAAACCAGGGATGAAATGCTGTTTGTCGGACCCTCTGTCAACAATCTGCTATTTCACAACTTCTGAAGCTTTTAGTTGAGAGCTACTCATTCGCAGTCTTGCGGATAGCGACCAAGAGTCTTAGTCTTTCCTTTAGCTGAGATTTTGGCATCTCCAACACAAGGACACAAGCTTTCTGGGCGGCGAGCTTCTCATGGCAGAGTGCCAGCGACCTCTTAAGACATCCTAAATTCATCCCTTGACCGAGTCAGGTAACAGGATACTCCTACTTGATATTCGATACTCGCAAAACAGCCTAGTCTGGTATTTCTTCATATGCGTGCAATTGAGTTCAACTCCCTGAGCCAGGTTTCGTAAGGTCTCTCCATCGCCTATTCAAGATGACGATCAAGATCCCATGGTCGGCAGTTTACCTTGCCATTGCAGCCTCCGTCTACATGAGACCTCAATATACAATCCTTGACTCACCAACGGCGACATTCGTCGTGCTGTCTCTGGCTGTTACTTCGTTCAGGATCATCTATGCCCTCGTCCTGTACCCTAAATTTTTCACTCCTATAAAACACATTCCCACACCTCCGGTAAGAATCTTTATTGCGCGGACCGAGCAGGTTCTAAACCTATAATAACAGAACTGGTCATGGCTCACTGGAAATACGAGCACGTATCTCCTCGAAGCGCCTTTCGAAGAGATGATCGAATGGGCTTACAAAGTG
Source organism: Aspergillus lentulus (assembly GCF_010724455.1). The sequence goes on along the minus strand of NW_022983897.1, from coordinate 68,524 downwards.
CCCAACAACGGATTAATTCGTTACTATATGGTTGGCAATCTCGAACGTGTATTGCTAACGAACCCTAAAGCCCTGAGTGAGCTCCTTGTCACGAAGGTATACGAGTTTCCCAAGCCCCAGATGGTAAGGCAAAGCCTTGCACGCGTTACAGGAAAGCATGGTGTGCTTCTTGTCGAAGGGGACGAGCATAAGGTGAGCGGTCTTTGCTGATCTGAACGTGGATCCCGACTCATGGAGCTGGGTCATGCAGAAGCAACGAAAGAATCTTATGCCGGCTTTCTCATACCGCCACATAAAGAACCTCTACCCGACTTTCTGGTCCAAGAGCATTGAGATGGTCAAGCTGATCGAAAAGGACCTCCATAACCGAGCAGACGCCAAAGACGATATTGTTCGGGTGAGCGAATGGGCCAGCAGAGCAACGCTGGACATCATCGGTGTTGCAGGAATGGACCATGACTTTGATTCTCTCCACGATTCTAACAACGAGCTGGCCAAGCACTACCGGCGGCTCCTCGCAGTGCCGCCGCTCGCAATGCGTATCATTTTTGTCGTTGGCGTCCTATTCGGGAGCGTCGGAGCCGTGCAAAGCCTCCCACTGAAGCGAAACCGCGAGATTCGTGAAAGCTCTCTCTACATCCGCGACGTGGCGCGCCAAATGATCCGCAAAAAGGAGGCAAAGATGAAGACCCAAGCATCCGCCGAAACCGGAACCGACATCGTCTCCGTCGCCCTGCAAAGCGGCGCCTTCACCGAAGAGGAGCTCGTAGATCAAATGATGACCTTCCTCGCGGCCGGCCACGAAACCACCTCCACAGCGCTCCAGTGGTCGATCTACGCCCTGTGCAAGCATCCGGACGTGCAGACGCGCCTGCGCGAGGAAATCCGCGCCCACCTTCCCCCTATCTCGCCGGAGAACCCCGAGCCCCTCTCCGCAGCCACGCTCGACTCCCTCCCTTACCTCAACGCCTTCTGCAACGAGGTCTTCCGCTTTCACCCTTCTGTCCCGGGTACCATGCGCGACGCAGCCAAAGACACCACACTCCTCGGGTACCCTATTCCCAAGGGCACGAGGATACTCGTCTCCCCGGAAGTCATCAACCACAGTAAGGAATTGTGGGGTCCTGACGCAGACCAATTCAACGTTGAGCGGTGGTTGGGTCCGGGACGTGCGAATACGGGCGGTGCCAGTAGCAATTACTCGTTTTTGACCTTTTTGCATGGCCCACGGAGTTGTATTGGACAGGGCTTTGCGAAGGCTGAGCTGGCCTGTCTTGTTGCGGCTATTGTAGGACGGTTCCAGATGGAGTTGAAGGACCCGGATGCGAAGCTTGAAACGAGACGGTCGGCCACGGTTGCTCCAAAGGATGGAGTGCTGGCTAGATTTACCCCGTTGGAAGGGTGGTAAGGGCACATACTGTGTTGAATACATGTCTCATGGCTTGCACAGATTGCAGGTGCAGGTACTTTCAGCTAGATAAGCCTAGAATGGCGAGTGCTATATCAACCAGCTACTGGTATTCCTCTCTGAAAACCATTACCCTCTCAACGTCCTTCCCAGTAGCATCTTCCTCAACCCACGCTCGCCACATCCCCCCACAATTGAAATCAAAAACCACCTTGCCCCGACTTAGCCCCTTCTTCAGCTCCCCGTGCAAACCGGCACCAGTAGCATCCAACACCGTCTCGGCCTCGATCCCAATGATGCCCCCCTCACCTTCCCCAGTCTTACCCCATCTCCGGCCCGCGGAACGCTGAAGTTCTCCATCCGGACCGGCAACCGCACTAACAGCTTCCGCGAGAGAATGAGGAGCCGATGCCTGCGAGTATCGAAGCATAGCACAGGCTGTGCGAGCCGCCGCAACGCGCAGGAAGGAGTCCCCGTTTCCGGTGCCTGACAGCGCAACGGCTCGTCGTCTGACGTGCCGCGGCGTAGATTCCTGCTCAAGGAGTGCCTGCTTCTCGGAGCTGTGCTCCAGACTTGGTGACCGCGTATCCGTATCCGGCCACAGGAACCTGTTCACAACCGGCGGGACGCACTCGGATACCATCCGCCTAATGGCTGTAGTTCCAGGCGAAGTATCCTCCTCATCGCGCGGGTCCGACCTCGAGGACCGGTACACCATACCCCCCCGCTCACCCCCGCGCAACACCTCCTCCCACGCCTCAGCCCAAAACCCTGCCCCGAGCGTCGGCGTATCCCCAATCCGCCCCGGAAGCTTATTCGTCCGCCCGCCCGTACTCGTCGCAACAGCCAGATTCCCCCACCGGTCAAGAGACACACACCCGACCGTCCCCTGGCTCATGGAGACAGGCTCCGCCTCCCCCCTAAGCCCGCGCCGATGTTCCTCCCACCGCCTCTTAGTCCAGAACCATTCGTCCGGCTTGAACTCCAGCCCCCACGCACGAGCCAGTTCCTCCACATACGGCGCCACAAGCTGCGAATGCATGTTCCCGCCGTCGCCGTTAGGGTCGCCGTTGGCGTCGTGGCCTGTTCGGAGGAGACACTCTCTCGCGAGCTGGATCGGGTGTCGGACGTTTCTCAGCCCCATCACGCCTGCGCCTCGTTTGATGGGGATGGGCATCGCGTCGTCGGTGGCTTTGTTGACGGTTGTGACCATTACGGAGGCTTCCATTTCGATTGTCCCTGCCGAGGTGAACACGCTGCCGCGCCCGCAGTTGAAGAGCTCGTCGTCTTCCAGCAGCGACACGGCGTGGACGGCTGCGTCTAGGGCGCTGGCGCCGCTGTTCAGGAGATCTTTCGTTGAGCGGAGGTAGGAGAGGAGGGAGGCATGGTATTGAGCGTAGAGGTCTGGAGGGAGTCTCGAGCGCTGGATATTGCCCGCGCCACCGTGGATAATGAGGGCGGGCTTGAACGTCGCTGGGACGGAATCGGGCATGGTTGCTTGGTTCAGTGATCGGGGTTGATGGGACCTGGCTGCATATAATGAATCTAGCTTCAGGTAGTAAACACCACGATGCAAAGATGGTGAAATAGCCAATCAGAAAAATAGAAAACTTCACCAACCAGATTGAGTTTTGATTGAGAGAACCCGCAATCAAAATGATGAGGTTCTTGTGTCATGCGCTGATCGGCGGCCGAACACCGTAGCTCTGCCTGACCCCTCTGCAAAGTAAGGTTCCCTTCCGCCGTCTCCAACCCTGAGTGATTCTGGCCACGCCAGCTGAAAAGAGAAGATAGACAATCAATGTGTGCTGAGAAGTCAGATTTAGACCTGTTTATCTGCATGTTAATGTACAAGAAGTGGGATGCGCCCAACAAATCCCAGGGACCTGTGCAGAGAGCTCTTCTTTTCGCCTCCGAGCTAAGCAATAGAAAACACAAAGGATTGACAGAAGTGTACAACCCATCATCGCCGGCAAACCCAGTGCTCAGAGACAGTCAAAAGTTGGACTAGAAGCACAATACGAAAGCAAAAAACCTCTATGCCATGCCTCGTTGAAGATGAAATGACCAGACCCAACACCTGAGAAGAGAGATACGTAATAATATAGGACATAGATGGGAATTCGGCTCACACCGGAGGAAGAATTGTAGCTGCAATGGTAAGACATTAGGTGATTTATGCGATGGCCTTTTCGCCAGACGGAGGAGGGGGAGGGAGCTATTAACCATCGACGTCAGCCACAATCGTAACAAAAAGAAAATGCGAGACTCCATACCTCTAGTTTTGTGTTATCCGCCATCATCCTCTGGAACCCAATACCAACACCCTCAATGACAGCCAGGAAAACAGCGCACATGATGGCAGAGTTCCTCGCAGCCTTGACACCACCACGAACAGCCAGGGAGCCACCAGTGAAGAAACCAGCAATAACTGGACAGAGAAAGTTGGTTAGAAGGCCATTCCAAGTGTGCTGGATCGCGGCATGTAGAATAAGGAAGTCACGTACTAGCATTGTAAGGATCCTCCTTCTTCCGAATACCCTTAATCGCGCAATCGAATGTCGAAAACAGACCACCCCAGACACCAAAGTTACCACCGAGGACGGGCGCTCGAGCCTTGATGGCTGTGAGGGCACCTATCCGTCGCTCGCCGTAGGGGCTGTTTCTGAAACCCTTCACACCGTGCCAGACTGCACCACCGATAGCCTAAGTCAACGAATCGAATTAGTTCTCACGTCTTCAGCGATGGAGCACTTGAGTAATCAGCAGTGTGGACGTACACCCATGCAAAAAGCACCACCGAAATCGCTCAGGGCGACCCAGGGACAGGGATCTCTCGAATGATCCATTGTGAAATAGGAAGCAAGGAAATAGGAAAGCGAAGGAAAAGGCTAAGATCGAATGTATCAAGTAGCCAGACGTCTCAATAGATTACTTTGACTGAGTAATCTCGATGGTCCGGTGAAGCGTCACTCGGTCAAAAGCCGCCGTCGACTGTTCGGGAGTCGTGGTGGGGGACGATTGATAGTCTGTATAGGTCGACGGCAAAATAAAACGGTTAGATATTGCTTCGAAGTGGTTGAAACAGCTGTCGAAGAGCTGCTTATATGGCTGGGGACGAAAAGTGGACAATGGAGAAGGTTTGCGGAGCGCAACAGGTTCTTTTGGCTTTTTTTCGCCGGGAAAACGTGACTTTTCGGACTGGGATGGAGGTCACGTGCAGATAACCCGGGGCAGCCCGACTGCTGCCAAAGGGAAAAACGCTAACTGGCTTTGCCACTCCGTCTTATTTTCTACGTGCCCTTTGCGTCAAGGTTTTCACACCTGCGGCAAATGATGGGTTTGTTTAATCACGCAGGGGTGTTGCTAGCAGAGAAAATTTTCTTCACAGCCAAGATGCCTTAATTTTGGCATCTCCGATTATCCGATTCCTCATAGAAATGTATCTACCAGCAATTGGGGTATCAGATCAACAAGAAAATATGTACAAGAATGTCAGTAGTTAGAACAATTAAGAAGGTAGATTCCATATGAAGTTCAAGGCGCCGCCTTCATATGCTGGGAATTGCCCCCCACTGCTAATACTGAACGGCGCCATGGATGGGTCGAATGGAAGAGACAGCCAGTCATCAGCAGCGATGTCATTCAATGACGGTGTAAACCCCATATCTGACATATTCTGGGGAACTGGAGCATTCATTATCAGTGGGGCATTCTCGTCACTTGTGGCGCTTGCGTATGATGGAGGCACCATTGAGTGCCGTGTCGTTGACCCACGCCGTCTTTTGACACTCTTACATGAGGCGACTAAATTTCGTCGCAAGCGCGATACATGAGTCTCCAGCAAAGTAGCGTAGCGTGTGCTTAGGTGGATGTCGTCCAAGGCATTCGATCTCAGCGCTTGTATTGTTCGTTCTAGGACATCCAGCGACTCCCGGAGTTTTGCTTGACGCGTTCCCAAGCTGAGTGCTTTCATCAGGAATATGGAAGCGCTTGTGATCCTGACGAATATCCGAACTGGTGAGAACCGTAGTGCCCCGATGTCAGCAAGCTGTGTGACCTTCTCCAGTATCTGGCAGCATCCATCTATGACTTCTTGGATGTATTCATAGTCAATGGGGTCGATGTTCATGGGACGAACTTCTTCCTCATCTGCGTTCCCATCTGCGATCGCACGTTCAACTACAGCCTGCATTCCAACAGAGTGTGTATAGACGCGGACAAAGTGATATTCGATAAAGATATCGTCATAGAAAGGTTTGTCATGCACTTCAGTTAAGTCAGCTGTCTTCATTAAACCGAGAAGAAAAACCTCAACATCTGGATGTATGACAACTTACATTGAGGCTGGAGATATCTCTCCTTCCACTTGTCAAGCAGTGGACGGAAATGGTCCAGGAGGTCAATATATCGTCCACTCTGAAGCTGCTGTCGTGCGAAAGCAACAGATGGAAAGAACATGTCCGTGACAGATTTGGCGAGTTTCGTCAGGTCCATCCATGAGTCCATGAATGTGAGCCATTCTTCCCCATATTGGCTCAATTCTCTAGATGTCTGTCGATTGAGGATGGAATGGCTCAAGCCTTGCGGCATGAGCGATACGCATCCGATCCGCCACGCTAACTGATTGATATATACGTACAACAACCGTTGCGCCCGCTGCCGTCGCAGGCGCATCTGATCCTTTGTCATGAACCGTTCGTAGGCGATAAAAGCATCGCGTGCTTTATCTCCGGTCTCGTAGATGCCCAACTCATGGGCGAGAGACAATGCGGACCCCAGAAGCATCCATGACATCTGGTCGGATCGTTTAGCAGGCTCACTCATGTCTTTTGCCCATCGCTTTGCTGACGAGTTGGTGCCGTCATCTCCGTATTCTGTAATCTCCAGATCTATGGTAACCAGATCGGAATCCCATCCATCACTTTCTGGTGGAAAGTGGAGTGAGCGTGGATGCCAGTCGGACATGAGCAGGAGCGCTTCTATTGTGCCTATGTTACGAATCTTCGGCTGCGAAGAAAGCTCTTGTCCAAACATGAGTCTCGTCACCAGCTGCTGGCAGTGTTGCCAGAGTCTGTGATGAATAAAGAAATTCCGCGACTGGCCGCCAGCACCAGGGAGTACATGGTATCGGGACGATATCATCAGGATTGTACAGCAGAGAACAGGGTCCTGAGCGATCAACCAACGGTGGTTCTTATGATCGGCATAGAAGTCTGTCAATACTGGAGATAGTATAGACATGTTTTTGAAAAACCTATGACCATTCTGTCGTCAGCAGTAGTCTGCATTTGGTTTGTACAAGGGTTACGAACAGATCAATAAACGTCACAGCTTCTCTCGCTGTGAACCATCCCATCCTGACGAATCGACATGCCTCCCAAACACTCAATACGTCCTTCGATACGGGTGAGAGCTCGACCGGACGCATGGCTTTTTTCAGAACTTCTGGGGGAACCGTGAGTTCTATTTGCTTCGAGGAACCTTCACAAGTGACAGGATGAGCTGCTCGATGCTGCTCATTTTCAGGCATAGAGTCCGATTCAACCATACTGTCTTCCTGACTTTGTGCATTGGCGGCCTCAAAAAGAATGTTGAGTGCATCATTTCCACTGGAAACGACAGTGCGCATCATTGAGTTGGCCAGATTCGATGTAGATTGAGTCCTGTGTGATCGGGCATCATTATCGTATGACTGGTGTGAGCTGTCTGCCGCATCTGCACGACTGGCGCCATGGCTTACAGGACTAGGGCCCTGAACATGCGCTGGAACGGTCGCTTCACCTGTAGCAGCCACGTTGTGCGGGTCGACGCTGGTCAACTTGAGTTGTGTCCTTGGGGGAGATGAAGCTTCATCTTCTGATAGCCCTGTGTCTTAGCCGTGAGTTTGAGTCCGAAATATTGCGACGTCTATAGAGACGTAAGCTGCGTGATGAACTTGGCCCACTACTAACCTCGCTTCTTCACCCGCTCCCAGGCCCTCTTCTCGTCGAATAGACACGGCTTCTGTTCCCTGCGGCATTTCGCACAAGGAGGACCAAGAGGGAGACCATCCGGACCCGTCCCAAGATCACACTTAGCCTTCCGTTGCCGGCAGGATATACAGGCCTTGTAGGTCCGTTGATAAGTTCGATCGGGATGGTTTCCGTGTCGGGAGGGCCTCCGGATCTCCATGACTAGGTAGTGCTAGCTTATTAGTTTGACCAATCACATCATGGTAATAAGTCAATGTGTAATGCGGTAGACAATGCTGCTAGGAGCACGCGGTAGGGAGCTTTGAAAACTAGGCCTTCGGATTGGGTAAGCTGGAAATGGGACATTGCATTGAGATGGAAAAAGGAACAGAATGCGGGAATTTCGAAATAGCCGTCAGTTCCCGCCCACGGAGCAATGAAATATCCGGCAGTGGTCCATCTTTAAACGATCATCAACGATGATGCAAATCCTGGAAGCAAGATTGAAGACTGACAGAGACACCTCAAGCTTATTTTTACGCATCTTCAGGTGATTTTACTTCGCTGTGGGCCACTTTTCATACGGCACGGCCACTACCTTAGTTTTCGAGGCATATCTAGTCCCTGTACCTCTAGTACTTGATTACGCATTTACGCACGGTCTGAGATAATTTTAGAATGATATCTAGATCGTATCATTCTATAACATAAAGGCTCGAGACTTGATATCCGCGTATATTTCCACGCCTAAGTGACCTTGATAGCGGGATAATTTGCTCGCGGAATATCCCCATCTGGAGGATGTCCTTGTCACCACGCAGTGCTAGTGTTACCGAGCGAGACACCGAACAGTCCTCTTTCTCAATAAGAGCTCAGGAGCTTCAATGACCTGACGTTACTGTCTCACTCCGGAGAGGAGCTAAAACCACATGTCGAATAACCTCGGAAATGCGCGGAAATTTCGGCGCCCAGTTTCGGATGTTTGTAGCAGCGGAGGTATTCCGCTTGGGGATACTCTATTGTATGCAACCCCAAGGCCGTTATTGTGAAGTAATCAACCGTGTTTGTCAGTCAGATGACATCAAGGGGTACGGATCTTACTACGCACTATGTCATCCTACTACGAAGGATAATACAAAGTAAGCGTGTCTTATGTAAAGCACATGCGTAGAATACCGTTGTTTATACCCCAGGTAACGTCCGCACCTCCGCATGTAAACGATCAGGAAACATACATGTAGAGCTCATTGCCTTTGACCTACCCAAGTGGTACTCTCTCATAGCCCAAAGTTAACATCGTCTCCTGCATTCCACAGTCACCATGGCAGATTCAACACCTCCCAAAGTCACCCTATACACCTATTTCCGCTCCTCCTGCTCAGCCAGACTCCGCATCGCCCTCAACCTCAAATCCATCCCTTACACCCCAATAGCCGTCAACCTCCTCAAAGGCGAGCAATCCTCCCCAGAAAACACCGCGCGCAATCCCTCCGGCTCAGTTCCCACCCTGATCGTGGAACAACCCTCCAAAGACCCCGTGACCATCACGCAATCACTCGCAGCACTCGAGTACCTCGAAGAAATCACCCCAGCTTCATCCCACGCCCTCCTCCCGCCAGCCTCGGATCCTGAGACCCGCGCAGTCGTCCGCACCCTGGCGGACATCATGTCATGCGACGTCCAGCCCGTCACCAACCTCCGGATTCTGAAACGGGTGGCCCCCTTCGGCGTGGACCGGGCCGCGTGGTCGAAGGATCTAATCGAGGATGGTTTCCGCGCGTATGAGGCCATCGCAGCGAAGACTGCGGGACTCTTCAGCGTGGGCGATAGCATTACCATGGCGGATGTGTGTCTGCTTCCTGCGGTGTGGGGTGCTGAAAGGGCGGGTGTGAAGGTGGAGGAGTTTCCTACGATCTATCGGGTTGCACAGCGGTTGGAGGTGGAAGATGCGGTGAAGAGGGCGCATTGGAGGACGCAGCCTGATACGCCGGAGGAGTTTCGAATGAGTTCGTCGTGAGACAATAGCGTTGATTGAGATGTTGGGACAAAGCTTCGGTGTGCACACGTTTGGACATGAATATCAACTCTTCAGCGCACTGGACTACTCGATATGGTTGTGATGGCCTCAAGATGAGGGAAAGGTCTATCGCAATTTCATACGCATAGCTAGCTCATGAAGCATTCTTTTGGTATTATAAAAAATGAAAAGACCTGGTCATGTACAGCTTAGAACTCCAACTTGAGGGCTGGAAGAATCGTGCCAACACAGTCGCCAAAGCCAACGTAGTTTCCTTCCGAGCCAGCCATGCCGCGCAGAACAACAGTGTCTCCATCCTCCAAGAACAATCGCTCCGAGCCATCAGCCAGCTTCAGAGGGTTCTTGCCGTTGGTCTGCTCGAGAAGACTGCCTTGAGTCTGATTCTCCTTGCCAGAAATGGTACCGCTGCCAAGCAGGTCGCCGGTGTTCATGTTGCAACCTGTGATGGTGTGGTGCGCCAGCATCTGAGGGAACGAGTACAGCAGGTTATTGGCATTGGTGCGAGAGATCAAAGTAGGCTTTCCACCAGCGTTTGTGATCTCCACCTCGAGAGGAATGTCGTAGGCGTTAAGTTCGCGCTTCTCGCGCAGGTAGGGCAGTAGCGATTCGCGGTTGCCGGGCTCCAGGCCGGTGGTGCGGAAAGGCTCCAAAGCGTCGAGTAAGACCACCCAGGGTGTGATGGTGGTAGCAAAGTTCTTCGCGTTGAACGGCCCCAGAGGAACGTACTCCCAAGCCTGAATATCACGGGCCGACCAGTCGTTCATCAACACGACGCCGAAAATATGGTCCTCGGCCTCATCAATAGAAACAGGCTGGCCCAGCTCATTACTCTTGCTGACAAAAGCGGCAAGTTCCAATTCGATATCCAATCTCTTGCATGGGGAAAAGGTCGGCACCTTGGGGTTAGCGGCGGGGTTGGCTAGGATTTGGCCATTGGGACGGCGGATAGGAGTGCCTGATGTCACAACTGAAGAGGCACGGCCGTGATATCCGACAGGGAGATGCTTATAATTGGGCTGCAGAGCGTTCTCAGGACCGCGAAACAGCACACCAATGTTGTAAGCATGGTTAAGCCCCGCGTAGAAGTCGGTGTAGTCGCCAATGTGCATGGGAAGATGGTTGGTCACTTCTGAGAGGGGCAACAGCGCCTCCTTCTGCAAGGTGGAATTGTCCCTAAGAATCTGGGGGAATGGCGTGTCGGCACGGAAGATGCTCTGGATATATTCACGCACTTGACGGTGCACGGGACGGCCTAGCGCTGCAAACGCGTTCAGAGTTGGCTGGCTGAATACGCTGAGATGGGGCTGGATGACGGGGAGCTGCGAGAAACCGCCCGACGAGGCGAAGGTGCTCAGGTTCAGCGCATAGTCACCGATCGCAACTGCAGCCACAGGAGATGTGACCTTTGCAGAGGAGATAATACCAAAGGGAATATTCGCCAGAGAAAAGGGCGAGTTCTTGGGAATCTGAAGCCACGATGCCATTGTGATGGAGACGGTAGAAATGGGTATCAACGGGGAGGGCAAGGAGATCAAAGAATCTTCAGATGGCCTGGTCAAGATTATCCAGAGCGAGACAACGATATTAAAAACAAATTATTTCTTAACTTCTGTCTGCCCCTCATACCTGGGACTCCTATTGATCCCCTCCATGATCGATTCCGTGGGGACGGAGAGACACTGCGGAAACAACCCGCGTCGTCCGCTTATTGCCGGCTGTTGTTGACGTCTTCCCCTCCGTCATCAATTCCGCTGTTCTACCCCCGCAGTCTAGATGGCCCATCACCTCATCAGCTTGCGGACGAGAAATGGCCGCAATGGCCGCGGCTGGTCTTGACGGCTTCTTGCATTTCGTGCTCACGAAGTATTCGGTTCTTAAGAAGGCCCGCTAGTCCCTCTCAGCTTGGACCTTGTATATACTGCCTGCTCTTGAGCTCACGTGTCTGTAAATTTGCAGATATCCGACATCATGCCTGTCTCACAGTTCTCACACCCCGATTCTTACTCATACCAGACTGGCTTCGACTCCTATCATGAGTATGGGCGAAAATCATTTGCGTCGAAATCTTGGAGCTGACTGAGCCTCTAGGACGGAAGCCGTCGAAGGCGCCCTTCCGGTAGGGCAGAACTCCCCTCAGAAGGCACCCTACGGGCTTTACGCTGAGAAGCTGTCTGGAACCGCTTTTACTGCTCCAAGACATGAGAACAAGCAGACCTGGGTCTACAGAATCCTCCCTGCTGCTGCGCATGAGAACTTCAAGGCCGAAGATGCCGACTCCTATCACACCAGCATGACCACAGAGACGCACAAGCTACATCATATCCCCAACCAGCTAAGATGGGATCCATTTGACTTGGATGAGACGGTGGACTGGGTCCACGGTCTGCATCTTGTTGCTGGCGCCGGAGAGCCCACGTTAAAGCACGGTTTGGGTATTATTTTGTATGCCGCTGGGAAGGATATGGGAAAGGAGGCCTTTTACTCGGCGGATGGTGACTTTTTGATTGTCCCTCAGCATGGCGTATTGGACATCCAGACGGAGCTGGGAAGACTCATGGTTCGCCCTAAGGAAATTTGCGTTATTCCTCGTGGTGTCAGGTATGTCATTTCTTGTCTCACCACACCTAACTTCAATGGAGTGGATGACTGACAGTGGTATAGATACCGTGTCACCCTTCCAGCGGGACCTGTAAGAGGATACATTTGCGAACTTTACCAAGGCCACTACCAGCTACCGGAGCTGGGGCCCATCGGTTCTAACTGTCTTGCCAATGCGCGCGACTTCCAAGCCCCTGTCGCCTCGTTCGAGGATGAGGAAGAACCAACCGAGTGGCGGCTTTACAGCAAGTTCAACAACACCCTCTTCTCCGCACGCCAGGACCACACTCCCTTTGATGTCGTCGCCTGGCACGGAAACTATTACCCTTACAAGTACGACCTTGGTCGTTTCAACACCATCGGCTCCATTTCCTTTGATCATCCCGACCCCTCAATCTTCACTGTCCTTACCGGACCATCAGACCATGCGGGTACCGCTATTGCGGATTTCGTGATCTTCCCGCCTCGCTGGCTGGTAGCAGAGAACACCTTCCGTCCTCCATGGTACCACCGAAACACCATGTCCGAATTCATGGGGCTGATCTGCGGCAATTATGATGCGAAGACGGGCGGCGGTTTCCAGCCCGCAGGCGCCAGCTTACACAATGTCATGAGTGCCCATGGTCCCGACGCGGATGCTTTCGAGGGTGCCAGCAATGCTGAGCTGAAACCTCAGAAGGTTGGCGATGGAAGCATGGCATTCATGTTCGAAAGGTATGTTGTGATATAAGCTACATTGACAGGCTCAAATGCTGACCATCTGTTTAGCTGCCTCATGGTTGGTGTGTCCGAATGGGGTCTCAAGACCTGCCAGAAAGTGCAGGAACAGTACAACGAGCATAGCTGGCGTCCACTGAAGCGGCACTTTAAGAACCCTAACAAGGCCTAGTAGGAAGATAAATTTTTGTGCTGCCGCTAATGTTTTCTTGTAAATTGACTATATACCATCTGTCTTTCTCTGATTAGCCAGCGCAACTTCAGCTAGATCTAATGGAATGCTCTATTAAAGCACTTATCGGTAATCCTTCAACTCTACTGAATCGAAGGTGCTTTCAAGGTACCAAACAACCTGCTTTAATCGAAATCATGAATTGTCGCGCCAGAATACAGATCATGGTATATTTACAAATGCATTATAGAATTCAAGTCATCAAATAGCCCCCTCGACCTCCTTCCTCAACGCCTCCTTAACAATCGCTCCACACATCTTCGCATACGGATTTGTCTGCACAGCCAACTGCTGGGCAACCTTGTTACCATACCTCCCTCCAAAGAAAAAATCCCTACTCGCCATCTCCTCGAGTTGATCGGGCCCCATATCCCGCAACTTATCCGGGCCCCCTACCATCTCCTTACCGTTTGCATTCTTCTTCAACCTCGCAGCCTTGAGCAACAGATACCCTCGATGCGTATGCGAGTCCGCGAGGATGCGCGCCTGAACCGTCGAAACCGGATCAGCAGGCGACCGGGGCGTGCAGAGCGAGATCGCCTTCCCTAGATCGGAGAAGAGGCGCGAGGCAGGTTCGGTGTTACCCGGGGCGAAGATAGCTTCGTCTGGGTCTGTGGATGTCTCTGCCGTCTTTTCGATGTGTAGGCGGAGGGCCTGGGCTCTGTTCACGTAGGCGGATGGGTAAGTCGGGTGCTCGGTGATCAGGGCATCGAGGTCCCTAGTAGCAGAGGTGATGGTGTCCACCGACACATTGTCGGATTGGAGGTTGCGGATGATGCTCAGCTCGCGGGCCTTGAGAGACTCGTGGTCGCTCGCTGAGATGTGGAGGTGTTCTGGGAATGGGGAGAGTGATGGGTCGATTGTGACGGCTGAGGAAGGGGAAGATTCGGCGTCGAAGAGAGCTTGCAGGACTGCAGAGTCGTTGGATGTCAGGGAAGGCCGACTCGGCTGGATCGTAGTGCCTGAGGCCATCTTTTTTGGTGTTGTGATGTCGCAGCAGAGAAATGGATGCTGTGGTAAGTGTCACGGATTGCTGTGCGACGAACAAAACAATTATCCCAAGAGGTTGAGCATTAATCTGGAGACAAGCTTCGGCCTTGAGTATGAGCTCATCAAACTGATAATATAAATTATTTATCAAGCTGATTAGGATACTACCGGCTCTTTGACGCTCCCCCAATCGTCCATGTGATCATCGCCGCGCTCCGGATATTTGTTCAAATACCCGCACCCACTCGGGTATCTCATCTAAATATCCGCCCGCAGCCGATCTAGAGCCAAAAAGATTCGCCCCGTTTGGTTGAGTGAACATCGTGAATGGGTCTCGTGCCTATCGATGCCATCATGATTAAGCACGGAAGCTTCAAAGACCTTACACACTGGGGGATGTGGCTTTTATCCGCGCCCGGATGTTTGGTTCACCTTATAAGAGATATGGCTCGTCCGGTCATGACGATGGTCCAAGTCCACAGACTAAATCGAGATTCAACAGCCTCTCTAATAGCTATTATATCGCAGGCTAATCTCTTGCTTGACAAGAACGACTTATCCTCTCTTCCCACTTGACTTCAATATGGCTCCCTCGGCTATCTCTACGAGCCCTCCACCAACCGACCGGGTTTCTTCAAGCCTTGCCAGCTACAGAGGCTACGACCATGTGCACTGGTACGTAGGCAACGCAAAGCAAGCTGCCTCGTACTACATCACCCGCATGGGCTTCAAGCGCGTCGCCTACCGTGGTCTCGAGACAGGGTGCCGCAGCGTCTGCTCCCACGTCGTCCGCAACGGCGACATCACCTTCATCCTCACTTCGCCTCTCCGTTCTCTGGATCAGATCGACCGCTTCCCGCCTGAAGAACAGGAACTGCTCAAGGAGATTCACGCTCATCTCGAGAAGCACGGTGACGGGGTCAAGGACGTTGCTTTTGAGGTCGACTCTGTGGACTCCGTCTTTCATGCTGCGACGAACAATGGTGCCAAGGTTGTTTCTCACCCTCGGACCCTTGAGGATGCCGACGGCCAGGTGCGAGTGGCAACTATCCAGACTTATGGCGAGACTACACACACTTTGCTGGAGAGGGGCTCGTACCGCGGTGCTTTCCTGCCAGGATATCGCGTGGAAACCGGGGCAGAGGATCCGATCTCTCAGCTGTTGCCTGGTGTGCACTTGAACCGGATTGACCACTGCGTCGGAAACCAGGACTGGGATGAAATGGACAAGGTTTGCGAATAGTAAGTTGGCCGCTTTAGCAATCAGTAGACCTGGTACTGACTGTTAGCAGTTACGAGAAGACTCTCGGTTTCCATCGTTTCTGGTCTGTTGACGACAAGCAAATCTGCACGTGAGTATTTATCGTCAACAAGGCATTCCAGTAGGAGACTGACGCAATTTCCAGGGAATACTCCGCTCTCAAGAGTATTGTGATGGCCTCACCGAACGAGGTGGTGAAGATGCCCATCAACGAACCCGCCAAGGGCAAGAAGCAGTCCCAGATCGAAGAATACGTCGACTTCTACAACGGCGCGGGCGTCCAACATATTGCTCTTCTCACCGACGACATCATCCGAGACATTACCAACCTCAAGGCTCGCGGTGTTGAATTCATCAAGGTTCCAGACACATACTACGATGACATAAAGGTGCGGCTGAAGAAAGCTGGCCTGACTCTCCACGAGGACTTTGAGACAATTCGCAGTCTGGACATCCTCATTGACTTTGATGAGGGCGGATATCTGCTGCAGCTGTTCACCAAGGTATGTCACTTCCCGTTGAACAGGCAAGCCCTAGTCAGTCACGCTAATAGAGAACAGCACTTGATGGATCGTCCCACCGTCTTCATTGAAATCATCCAGAGACACAACTTCTCCGGCTTTGGCGCTGGCAACTTCAAATCGCTCTTTGAGGCCATTGAACGGGAGCAGGCCCTTCGTGGCAACCTTGTATAGGACTTTTGATGCTTTCCGTTCATTCCTGTCTTTGATTCTGTTGGATACCAGGCATGTAGCTTTGCATTGTACGTAGCGTTTGTTCTAAAATGAATCAGGCTTTAAGTTCTTTCAATGTTGGACAAACATGCAATAATCCTTCTTGCATTCCTTTCCCGCGGTCGTTTGTAGAGCTGTTGATCCAGTTCTCTTCACCGACGGATATGTCCAAGGAATCATTCACTGCCAGACTGAGAGGCCCAGAATCATTCACCGCTAGTACACCCCTTTTCAACATATAAAGCCTGGAGCTTTCCCGTACATATCTGTTCTTGTCTCATCCTGCCATCAGCTAGAAGGAGTACGGCATGGATGACCACCGGTGTCATTGCGGCTTCCACTCCCTTCCGAACGAACATGGGTTCTGATGAGAGCTTCGCTGACCTTCCGGGTGTCAGAACTAGTTATGCACAATCAAGTCTCATCTAGCACAATGTCATCCCTTCGCCAGTGATTTCTCTTTTTTTGGTCGCACTCATCCACGATCGCGAAGCGGCGTTTCTAATTTCCATACACGGCATCGGCCTTCGCATCAGGTCCACAGGATACATGGACTGTTCTTCAACAGCAGGAAGTCCAACGTGATCCAGGCAGCAGTAGCCACCAGGTTATATTGAGACCTCACTGCAAGCCTCATAGAGATGGGGGACGGGTGGTTGGAAAAAAGTAGCTATTCTCCCGAACCTGAATAACCAGTCAATGTCATTCAATGAACCATTTTCAGTCAGCCCGCTCTAACCGTTCCTTGAACTTTTAGTCGTCTCATGATCTTGCAGTCAAACACAGATATACATGATATTCTCAGTCATCACTCGCCTGTCAGATCAGACGATCATCGGTTACGGAGATATCGTCCGAGATACTTACCTTCTTCGCCTTAGAGGAAGCCACGCCGCAATTGAAGCTGATAAGCTGATCGAACCAACCAGGCCAGATACGCTATTCAAAACACAGCCAATTGCATTCCCTCGTTATCCAGAGAGAGGTGACGACCATGTTGATAGAATGGTTGATCGTCGTGCCACCAAGGTTTCCTGGGTTATCCCGGTAGAGCTGAGGGCAAGGGCAAAATCGCCAAACCCCCAAGCATGTCTGTCTAGGGGCTCGACAAGAATCGTGTTGTCCACTGAAGGACTTCGCTCGAGATATCGGACCCAGATACGCTCTCTGCTCAACAGGATCAGGAGTTTGCGCGTCCTGGGCCTTGAACCATGCTCTCCCTATAGTTGAAAATGCGAAGCATTGCTCGTTGGACACTTCGAAAATTTGGATGTTCTGGTGTGCGTATTTGTGAGAAAACAGTCTAACTATTAGGGATATCACCACACAGAAGTCACCGCAGATACCTGGCTAGCTTTTGAGCTAGCCCGGCGTAAAACAGCTGGTCCTGAGGGATTATTTCACTACCGGGAACGAGGGGGGGCTCCAGGGCTGCTTTGTCAAGAACGGTCGCCACTAGTTAATTGCTTGCCCACAAAAGGATGTCATGACATCTGTTGCGGATACCTCGATATCGAATCTTGTGGAATTGGGCCGGTTCTCACTTACTTGCATCACCTTGGCCTACATAAATGAAAGCCTGTTGAGCAGTGGACAACACAGATTATTGAGGAAATTATGCGAAATACAACAGCTGGCCCATCCCCTGTCAGTCTGACCAACCAAGTAAGCCGGACCACCAGGTGCGATGGAGCCTAAACCTCCCGGACGAACGCACCGACTTCAATTTTGGGCCTTGAATCCCAAAAAAATTCCACATCACTGGAAACCAGAGAGGGCTCCAAGGACGATACGTCCAGCATGTGGGCAACATGCTTGGACCAATCTTCAACCAGTTAAACCTTGAGTATGTATCACAAAGATTGACAATAACATGACCGCGTGCTATCATCAGGCAGACAGCCAAGGCAATGCTCTCAGCTTCTTGGGAAGACCCATCTGGGTAACTCACCCCATCTTCTGAAAGATGAGATAGTCCCAGTCCCTCGCAACATCAATCCCAGTCCCAAGCGATTCACGACATCGGGAGTAATGGGTTGGTCCTGGTCCAATCTCTGTATAGCTTGGGCTCGAAGTTGCGAGACGGACAACCTGCTTTGAGGGAGCACGCTGGAGTCTCAAGACTTTGACGTTGTCGGAGCATCTCTATTTGAGGGTGCTACTGAGGCCTTGGGCCCACGACATTGACAAAGCCAGATGGCCCACTGACAACATATTGATAGAGGCCTTTTTGGCCGGAGCATCAAGGGACCACATGAGCTGGGACTACGACTCACAGGCCAACTGTGGCTGCATCTCGTGCGCCAAGGGCAAGCACACTTGCAAGAAGGCATGTCGGATTATATCCATCGTTCGATTCTTCCGTCGATCGCCGCGCTTGGAAACCTTGGTCGACGGCTCACCCGCCGCGCACTCAGCAGAGAGCAAGACTTGGTCTTAGAGGCTCTGCCTGCTGGCAGACGGCCCGATCATTGTGTCGGCCCATACCGGCTTGGTAGTGATCCGGTCACGCGATCCCTCGCTTAGTAGCAGTAGCTTCCATGTACGATAGAATTTACATACTGCTACATACTCATACAGAGTAACGAATATCACGATTATAGCTTCATATCTTGCTACGTTCTAGACATTGTTCTAGGCCGGCAGCCTCGGTTAGATAGTTTCGTAGGAGCCCATTCTCTCTCTTTTAGATATCAAGCCATATCATCATCATTTTCCTTTCTCTTCAGCTTCATGACTTGGGAGAGTTGTGAACGATTGGCTGTTGAAGACCATATTCATGATGTAATTGCGGAAGGAATTGCGTGCTGCGGCTGTGAGCCTGAAGCTCGCCTTTGTAACTGCTGCCCTGGTTACTCCGCAGCGTGCGACGGCTGTGCCGACTTTCGCTGTTCGGCGCGTTCTTTCTGCGGATTGGATTTAAGACGGCACATAGGTCGGATAGGAGGGAGGATGCGATTACATGCCTTGCTCTTTCCATGTATCTAACGATACCGGTTGAATCACGGTCTCGTTTTCCCGCGCCTTTTACCTGGCTCAGGAGGTCGGCCCCGTTGAGCCATTAGACTCTATTATACGAGGTCAAAAGTCATACCCGCGAGATACTACTATACATGTTGATGCGGGTCTATATGCTTGAATAAAATGCATTACTCCTAGAAATGCTTTCGAGCGCAGGCAGACGATGACATCCAGCGCCAAAACCATCATTTCTTCGAGGAGCTCGAACCACCTGGTTTTGTCGCTGCCAGACGTTTATACTTTCGCGGGTCTGAAGCTCGTCAGCGTAGGAAAGGAAACCATCACTAAATAGGAAGCATACCCTTTCGGCTCATCAGAACCTTGTTCCTTGTACCCTTTCCTCCTTCCCAGAAACCGCTGCCTGCTTTTCCGACGAGGACTGCACGGCATATACCGCAGTTCTCGGGGCGGTAGACTTGTTCTCTTGAACAGAATCCACTATGAGGGGTAAGAAGGTGTTGGGCTCCGAAGACAATGAGGTATGCACTTACCAAATCATGCGGTTTGCATGTTCATTCGGATGATCTGTAGCTGCGTCATGGCATCTACATGAGTTAGTTGAGTATCATCATAAGGGAGAGGTTGCAGCCAAAGGGTGCGGCAGACTCGAGCAGGTATTCCTGGGAAGGGCTGACGTACTTGTCACAGGGGAAAACCTTTGCGCAACAGCTGAACCTGTTGCAAGAGTGAGTAAATGAGGTAGCCAAAACTTGCAAAAGACGGAAATACCTGAACCATCGATAGCTTTTACCGTAGTGCATACATCTGCCTCGACGAGGCAACTCCTGACCAGCGACTATACCAAGGGTCTCTTTCGGCTAACGATTCTCTAAGTAAAACTTCGTCATTCCAGGCGACCAGAACATTGCACATACCTTCTTCCGCTGTGGAACACGATCACGAGAGGTGACTAGAGCAGTTGTCAACACATGTTTGCCGAGGACAATGACTTCGTCACAACTCACATGCAGCAGATCCTACAATCAAGAACTTGACCTCGGGGATTTTGAAGACTGATGTCCAATGGTTAGTGAACGCTCAAGATTTCACAATCACTGTGCTTACCCATTTTGCGATGGCACTGACGGCAGGAAGCAGTTGCACTCTCGCCGCGAACTGCAACGACGCCAGGTCCAGCAAATGTCGTCGAGCATTCTGCGCAGGTCGGGATAAAGCTACTACATGGATGTGAGAGGCGTTCGCAGGAAGCTCGCGGTCACTCAGTGGCTCTTACCTGGGAAGAAGGTCGACAACGGTACAGCCGTCCAAATCCAAATATCCCGCGCGGGTGGAGTGCGCATGCATCAGCTGTCTTCGAAAGCCTGGCAAGAGCGCAGGTTAGTATGGACCTTTCTTTCAGGCTTTAGAATAAGATATTCTTACCAAGGCTCATTGTGTTGGTACACTTCTTGCACGTCTCGACTTTCGGAGCCAATACATCACTCTTATCCTTGACCTGCGGGATATTTCTCACGTCCAAGTGCTCTTTGCAACGATCGCACTTGATTGTGATGTAGAGACCTACAAGCTCCAGGAGCTCAATGCCATACAGCTCCAGGTAGGGGAAGGAAAGGGCCACTCCACGTTCAGCTGTCGGTGCCGGCATGTCAGGAACAGGAGTGCCGCCGTCCTCGTCATCTCCATCCTCGTCCGTGAAGCCGTCTTCTGATGTCGAGAATTCTGAGACCTCGGTGCCCTCATCACTATCTCCTGCAGTCCATTCTGGAGGACGTGGAATGACACGAATATGAGGTTTATCCTCCACCTCAAGCATCGGATTGTTTGAGCGAGACGGTACAGATTCCTCGGATAGATTCACAGAGCTCGTGGTCGGTTCTGGCGTCGGTTCCACTGCCGATTTTAAGGCGGTCGTCGCAAGAGTGTGCAGATTGCTCGTCAAGTAATTGATTTGGGACATCAAGTTAAGCTGAGCGTTTGCCTTCACCCACTGCGAGAAGCCGACCTCTACAGATTGGGCTTCGGGAGATCTTATACCCTGAAGCTCAATTGAACTTGGCTCTAGAGGGTATAGACGAGGCACCAGCAACTTCACTGTCTTGATTGGTCGAAGTGAAACAGGCAGGCGTTCCACTTTGGAGGGTTGCACAGGAATAACGTAGGACAATTCATCTCGAGACTTCTGAAATAGGGGCAATCTACCGAGCCGAGCCTCGATTTGTTTTGTTTCGACTGCCCTTCTTCGTTCCGCCTGGGCTTTTTCTTCCGTGGTGTAAACCCTGGAAACATTCGTGACTGGTGCCGTTGGCTTTGGAACTGGCTTTTGTTCCGTTGCAGGCGTATCAGTGAGGGATACCCGTACCTGCTCTGGCGCTCGACGCTCCTGTACTTCCTTGCTGCCAACATTAGGGACGAACTTGAGGGTGGGTCCTCTTTCAGTGGTTGTAAGCAAGCGCTCCAGATGCCGATCGAGGCTGTTCATCCAACTCAACAAAGTTCCTCGGCCACCCGTCCTCAACGTACTGTCGACAATATCATCGAAGCCTCTCTCCACATTGGCTTGGAAAGCCCTTTCCATGTCCGGATTAATTACTGTTAACGTAGGTCTTCCCTGTCCGGGATAGGACAGCGGCACATGCAGAATGCATTGCAGCTTATCCATTTCAAATGGAAAATCGGGGTCAGAAGGAGCCATTTCAATTGTTAAGGATGTCCCTGACCCGTCAGTGGTTTCCTTTGGACGAAACCTTCGTCTCAGCTGATTGATCTGAAATTCCCTCGGGCTCGAGCTTTCGGCCTTAGAAATTGGCCTTTGGCCGGCGTGGAAACTCGGCTTGGCTCCTGCCTGAGGAACAGCCCTGACTTCCTTGGTGTCATTTATGGAAAGATTTCTAACATCGGTAGCTACACGTTGTAAAGAATTCTGGGAATCTTCGACCTCATTGGCTGAGCCGCCCTGCACTTGCGCCCCAGGCTGTGCACTCTTCCGTTTAGAATCGGCCAAATCGTGGATATACGGGCAAGCATCGCCGGCGCGACATCCTTGATGCACGTTAGTACGGAAGGTAAATGAACAGCAATGAATATGAGGCCAGCTGATAAGACTTCTCGGCAGACAGTACACTACAGAACTCGACGTATCTGTTTCTCAATCTCACAAGCAACTGCTCCCCGAACAGCTAGTACACGAGCCGATAGCTCCAAGTGCAGCTTCCAGGAGGAGAGTAGCCAAACTCAAACATGACGAATGGTCACAGGCAAATGAAGGCAGCAGGGGAAAATATGACAGGAACATGACTTACCCTTTTGGGAAGTAAAGAAGCGGCATTTAGCCCTCTGCTTTGGGGTTGACCGGTTTGGAACATCTGACCGGCTGGATACTGTAGAATCTTGAGGCTGAGCAGTCGCCAGCTCAGCGCCAGTGGCTGACGGTTGGCCTATGTCAAAATAAGAGTATCATGGTGAGCGCGTGATCAAAAAAGGTTGCGGGCCGCTGGGTCCGATTCACAGGAGGGAAAGGGGGCCAAGCAGCGCCTTCAGCGCCTGTTGTTTTAATAACAAATACTGTCAGGATCTGCGTCGACACGGATGTGGAACATTTGTACATCGACAGAGACCCAGGCCTGCTGAGCTGCATAGAAAGAAAAAGCAAATCCTGCTGCGGGACCACTGATTTCATGAGGGAGGAGAGTCTTGCAGTCTGAGGTGCAGCCCTACTGTACTCGGTACGGAATATGAAAATAAAGAGACTTACCATTGGTAGAGGATGCATGTCTGTCCAAGCCATCAGGCGCTCCAAGACCGCTAGTGGAGTCCATCCTGCCGACATGGTGTCAGTACGGCTCAAGGCAGTCTTCAATCAGACGAGTGAGATCTTGCTGGACATGTTGGTGCACCGTCATTTTCTACCATCTAAAAAGGTGTCCGAACAACCGTTTCTAGCTAGTAGAAGTGATAGTGTAGCAAAATGCTCAACAAATCACGCGGCAAGCGACACACATAATACGATACCTTTCCGCAAAGGGCTATGATGACTTGTCAGTCAGTCAATCTTAGGACTTTAGGACAGGGGCGAAGTACTGTAAATTGTGATCAACCTGCCAACGCAGAGATCCGGTGACCGTGAGATCGACGGTGGCTAGGAGATGTACCGTAGGGCAAACGATGCAAGAGATTAGAATGCTGCAGCCGTTACGTGAGAAAAGAGTCGAAGCTGGAATGGTAGATATCAGGCGATGAATGAGGTGCTCATATTCTTATCAAGAATACAGTATTGCTAATAGAAATGGCAATATACCTCGTCGTTGTTGTAGTATCAACAAATGTGGTGATGCTGACTGATGATCGTTTCCAATCAAGGGCGGTCAGGCGACACGTGATGTAAGATTTATAGATTCTCTTCGAATCTTGCAGTCAAGACAACACACAAATGATCTTGGATGGATATAATCCATGTGGTTCAGGCATCATAATAAGGAGCGTTAAACCTCTCAAGAATGTGTCATATGCCTTCTCTTCGTGTTGACCTAAAGATGCGATGAGGCGCAAGCAAACTGTGATTCATTACCTCATATTTTGAAGATGTGGGGTAGTATGAGTCCGGGGATGACTGGTAAGTGAGACAGACTCATCTTGACGATGTTTGAGTCACTGGGATGAATCACTCCACGCAGACACGCAACCCACACTCCGGCCATATGTAGACAGAATTTTCACCAAGGGCCAGCTCTCTTCTTGGGTCGAAGTAGTCAATCTGCTTACTCGGCAAGCCCCTTGATCTGATCTTGTCTGGCCTTTGAACACGAACCAAGATTAGCTGCCGACGCTGTGATCTACGGAGGACCCAAAAAAAACTGCTTGATTACCATGTCGATAGCGCTAATTAATGGTGGTGACTATACTAGTTCTTGAAGTCAATCAGAACAAGCATCGAAAATACTCCGTCCTCGAGTCAATTGTCTCGTAATCCATCCTCAACAACCAGTTTCGAAGTAGGCAAATTCACCAATCCTTCGATCTCAAAGGCCGGATCTTTTTACCGTGTGATAAAAACCCACCAACTGTTACTCTGTGGCGGGATGGTATCTCGGGCCCTTCATGAGCAAGTTCTGCTTCGATGAATTCACTGTGGCAGATGATACGAATATCATCATTACGTATCATCAGGAGCCACCTCTGCGACCTTCCCATGCGCATCAGCATCGACAGCATGCACCGGCAGCCCCGACTGGCATGTGCATAGTAGTTAGCTCTGTCTGTGTAATGTGTCATGCACAGAGCTTCTAGTTTGACACTGAAGAAGGCCTCTTATAGGAATGATGCTACTTCGCTCGTATCTAGGGGAGACTGACCTTTGGAAGCGTCGACAACTGGGAAGATGATGGTAAAGTAATGAATTTGTACCAGTGTATGTAATTGTATCTTATGTTTAAATACAAAACAGAACCTGACGAAATTACCATACCGTTAAACGCACCCGGGACCTTCCCACCGGATTTGGAGATCTAGATCAAAAGCAATACTTGCAGTAATTCCGAATGATCGCACCATTGATATCTTCCCTCAAGCTGACACCTCGTATAATGTCCATACACATTAATTAACTACTTAATCTTGAAAATCAATATAACTGGACGCCATGAATAAAATTTGACTTGGATTTAAACGTCCAGGATCGCGTCAAAAGTTCACTAAGGGATTGTCCCAACTTCCCCGCCAAATCAGAAGCCTTCTAGACCCCTCCCCGCGCGTCTCCAAAATATGCTCCAAGCTGAGATGAAAACATCGGAATGCAACCTGGGTCCACTAGACGAAAATAATCAGGAGCTCTCCCGAATCCGGTAAGAACCTACCTAGTACACAGTTACCTTTCAAGTCACCGGACCTGAAAATTTTTTTGCGGTACAACTACAAGCCTTGTAACCTTTACCTAAGGATGTTGAGGAGAGATCTCAATTCCGTGCACGTACAAGGATAATAATGAGGTCAATATTTGGATGAAGACATGATTACCATATGAGCTCGTTCTACAATACAAATTTGTTGGAGGAACGGAGGGACTGAGTTCTTCCGTTATTTCTCCGACCACGGGGCTGACATCAAATCAGTTGTTTAGGTCTGGACTCTTGAACTCCTAGGTACGGAGTACGAACGCGGAGGACGGAGGTCGGAGCAGTCCTCTAATGTCACATATGCTTCTCAGCACCTGGACTTTGAAATCATGAAGGGTTAGATAGCTGTTGCAACGGTAGTGTTCAATTCAATAATAAAGTCTTCTATTATCGTTCCACAGACTCTAGTCGAAGTCTATCTACGCAATGCCTTTGGAAGTCAACTCCAGCGGTGAGGAGGAAAGTGCTCCGATTCATGTACGTATCTTGTAACTACCCCTCGATTTAAAGTGAAGCACGGTACTGCCTCCCCCGCTCCGTGAGAGCCTTGGATGCTCTAGTACGTACAGTAGTGCAAAGCACCATATTTTGTACCCGACACGGTTCAAAATAAACTAAATCCACGGCTTCAGACCGACAACAAGACGTCAAAAAGGACCATCTATCTTTCCTGACTACTTATTGGGCATCAATTCAATATCCTCGATATACAAAAGCTGCTTGGGCATTGATTGGCCCACCAGCCAGGCATATATTGAAGCTGAGCGGAGCTTGTTTCGAACCATGTGTAATGTACCGGTACCATACCTTTGTTACCTTCCAAATTCTCCGAGAATGTTACACAACGTCTCAGTCCGCCAATCATGAATTTCCAGAAACTCTTTTCCCCTCTTCTAGAAGGTTTCTCGAAGCATGGTCGAAACTGCCGTTTTCGCTTTTTGAAACCATGGATGCTGGTTGGCTCATTTTCCGTCCATTGTTTGCGGCGTTTCGGGTCCTTCTGTATTATGGTTTCCGTGTCGAAACAGCTTGCATTCACGTGCTGATTTCGCCGCCTCAGGTTATTTGACAGGATGGTCCAGACTGGCATATCAAACAAATACCGGGTTTGCAATTTACACCACTTTCGTATCTACCTAGTCTAGTTCTTGTCTGCGTCCAGCTGGACTGGTGTTCTCTAA
This sequence comes from Aspergillus lentulus, assembly GCF_010724455.1. Next base: position 42,541 of record NW_022983897.1, on the reverse strand, counting down.
TATCCACTGTGGCCTTCGTTTGACCCGATCTGACACGTTCTCAAGATGAGACGCCGGCTCATCTAGAACACCTACCACAGGCTATGACGTCCCTGCTTAAGGAAAATTTTTCTTATAGGTTTAAAACAAAACCGACAATTGATTCATGCGGAGCCGCTACCTCTTAGGGCAGTTGAAATCGAACGGTCGGCCAGCCCGACCGGTGAATGCCCAAAGCTCGGCATGATCCCGAGATATCGGGATAAGGTCCCTAGCGACCTGGAAGCCGGACAAAACGGTCCTGTGAGGAAATTCGCCGCTCGAAAAACTCGACTCGTAAGACATGATTGGCCCGTGTTCAGGCATTAAATGAAGTATTATAGGTCCATTCGAATGAAGAAATTTTCCGTTCGAGTGGCATTTCGAGGTCTAGACTAGAGGTCTCTAAGTCCTGAGCGTGTCTGACTCGATCAACGGTCTCGAATTTGTCAGGCGTGAACTAATATTTCACGCACTTGCCATTCTACTTGTGCTGTGACACAATCTAACTTTCCTTTGTCTGCAATTTTTTGAGGCGCAGGGAGGTCCGCATCCATGAAGCATCATGGATTGGTCCCAGCTTTCATGATACAGTGGCTAAGGACGGTCCCACCTTCAGGATCAATATGCCTGTTGTGTAGTATCAGTATTTGACACAAACTTGCTTGGATGACGGAGTATCAGCATGGTGTCGGTAAGCCTCCGACGGAATGAAGCTCGATGGGTGCAATTCTCGGCTTGCCGAGCGCAGAATTGGGCATCCCGAAGGAATAATAAATGCTCGCTGATTCCTCGCTGTCACTGTCAGAGTCAAAGCCGGTGCACATTGCTCCGTGCCTGAATCAGTGCGTCTTGAAACTGAGCCCGATTCGCGAGATCCTTTCAAGTTCCACACCAGTTACCATGATTCGATCCGATCAGCGTCGAATCAGGAGGCAAGTTGAGCGCAACCTCCACCAAGATATCAAAGTGTGTCGCGGCGTATACGCCCCATCCGTACAGTCTTCTGTCACCTACATACGCTGTCATTGTATAACGATCAGTACCGGTGAAGCTACGCAGTGCCCTACGAATCATCATTGCCCGTTCGACCATCGATCCACATCTGACCCACAGCGCAGACACAAAGCGTAAAGCGACACAGTCACACAAGAAGAGTCTTCTGCTGCTCTATCCTTCTTCTGGGAGGCTGCCGATTCTGTCTGCCTATACGAGCATTCATGTCCAGTTACTCCGTACAGTGTACAGTGACAGGCACTGCTGGAGTAGAAACCCGAAGGTTAGGCCGGGACCTGGACCTGACAAGACCTCAGGATCAGCAAGATCTTAGATCCACACGCGTCCAAGGCACCAGCCACAGACGTCGCGTTACGGGCTCCGCGTCTTCGGGTCCTGGCGGATGTCAGCCTGCAAATTCACTCAGCCTCTGGCCCTTTGTAATGGTACACCCCACGAGAGATCGGGAGGATTAGGAGCTGAGGTCTGAGTGGCCCACCATCCACCGCTGCTATCCAGAAACAAACGGTCGTCTATTCCGTACGCGGAGTGAGTTTCCCTTTTAACAGAACCAAAGCAGTTAGTGTGGGATGGAATTGGCATTACAAGTGTGTCTTGAATCTAGCAGGATTAAAGCTTGTCTGCCTTGCAGCCTTGTAGCCTTACAGCCTGGAGTTGGAAGATGCGCTCGATCACTATGATGTCATCTTGGTGGGCGATGATATGGTACAGTTCCTATTAATTCTCGACCACAACACTCTAGCTAAACCATAAATAAGCAAAATGATATCAATGTGAATTAATCTACTCCGTAGCTATGGCCCTGTCTCAATCCTCCACATGATCGAATTGACAACCGTGTATCTATACCTTTCCAGAAAGAGCTCACGGACCTCGGTCAAACTTGGATAAGATGCTTGTCGAGTACATCACGGTATACCTACCTATGCCAGTCTTTCAAGGTACTCCTAGCTCTTCCACATGCCCTGCACCTGCAGCGAGTATTGTAGACTCGCAGCGTAGCACAGACACAGCCAGTCCAGCGTAGAACGATAGATTCGACCTACCTCTACTCACCGTACGTCTCACTCTGAAAAACAAGAATACCGATCCCTGAACATAGAACGAACAAATAAGCTAAACACCTTATCAACACCTCTGGTCCAGTTGACAAATTCAACCAAGTGTACGCAAGTACAGTCATCTGCAAAGCTTATCCCTGGAAAACATCCAGTTCAACCCGAGACAGACCAAACACAAAAAGAAAAAATACCAGTCCAATTTATGATGCTGACCACCAGCCAGGCTCCAGCAGATTCTAGAATCTAGATCTGACGCGCGCGGGTGGCGGCGCATGGACGTTCTATCGTCTCATCATGATATCGAATCAAGGCGTTGGTGTCGGTGTTGGCGTGGGCGTCAAGGTGATGTTCCTTTGGCATCACCCACGCCCACTGGCGGCGAAGTAGGTCGGGGGATCCGAACAGGGTCCATTGTAAAGTATCGTACTCTGTTCGTGGGTAAAGTTTTATTCAAACCCTCAGTAAGCTACTAGATATCTCCGTGGAATCAAAGCTTCGGTCGGAGCTAGAAACGATGATGATAGTCGTCTTCATCACCTTGACGATATCGTCATGACTTACTTGTTGAGTGTGCTGGAGATGGAGACGGTGGGTACATCCGTGTTAAATTTAGAAAAGTAAGGTAACTCCGCGCAAACCCCATACTACCTGTACTGTCTACAGATTCCAGATCCGGTATATCGGCAGTCGAAAGAGATAAGGAAAGCTCAAATCATCAAATATAATAAATAATGGAAAAAGAAGGTGCAGAATCAAGATTCTGGGCTCTAGGTTGTGCCCTGGCCAGGCAGTCGCTACGAGTCGATTTTCATGTGAAGGGATCAATGCGACGATTCTAGATCGCGACCCCGGTAGGGCCATGCATATGGAATCCGCCCCTCCGGCAATCGGTTGTGCATATGAAGACATTAACCGACCATGGTTTAAAAGGTTAATATATTCCTATGCATTAGTGCTGATAATTGTTAAATAATCAAATGCTTCCCTGCGAAAGAGATGACTTGTTAGTTATTGCTGACACGTAACATCTGTGCGCCACCAATCTTGGCTGCAAGCTTCGTTTATACAATTGTACAATGCTCATGATGCACTGCAGCGATAAGGCTCTATTGCGGTAAAATTGTCTCAAATATGCTTTCAATGTAGGAGTACATGTCGTGGTCCTGGACAATCAGGCCAGAAGCACAATCCAGTAGACAAAAATTTCTCGACATACATTAATGGTCAGAATATGGTATTTGGTATCAGAAAGCTCGCAAATCAACAGATGACAATGAGTCAGAATATGTTTGTGGAAGCCTCGAGACGAGGCCGTCGCTATTTGTGATAATAACATCCATGGCTTTTCTTTTTGATGCGAAAATCCATTCATAAAAAGGGGGAAATGTCGTAAAGAAAACAACCGCCTGATCTCAGACGAAATCATCTGTACAGGATTAATGGTTAAGAAGCTTGTATCCTCCGTATGGCTCATTTAATAAAACATGATCAGACAGCCACACGATGCCCCGTATCGATTGCAAGATTGTAATGAAAAAAAGACGACCCCGGAAAGAAAAACAAAAGGCCTAGGTCGCAAAATAACAACCATATCCCTTTAAGTGCGCCAATATGCAATGCAGTCGTGATCGTGCGTCACAGACATGCTCAGACCGCGGTCTGTACATGTATGATAGAAAACAAAATGCGTAGAAAGGGTGCGGCGATGAGGGGGTATCACTCGTCAAAAACCCAAATAACCCATCAAATAGCCAGATACGTGTCAATGACTGGACAGGAAAGGTGGAGTCGAGGAAAGAGGAGAAAGAAATCGAAGGCAGAAGGTGAAGGTGGCAGTTGTGAGTGCTTCTACCATCCCTTTACATGGTATTCCCACGGCCCGAAGTCGGTATAATGATTAAACGAGGCGACATCCTTGTCAGCGGGTGCTTTTGCGGAGGCTCCATTCGCGACGGCAGCATTCCGTTGGGATGTTTGTGCGTTTGGTGCCCCATTGGGCTCGGGATACTCCTGTAGGTTCGCCATATCATGGGTTGTGTGTCGTCGCTTCAGGAAAGCGTTTGCGGTTGCACTCTTCTGCTGGCGCTCCCAGAGTAGATGACGTCTCAAGGACTCGGTCAATTCTGTGGCAAGCATGTTCCTCCGTGTAGTTCGAGGAGAGTGTGCGACCGACTGTGGAGACGGCTTCACAATGATCGGCTTCGACCGGGGAACATCGGGACCACGCATAGTCAAGCTCTCCTCATCATCTTCAGGTGGTGAAGCGGGGATGGAGGGTCCATTAGGTGATGTTAACCGTGAGCGCTGGAGGGCGGGGCTGGAGCGTGATGTTGGCCCCTGCATCTTGGTAGGCTGGTGCATCATCATTGTGAGGAGGGAACGACGCGAGACCAGGTTCGGCCTGGAGTCAACTCGCTGGAAAAGCTCCCTTTCCTCGACGCTCGACCTTCCACTCTCCGTCACTGAGTCTTCCCAATCCGAATCCTCATCGTCCTCAATAGCGCTCTCTGAAACTTCATCCTCAGTCTCAATTGCATCCTCATCATTGTCGTAGGACCTCTCGCTGATGGGTTTGATGATTCCAACTTGTTCTTGAAACGAAGTCACTTTCTTCGATGGGCTCGGATTAGTGGCTGCCGACTTGCTAAGCTCGTTAGAAAGCGAGCTGCGGTGTGGCTTTTGTATCGCTATCCGGTCCTCGAACGAGCTTTCATCATCATCCCCTGAAGAACCACCAAGTGTGAACATGCCACCCTTCTTCTTGAAAGGTGTGGGTTTCAATTGCGTTGGCTGCTGTGCTGGCCCAGGATCGGCCGCTAATCTTGGTTGCGACCGGTACGATGAGGAAACGAGCGAAGGAGAAAAGCCACGCACGACACTAGGAGACTTCATTAAGCAAGACCGAGAAGGAAGCATACCGGAGGAGGAAACGCTGGTGTCAGAAGCATTGACGTTCGCGGCGTCGCTATCGTTACCCTCCGGCGCGGTCGTTGAACATGATTCCGTAGAACGAAGAGCTTGTTGGTTGAAAGACGGGAAAGACGGAGTGCGTTTGGCAGTGGATTCTGAAGGCGGTGTCGGGGAGGGTGTCGACGGTCGCGGTGTGAGGTCAACCACCGGAGGGGCGACTGTAGTCATCGGCGGGTCGAGAGGCTCGAGATTTTTCTTCTCTTTGATGTTAAGCACCATCCGCTCTAGCCCGAGTGACGTGATGTGCTTTTCTTTTCCACGGCCTAGATACGAAAACGAGTCTTCGCGGACAACGGCAGGCTTCAGATCGCATCTAGCACGCTTGATATGGCTCTCAATTCTCTCGGCTTGTTCTGAAGCAGCAGATTCAACGCTGGCAGAAAGTTCCGGAAGGTCACCAGCTTCTGAGCGAAGGAGTGGCAATACGGAAGTATCACTGGACTTGTCCGGCTCCACACAAAAGGTTTCACGTGTCCAGAGTCTCCAGCTCAGATTCTCCAACCGACGACCTTCTTCCATATAATCGGCACATTTTGAAAATACTATAATAAGATCACACATGTCAGTCACCAATCGCCTTATGCTCGCATCCGGGTTCTAGAACGTACCCATCCACATGCCATGAAGACTCTGCGCATTAGCCGTGTCGACGTTGTGTATTTTTGCCGCGTCCACAGTTAGGACGGGAGTTGATAAACGCGAAGGCATGATAGCGACGCCACAATTTCGGAATTGTGACACTTTTTTTTTTCCCTTGAGAAGATAGCTCCCTGTTGGTCTTTTCGGGGTCGCCGTCTCCCCCGATCGTGGTCGCACGGCGCGTGAAACTCGAAAGAAGTATTTTCCCTGATCGCAGTATGTCGCAAAGAGCCTGACCTCGTGACAGGTTCTGCAGAGTGTGCTGCAGAGAATGGATTGGACTGTTTATGGCACCCTAGCTGTCGTCAAAGGCGTATGTAAAGACACAGCTCCTCACGATTCCTCAATCGACTTCCTTTGGAGCGGGAGATAGTTCGTAAGGCGCAATCCAGAGGCACGTATTGTAGTCGCGGTGACAAAAAGCGGCCAAACGAATGTAATTCCTTTGCCTCTTAGGTGCCCTAGTGTGTTCTAAAACTCGCCGGGTGAACTTTGTGCGGAGAAGGGTTCAAGTGGTCGATTAGTCGCTTGAGTATAGAAACGGCGATGTCGACGAGAGATACGGTCCTACCGAGCAGGGTGTGAAAGCGACAAGACTGAGGTAGCCTGGAAATGGAGGGAGGAAAGAGGTGAAAAAAGAATTGCACCGGAATATGGGGGAGTAAAAGGTGGAGGAGGGAGGAGCGGAAGGAGAGAAAGCGGACAATAGTTCGTTTATGGGGGAGGGTCGGAAGAGTGTGTGCAGTATGTACGAGATGGTAACGGTACAAGGGGAGGAAGAGAGGGAAAAAGAAAATCGAGGATGGCCACACATAGAAAGGTTCGCGAGGGTACCGAGGGACAGGTTGAACTACGGTGACGGGTGATGGGATGGGGCGGTAAGTACAATACAATAATAATGGAAAGATCCTAGCCTAAGTTACCTTTTTATTTTTTTTTTTATTTTTTGGGCCGATTATTATTAAATAATCGATTTATTTATTTCATTTTCGCCCTATTGCTGTGTATCACTTCCGGAGTATTCCCGTGGGTCACCTGGTATTCCATACCATGTCATTACCAGAAGTAATTTTACCGGTCTGTTTCCGGAGTTCCACCCCCAAGAAGAAAGTACGCAACTTTATGGCCAAGGATTCTTACGTACTAAAGCCAAAGAGCTTTTTCTTCTTGTGATGGAGTAAAGTACGGAGTAGGTAAAGCCACAATACACAAAGGTAGTACCTTAGGTATACAGAATACTTAACGGGATTGATCCCGGTGAACACAGCTTCCCTGCATTCAGATGGAGTCAAATTGACACATGACCAGATCCTTCATGGTCCTTATTGTTTTCTTTTTCTGTTTCTGGGAGCATATTCTGAATTCAATGATCAAACATAGGTACCATGATAATTTGTAAATCTGATATATAACTCTTGAATCATGATACAGAAAATTCTAAAAATATCAAGGGTGATACTCCAAGCATCAAGGTACGAGGAGGAAAATAAGATGGTGGCAGGGTAAGGTGACCTCGCCTCATAGACCGTCGGACGAAAGATCTTCTTGTCCTGTGACCTGCTCTGCTGCTGAGTAAGGACAGGATATCTTCCAGGAGCAGTCACTTGACTCTGGAATGGGTCCATATCGATAGGCGCTGGTTCAACCAACCCAACCGATAGGTACTGCCAATTATTGCAATCTATCTATCTCTCCACATATTCTAAACGGAAAACAAGCCTCATTCTAGCCCGGTGCTGCCTATGTAACTGTCAACCTGAATATTGAAGAGAGGCGGCTTCGCTATTGTCGAAGGAGCTCGCTGATCCCAGCATGGTTGAATGTTGACACGCCACATCCCTAGCTCAGGGGCCGTTTATCAGTCCTCCTGACTGTCCCTTGTGAATGATGTTCAAGTAAACTACTTTCGCCACGGAATTTGCGTCTTTCGCCTTCTACCTCAAGGATCACATTTTTCGAAGGAAAGCTGCGATGTTTGTTTCATTCTGGTTGTCCATTAATCCTTGGCAAGTTTGGTGGCATCTAGGCTCTAGGCCACTCACTCCCTTTTCTTTCTCCATATTTTCCCCGGATGTTTGGTGGATATTTTCCGTCCAGATGACCTGTTTGACGGCTCAGGTTAATGATCCCGGCTGAAATGGATTGGTGTTTGATCGTCCTCCTTACTGCTATTAGCCGGTGGTATGTAGGTTTTATCTACTGTTCAATTCCAACCGTAGCTGCATACCGGGGAAGTCTGGAAGTGTTCCGATCTGGCTGATCCTCCTACCTGGTTTTCTAGATTATTTGAGGCGTCTTAGGCTCGAAAGCAATCAAATATGTAGATGTTTGAGGTCTAGGGTCAATAGCCTCTCCATATCCTACGTTCTAGGAGGCATATAGCCGATGCTCACAGTAGGTTCCTTTGCCTCCTTTGAGCCATTGATCCTTTGAACTGCCGGTCAGAGGTTTACTTACTGGATTGGTCTTTTGTAGCAATGATCTCTATTCTCTCCACAGATGTTGATGCTGCTGATCACTTAGTGTAAGCCATTATTCACAAGACACTCACATTTTGAAGCCACTGGGATTGACGCCCACACCTAGACATCTATCATATTCATGTCAAAAGATTCGAACAAATTCCACGGCAGCTCTATTTGGAGTCGGCGGGAGTCACAAGGTAGCGTGTTCACCGGTGGCCACTAATAACTATCTAGATTGGAAGTAGATCATGCTATCAGAGCTCCATTAGGAGCGACAGTTGAGAGGGCAGTATGCCATCCAAAGGAGCTCCTGGCCGCTCTTGATCGATATTGGCTAGCATGCCTAGGCAGTCCGCCCCCGTGTCTCGAATCCTCAAATCGGCGAGGCACAAAACAACTGATAATACCAGCGGCAATTTCCCCTTCCCCAGAGAGATAGTCCTGGTTACAGGGATCATGACAATCGCCTAAAAGAACTATTACCATCATCTAAGAAGTAAGTATGTAGCACTAGTAGTACGGAGTACAGGCGCACGTTTTGACGATCATGTGATGTCCTACAACTCAGCCTAGGTCCCAAGAGCACCTGATGGCTGAGTTGTACAACTTGGTACATTTTCGCCTCTCTCCGATCTCTCCTCTCGTATGGAGATACTGTCAGCCACATGATATTTTGCAACGCCATGCTAGCCGCCAACCAGCCCAATACTCTCGTCTCCTGAGCAGGCGGGTAATGAAGATGAGAGGAAAATGTCCATTTCTGAACAGAGAGTGGTAGGCTCGGGCCGAAATAGAGCTTAGTTTCACACTGTTGTGAACTGATTGCGTACCAGTTTGCATTCCAACAGTAGAACCTAGTTGCTATTAGCTGACCGAGTCGCCTGCGACTTCTTGGATGTTCCAATAGTTCCTCTACAAAGGAAGAGTAATGATTCGGAGCTTGTCCATGAGACGAGTCCTAATGACTGATCCGCAGGCGTAGAAGCGAGCCATAACGCCCAATATTCTTAGTAGAATGACAGGCTGATTCACGCAGAACAATACCAAAGTCAAAGCATGACATCGCCGCGGCCAAATCTAGTGTGAAGACTCTGTTGAGAACAACCTCCACATGGATGAAGACGACTTGCATTCAGAGCTCCTAGACGCCTTCAATCATCTCCATGATGACCGAGTTCTGTCCAGCTGCCCATATTTCGTGCATACAGACTGTTCCACTGTGGCGATGGAGCGGAGCCACGTAGCAGTCACTCATTATGTCAGGCGTGCTGCAAGCCTCCAGGGACCACTCGGTAAGAAGTTAGACAGGGGCTAGGAAGACGACTATGATATCAGCAGGTAGAGTATGTTGTGGAAGCTTTGGAACTACTAGATTATCGTTTGGGTCCGAATATTAAATGTAGGTAATCGAGTATTAGGTATGGGGAACTGCGAGTTTTATCGGATTGTTACCCCATATGGATCCTCCGCTTTTTCCCCATCAAGCGAAAAGAGTCAGATCTGCCCCCGAAATGGACTGACTGTGCGGAGTAATAATGAGTCGATAAAGTGCCTCATACCTCATGATCTCGAAGATCTCAATTACTCGTCGAATATCAAACAAGAAAACTTTCCAAAGAGCAACTTTCCAACAGGCAAGACACAGCTAGGGAAATACTACGGAGTAGACAAGATGAATGACCTACTCTGTACTTCATAAGGATTTCCTGGTAGACTTTCGGTAACACCAACGTCTTGACTCTTCGGCAGCCAGGCTAGGTACTCCGTGATTCGGCGCCAGTTCCTACCTTAGCACCCGCCATCAAGACGATGGAAATAAGTACCGTGGTATGAAGGATGATACGATCCGGAGGAAAGGCGTAGCTATCATTCGGAATGTGAAGGACTCTCATAACTGAGCTATGCACTTCGACTCTGCACAGCGACGGCAGCCCGTACCAACCAACCTCGAGTCTTGGCGTGAAGCATCCACAGTGAAACGAAGAGTGAGGCACATGGGGGCGCCGCAGGAAAGAAGATTCACTCGGCAGGAGAAAAACCTCAATCCAACCATAACAGGTTAAAATAACGAAGCTGAGTACTATCTTTCAGCATCGATTACGGAGTACCGCAGTGAAACTTGCTAAGTACTGTTTGATGTGGGGGCAAAAGTTCAGCCTCTGTCATGTCAGTGGCGAAACAGAGGTCACAAGAACATCTCCTTGTCACATGATGCGAGGTTAACCCGCGGCATTTACCATGCTTTTTCCTCCTTTTGACTTTGCAATTGTCCGTTGGCCACGGAAGGCAGAGCTAAAAGCTTTGAAGGCGCTCCGTGTTTCTATCGTCTGGATTCATGGCCAATTTGAGTCGGTCCTAAGGAACCCGAAAAGGGGTGGAGAGGCATGTGGTATTGTCGCTGAAGTTACGGGATGGTCTCCTAAATTCCTTGTATTAGTTTGTTAAGACAGGGTGCTTTGGAGCATCATTTGGCAATGGCAGCATTGTGACAGTCAATGGCCCTCTAGCAAGTAAAAGTTGTACATGTTCGAAGTACCGAGCACTGGCTATTGTTTTAGAGCTGAGACTGAGAGTACTCATAGGCACACTCTCAGAAAAATGTCACAGGCCCTAGGGATCCTAGGCAGTTAGGGTATCACTAGTAGTCTGGTACAGCATAGGATGTCGTGAACCATCCTCCATTACGGTTCCTTGTCAATTGTCCTTTAGCCCCATGCGACTCAATTGAGAAGTACAATTATCCCAATCGGCTCACATAAGCCTGAGGACCCTGCAACTCATGCATAGATATTGAGTATCAAGTTCCCAAGACCTCCTTGCAGCCACCGTCAGAGCGATGAGGCGCCAGCAAGCCTTCGCGAGCACTTTCCATCGCAAACTCGATTTGCTACCGAATGCTACGGCATCGGTCAAAACATTGGTTCGTGGGAGATGATCTGCAACAGTTCGATCTGGAAGTGCTAACTATGTAGGTGTGTGTAAGTGGCTTGGACTTGGCCATGCCTGCTGTCCAAACGTTCCGAACAAAGGACTGAGCCAACAGGTATCTTCAAGACCATCATGGGATTGCGTTCCGTATCAGCTTTGCTCTCATAATACACGGCAGGATCAATAATAAGGGATCTGAGTTCTGACACTGATAGCGCCCCAGCGCCCCCCCGCGCCCCCTGGCCTTGAAAACTGAATGTGGTACGTATGCGCCTAGTCTACTCTACTCCACTGAGTCCATACATTCCATGGCTGATTCCGAGAGCGGGTACATCCAGCCCTATGCAAAGGACATCAGGAATCGAGATTTCTTTGGGAAGAGGTCTCAAATCCCTACGTTCTCATTTCTTGATTATGCAAAGGCAAAGCTTGGGTTGCGCACAGATATCAATATTATCCGGGATCGTCAAAACCAATGGCCTAGAATCGACTATCTATTTATCAAGGGATACGGTGTCTTTGTCTGCATGCTTTGATCGCTAGAAGTCTCGAAGCAAATATCCTGCTCGCAAGTCAGGTGTTCAATAAATGATTCACCTACCCTACATCCAAGCCATCAGGAATCAAAGAACGTACAACCGAAATTTAGTTGAAATGGAAGCTGTCCCGTCCCGTCCTTTTTCAACCTTCCTTTGTTTCTGTTTCTGAGCAGTCACATTCCGCATAGTTCCCAGGCCGCTATCCCCGGAGTCCAAAGTCCTGCGCAAACCAGCGAACAATCATGAATGAAGCAAAGACCGTGTCCTCTAGTCTACTCCATGATCACAACACGGAAGCAGATCCGGTGCTGTTGGGAATTCGTCCGTTATGTTCGAGAATTCGACCCGCGGACCTCGGAAAAGGTCCATGCGGATCTTGCAGCTTCAACCGCCTCCAAGGAGTGGTTTTCTACGCAAGGGTCACTTCGCCTGTTTCCACTCATAAAGGGCTAGGGATCTTTCTTCCTGGAAATTGGAAGGAAATCCGAAACCTTCATTCTCACTGGTCTTACGTTGTACTTTGACAACCTAGCTACAGTGTCAAGACACAGTCAACTATTGAATAAAGCAGATGAATGGTATCTAGGTTGATATCCCTGTTTGTGTCTGAGGCGAGCTCACGTGTATTTTCTCGTGATCTATCCCTTGAATGCCTGTCATCCCTCAGTCACCATCAACGGCTGATATCCCATGAACAAGAGTCCAAGCACAGATCAGGATCGCCAATGACTGGATTGGAATCCTTGGCTTAATCGAGCACGACTTAAGCTTCATTTGCTTCTCGGCGCAGGGATGGGGATCGCTGTACAAAGTACTGCGCACCCTCATCCGATCCCTTGAATTAAGTGACTAAACCTCAGAGAAGAAGCTTACGACGTCTGCATGCATAGAATGCACTTTAGTACTGGAAGAGAGGCCCATCGCAACCAGCATCAAGTATCTCAACCCACTACTCCCTCTACTCTCCATGTAGACCAGGGTTATCTCCCCTGGCTGTCCAGGTACCTGGGAACACAGGTATGCTGACCGTTTCTCCAGTGGATCAAAAAGAATCCTCGACCGTGTCGATCGTTCGACGCCTCTACATACCGCTCTGCTCGACAGTCTCTGAAGTAAATGAATCGTACTTGTGTCTCTTTTCCCTTCGGTATTGAAACGTACTGTACTTGTTCCTGCCCGATTCTTACTGACAATCATACTTACCCACCGCACTCGATACCTCCATCACTATGTATGTGGTTAGTATCATGCTCTGTGCTACATATTTGGCCTCGCGGCAGTCATAGCCCTACGGCGTAGAGAACACTGTGTCTCAACTAATCCCTGCCCCTAGATACGGGTCATTTGATTCAAGACCCGGTCAGAGGTTCTTTGTGTTGTCTATCATGCGCTTAAACGCCAAACGCCTTTGCAAGCCATGCAATCTGCGGGATGAAGCAGCAAAGAATACATGCAGACTATGAAGAAAAAAGTAAACGCTCAATAGCCTGATAATAGGGAAGCTAATCAGGCACCCGGAGACTATCAGCCGTGGGATTTTTTTCCATACGACGATAGTGGCAGGCTAGTGAACAAATCATTGAGAAGCTACCAGGCCATCTGACTTGGATGTCGTTAGCGGAATGAATGTGATTCGTGTTCCTGGGCAAATCGGTCGCTTCATGTGGTGAAGGATGTGTTTCAGGATTTGTTATGGTTTATGCTTTATGGCTATTTGTGAGTATTGGGTATGTCGACTGGACTTTCCATATGGAGGCAGAGGCATATTACTCGACGTGATGTCGGAGGGTAAATGATAGGTTAACCATTGAGTCAGATACATATCTAGATACTGCCGCTATGTGTCTCAAGGGATTCCTCGCGAGTACAGTACTTCAGAGACCAATTATTTGTACTGGATATCTTCTGTCGTTGATGTTGATGATCCGGTGTACTTTTTTTCCACCTATCAATGTACTCAAGAAAATATATGCCCTTGGTCACTGGCGGGTGTATACATTCAAATACCGCCAAATGTAATGTAATCAGACGGCTTTCTTTCAGATGCCACTTTTGACGCTTCTGGCGCCAGATCTTCCGTTCATGGATATCTATCTACTTCCGGAGTACTTCGTGGGGGAAATAAAAAAAATCAAACGCACCAATGCACAGTACTTCTGCTCTGGGAGAATAGGTCACAGTGCGATTGACAATCCAACCGAGATAAACATTCTTCAAGCCTCTCCAGGGTACAATGGATCTGTATCAACTTCTGTCATCGCCAGTTAGCCGCCACAAGAGCATCATCCGGCATCGTTGCCTGTCGGAATCAGATCCCCTCACCGCAGTCGTGTGATGGGCGTAATCAGCGGCACCACTGCAGCGCTGTACACAAAGTAGCGGTATAGATTCTTCGGATTTTGGATTCCAACCATAATGACATTTGATGAATGCAGTGTCAACGCCACATAGACAACGTATCGTCCCAAGGCTCAGTCCCTTGAATCAGACATTGTGGTCATAATCATAATCATCGTCACAAGCAGAGAGCATACGGTAGATTGTTTAATTGCGTTCCCGCGCGTCGGGATCATGGTACTCAGCCTGCCGCGAACGGATTCAAGCCACGTCAATGAGCCCATGCCCATGTGACAGGGTACGGTGGAAACAACCACCACCACACGTTTGCGGGATGTCACTGCCACTACTTCATTTCTTTTGTTGCTCAGGCAGAGATGAATGATGATGAGAGGAAACGAAAAAATCAGACTGAGATGAAGAAACCATGGGGCCGGTGCTTAGGTGGATGTGATGCATCGTGACACCACGACATGCATTTACCCCAGGTCAGCAAGGGCGGTCTGTTGCCCAGGGGCCATGATGCTATCATCGTGCCTCGTTTTCGACCCAACAAGTACAACTGACAAGGGGATAATACGGTGTCCACCGATTCGAGTCTAGAACGGAAGATTGGCGTCTGGCGATCGGTCGTACACCCGTACAGAACTGTCTATTGTTACTATATTCGGCGCTGGCTGGGATATTGCTTTTTCCTCCATGATACAGGGGTACATGGAACAAGCATAATCAATCCAAGCGCCTGGTCATCTGAACATCTGGAATTTCCTTCGGGTACGATGTCTGGCCATATGGCCCTTTCTTTTGCTATCGTGTCTGATCCTGAATCTTCGCGCCCGAAATGGGCGTCCAATATTGCGAGTTACTTGGATGATGCTGGCAAGTGGTCGCTTCAGAAGGCATCTCTCGTTTCCATGATTCGCTGTCAGTAAATGACATTGACGCCTCCATTATACATCTCGATAACTCCCGAACTGACTCATCAGACTCCTTCGCGCTCTCGATCGGTCTAGAACAGCATCCCTCAGCATGGAGGTTTCTCATCGCTACCTCTAACCATCCTTTGTTTCACAGAGACACCCTCCTGTCCAGATTTGTTGTCATGGTCGGATCTATCATGAATTCATGATTATTTCGCCGCGCCAGGCAGTCGATATTTCCTCTTCAGTCTCTCTGCTGACCGCAACTCCAGCCCATGACACCTCTGCGAGGGGTCTTTGCGCCGTCCTTCGCGCAGGCGGCCCAAGTCAAACGATCCTTCACTTTTGGCTCTTAGATTAGGATTCTAAGGTATTGTAGAGACTGAATCAGGGGCTGTTTACGCCAGATTAACGGTGAAGACGGTTCAGCGCATGAATCATATCTGGTGTAGCGCTGGATAATTCTGACTGGGCGTAGGCTCTATACAGGATACGAGAAAGAGAAGAGATTGCGAATAGAAACTGGTAAATCCGTCTTCGATAGTCTAGCAGGTAAACTGCTTAGAGAATGCCTTTGCATCCTGGCCTGCGGAATATAAACCAAATTCTGGATCGACTGTAGGGTTGTAGATTATATTGAAGTCTTTCTGTCTTCCCCGGACCACCAGCCCTACGTTCCTCCTGGACGCATATGTATGTAGAGATTTCACAGATACTCAAGGCGTTTACTAGATTATAGATGTCACAATACTTAGTGACAACGCCATACTGGCCTTATGAAGAGATTCAGCGCAGCTGTGTTGAACTCCACTTGCAGAAAGCTAGCATCTTGCGCGTGCAACTGGGGCTTCCATATAGACTTTTTTCAAACCCATTCACTGCTCTTGATCAGGTATCCTTATCTGCTCATTCACTGGACTGCGACACCGCACTGATGAACTCTTAAGTTGTTATATGCCCCTGGAGAACATCTCTCTCCAATTCATCTTCCATGCCAAATAGCCAAATCTCACCTTCGTCGTTATACGGACTTCTTATTCTCATTCAAGGCCGTGCAGGTTGTCAAAATGTGTGTCTCGATGGATGAGAAGAGCCCAGCTCCGAAGCGATATGGGACTACGGGACTGGGGAAGTTTCGGTGCGACTCGGACCGTGTCCGCAAAGCCGTAGACACCAGGCTGGCGCCGGTTGAGTGTCTGAAAAGCTCCCCATTCCCCAGTGTGAAGACGGCTGACATCGACGCCGAACTGCAGTGGATGATTGACGGAGAAGAAAGTATTTACCTTAGCCGATGGACCGCGGCCGCTGGCAAACCAAACGAGGCGAGTATAGCGGGTTGTCTGGCTCTCGTTGATGGAGAAATGGGCAACGTCCCTGCGGCCTATTCCAGACTACCGCTTCAAGCAGAAGGCAGTTGAGTTTTCGTTGCCAAGTCCGTGTTCATCAATCTGGTTGCTTTTCGTCGGTGCAGCACTGCCTTCGCACTTCGGCTAAATATTTGGCCCAACAACAACAACCGAGAGGCGTCCTAGATTGAGTGCATCCTCGATGCGAAGAAGTCCATTCTTTGTAACAACCGCAGGTCTGGTTAAGGTCATTCCTACCGGCCCTGCGCTGTTCTCAATGACAAGAAAAGTATGTTTGTATTCCCCCTTCTTCACCGTGGCCAATGATCCAGTTGCCTTCCATGGCAAGCCAACCGCGACCGATATAGGAGTGATCAAGCTCATGGACCATGGAAGGAGGTCGGCTGGGCCCAGATACAACTTGGCGAAGCAAAGGAGAAGCAACTCAATGCTCAAGGCCACTCATATGCCCTCCTGTCCAAAAGTTGCGAACTGGTCGACCCGGATCTGTCCGCGTCATGCGTGAAAAAGCCGAGCCCTTTCCAAAGTTGTGTAGTCGCTCCCACTTACAAAGACAGAGCCCTGCATCTCAATGTGTGCTTGAAAAGAATTTAGTCGAATAGGGGTGCTCGCTGCTCGCTTCGCCTGCCCTCCACTTCTGGTGGTTGGGACCAGCAACTTGACGAGCAAGTCTCATTCCTGTCATGGGTTGATCTTCGCTGATCTGAGACAGTTCCATTATCCGCGGCGATGGGCTCTCATTTCTTGATGGCTACGGCCCAAGCTCTCATACATGCCAGTTGCCGGAAGATCTGATGTCGACGTTGTGCGCGATTCTCCTCGCAAAACGCTCGCTCCCGCGCTCACGAACAAAAGGATTGACAATTTCACCACTATTGTCAATCGCCAGGAGAAGGATCAGCCCCTGAGGCACTGGAGCTGGCCGTCACAGCCACAATTGACGTGACGAGCAAGAATTTCACCTGCGTCTGCCCACGTCGGCCTTGTTGGAAGGTGATGCCCCGACTGGCTGCCATGAGTATACATCAGGGTGCCTGCTCAGTCTGAAGGTCTTTTATACCACTGCAAACGTACAAGCCATGACGACCGATAATGAGCTACGGGCAGTGAAATGTAAGGCAGTACTGGTCGACAGGGGATCTGAAGGAAACCTAGTCGCCAGGTACGTTATCAATGCCCTCAAGGCGAGGATTGTGCCTGTGGATATAAGATGTAAGGTGGCGACTGGACATGCTTTGGCCATGTTTGGTTGTCAAGCCCAGAATATCGCGACCATTACGCAAACAGCGTGAAGAGGTGAAATGGTGGGGTGAGAACTCAGGGGTGATGTCAGGACCCTGCTTATGCTCGCCATGAGGAAGAAGAAAGAAAGTAATCACAAATGACTTGCTTGTGCCGTCGAATGCAACCGCTCCTGTCACCAAATCGTGGGCTGATAGCCTATGGAAGCAGCCAGCACCTTATCCGCCCTTTACTGGGCAGAAGAGGTGGTGGTAATAGCAGGTCTATCCACTCTGATAGCCAGTGGTTGGTTGGAGTTCTATTTGATCGGAGCCACAGGGCTTTGAAAACCATTCAGCATGTTCTAGAGAAAGTAGACTCTATTCTCCATCTATGAACATAAACTGTGACTCCACATTGAGGATCCGTCCTACGTGGTTTTCGCAAACGTACATCCAAATTGTCAGGGAATCGCTCGGTCATCCGCCCCCTCTTGGACCGACCAGAGCCAGAGTCTTCTATGATGGAATCTCGGACGGTTAATCCCCAAACGTCCCAGTGCTCCTCGTTAGCTTGCAGAAAGGCTTTTCTTGAAGAATCGAGAGCACGACGTCGTCCGTGGGCCGAGCCGAGTTGCGCATGTTCTCTCATTGCTGCCCATCAATGCAAGTTCTGTGGCAAGATGTATTTCTTTTGGACATGAACACATCAGAGACAAGCTTTTAGACCATCTCATCCTTCAAGTCGCCGATCACGCTTGCTAATTCTGACATACATCCATCAGGACTAGTGACCATGGAGTATCAGATAGATGTAACGTAAATTGTAGAAGGTTGGCAGGTGTCGGTGGATCTTGGCAGTCCCAGTCCCACACATGATCGGGAGCCCGTGATCCCGAATTCCCGATCTTCCGACGGCCAAGGACGGGCCATTACCAACCTTGTCTTCAGATTTTGACCTCACAGATCTTCCACGTCGAGACATTAAATTCTGTCTGATGTTTGTCTTTCGGTTAAAAATTGCTACATCTTGAATAGTAGACTATTCAAAGATATCCCGGGGCTGCTCCATGGTGGGCTGCGTCAAAGAACTGGGGAGCACCAAGTTATCACATCCCAACCGCCCAACCGCTTCAAACTAAACAGCTGACCAGTTGGTTCGGTGCATTTCCTTTTATATATGACTAAACTTTCACCTAACAGCTGAACTTTTTCAGTTTTTAAGAAGGACCTTTCTGCTTAAAACTCCCCCTATTGAGACCTCGCAGCTTCCTGATCAGGCTTCCGGCAGGTCCGGGTCCATATATCCCGCTCATGACAGCAGAAACACACTGCCTGGTTTAACAAAACCATGCAGAATTTATCAATCGCAGCTGAGAGCGGTCTTTCCCTGGAGCCGCTGGACGGTCGTGCAAGTATCCATCAAGCACCAAGATCTAAGGATCATCATAATGTGAATCGAATACGTAACCCTCTGGTAAGAATCGTCTGGATTTCTCGCTCGGTAAAGAAACGGCATTGATCAAAGTTTGTCTGCTCAGGTCTGCGGAGCTTGCTACACGAGCCAGATAAAGTGTGAGCCTGATGCCTCCAACATGTCTTGTAAGCAATGTACGCGTCGTCGCATTCCTTGCGAACTCGCTTCCAGGAAGGAGAAGCAAGAGCGTAGGAAAAGGTAAGCGTGCAGCAGACCAAAGCATTGGCTTTCAGTCTTCCTCTTTCTATGATAAGTGGTACACGGCTGACCGATCTAGACGCTTGTATGTAAAGGCTCTGAAAGAGCGCTTGGATAGGGTGGAGTCGCTGCTCAAAGCCGCCGGCCTCGTGGACGAGGAGAATCTTACATCTCCGGAAACCAGCAGCGATGATGATGTGTCGCTCGGAGACAACGGAATGGAAGTCGAAAGTGACGATGATCTCTCAAGTTCGCTGCCGCATAACTTGAGTGAGCACAAGGTTCGCACATCCAAGTCGGCCAATCAGCAGTCGAGACTTGAGTCATCTAGCAAACTTTCCGGTACTGGGGATAGCCAGCATGTTTCCATAATTCGATTGGATAACAAGGCTGACTCCTTATACTACGGTATGCCGTTCATCAAGAAACTGAGCCTTTCGCACTTCCTATGATTCTGACCCGTTTCAGGACGTTCTTCCTCATTGTCCATTTTATCCAGAGAAGGGATTGAGTGGATCAAGCACAAGACGGGTGAAGTGAACTTCCTTCGTCTGCTAGTCTCAGACACAAAGCACGATAGTCCATGGGACTATTGGCGGCCCGACGTGTTCCACGATGTCTTTGCCTCGAAGGTCTTCAAACCTCTTCCGCCCCGAGCGGAGGTATTTTCGTTGTTAGGCGATTATTTTCGAACAATTAATCGCCTGTTCCCACTTTACAATGAAGCCTCATTTATGGAAATGGTGGAATGGCAGTATACACAGCAGACGTGCGATGACGCTGCTCGGTGGGCCAGCATCAATGTCATTCTCGCCTTGGCCTATGAATACAGATACACAAAAAGCCTCAAGTCGGAAAAGGACAAAGAAAGAGCATGGCTCTATTATAAGAACGCCATGTCGGTTTTCGCTGAACTGACGCTGCGCCGGACTGATATGCTGAGTGTACAAGCCCTCCTTGGCATGGCGCTTTTCCTTCGCGGTAATTCAGGCACTCAGTCAGCAATGCCTTTAATAACTGCAGCCATCAGGACGTGCCACCGACTGGGTCTCCATCGTGACACTCCGCGGCCTCACCTTGCCCCGGCGGAGCAGGAGCAGAGGAAAAGGGTCTTCTGGATTGCCTTTATTCTAGACCAAAGGTAAGATCAAAGTGATCAGCTTCCTTTTTGTCACGACTGCTCAAATCTGATATACGATGGTAATGCAGTACATGTGTACGAACTGGAAATGCGCCAACTCAACATCCCGATGATTTTGACGTCGAGATCCCTGCTGTTGATCCCGAAAACGATCTCTTGCTAAGCGACAACAAGCCATTTTTCCAGCAACTTTGTCGACTCACCATTATCAAGAGTCAAATATACACGAAGCTCTATTCTGGAAAAGCCTTGCAGAATAAGACCGTAGCTGAAGTCATCAAGATCGTGAAGGAACTTCACGCTGAACTCGGAGAATGGAGGGCGGCGAACACATTTGATGATCAGTTGAAACAGGGAGCGGCAGGCGAAGATTTTCTGCGAGGATTCGCGTCCGCTGGCATGCAGTTCGTCTACTTCAACGCTTTGATCTTGATCCATCGGATGCCTCTAGTCATGGCCTTTATCTACCGACAACGTCTCGCGAATGGAGGTTCTGCATCCGACGATGCCAATTTGATCCTTCGAGAATCGTCCTCATCCATTGCTTTTTGTTCAGAAGCTGCTCGGGATACATTGAGGCTCGTTAATAATCTCCCGTGGGGTGATATAGCATGGATATGGTAAGGCAACGATAGCATCAGGCACATGTTTACCTCCATTTCGATGCTCACTATTCGCACAGGTCCCTTCTATATTACGTGTTTCTGGCCGTTATGACAATATTCGTAAATATTCTGCGAGACTCGCGGTACCCTAACGTCAGGGAGGACATTCAATCGCTTAACATGGCCTCGACGTTCTTCGCCACGCTGATCCCCGGCGACGGACCTTCCAACTACGCCCGGTTCATGACGCAAATGAGCGCAAACTTTGAACGACTAGCCAGATCTGTCGTAGAACGAGATCAAAAGGCAACCAAGCTCAGCCAAAGAGCGATTTGTCGTGCATCAATGACCAGAGCAGAAGGCCACAATCTCGCATCTGAAGAACAACGAAGCCAGCGAAACCAAACGGCAGAAGCGCCAAAATCTTCCCCTTCATCTTCTCCCGTCCACTCGCCCTCAATCATCGATATTCCTCATCTCCCTGGTCTTCCCCGAATCAACTCTTCCGGCTACGTGGTCCCCGATAGCAGCCCTCCGGCGTCGGATGACCTCCAACACTTAAGTCCTTCTCCTCCACTTGAAAATACCTGTCAAAACGGCACAGCATCATCTGAATTATCCGTTTCTCCCCAAGGATTCAATAATCCCACCTATCCCTTTGACGCCTTCTTGCCAATGCCGGCAGCCAACCACATCCCTCAAAGCGATTTCTGGCAAACCCTTCCGGTAACGGACTGGGGACTCCCCAGTTCGAATCAGCTCAGTGACGATCCCTATATGCAAGGCTTCTTTCAAGGAACGGCGCCGTCCTTCACAGCACCCACAACCACAGCGACATCGGGCAATGTGCCTTCGGCTTCCTTTAACATGGGATTCTCTTCTGAAACCCCGGGCCAATTCGCTAGCGATCAGGGACCGAGTCAGGCCTTCTGGCCTGGGGGAGGGTTCGTAAACCCCTTCTCTTAATATGAGGCTAGGTTGCGCGTCTTCTTAATGCATTAAAGTTGTATACAAGCAACACCACATCTGACGACATATTATGCTGAACATAATCTTGATGAGTGACGCGATGAGCAATAGATACTTCTTTTTAATTAATCTTGGGATCTGGCCTTTGAACATCATATCAAACTTTCCATGTACATATAAGATATCTTCAGAATGGTCACTGAATCAACAAACGCCGACCCTGAAACGAAAGAACTCGGAACGCTTTATGTACAATCACGTTGGTCCTCAAATTCCACACCAGCTAATTAAACGCCGTAAACACCCATACCCCGTCCTTGTCCACCCATGGCACTTTAGAAAACAGTCCCGGTGAGCATCCGAACGGCTTTACTCCAAACACCATTCCCAAGTTGTACTCCAGTCTTCTCCCCCATTTCCTCACAGAGGATAGTTCGCATCTCCGTCTCAGACATGCCGAGGTCATTGCTAGAGCCGAAACCATACACCTTGCTGGCGATCACATCGGTCTGGAAATCCAATGAGCCGACGTCCCCGGGCTTCTTGCCCTGGACAACGCGGGTTCTCACCGCAAAATCGACATCGATCCGCCGTTTCTCATTGCTCGTGTGCTTCTTTGTGGATTTGGACGCCGGCGTTTTTCTGTCCTCAGCTGTATCGGTTCCGAGAAGAGTGCACCTGGCTCGAAGCGACAGCTTGTCTTCATCCTCGGATAGCCGTAGTTTAGTTACACCGCAGAATTCAAGCATGCGGGCTTCTTCCTCTAGGCTCAGCACGGAGTCCCAGGCGCTTGAGATGAAGCGCAGGAGATGCTTCGGAGCTATCGTGGCTGCCTTGGGCTCTAGGGATTTGAGGTGCTTTTGAAGAGACTTAAGGACTAACAAGGCGATAGGAGATAGCTGTGGCGCTTGAATTGTGGACTTGCCGCCGTCTCTCGGGTGGTATTTCAACTCAAGAGGCAGGCTTGTCTTCTCGTCAATGCTGGGCGGCGGTTGAGCTGCGTTTTCAGTAGCAAAGGTCGCCGGGTGGAAGACGAGTTGAAGCTGCTCCCGATAGGACATGGTCAACACAGGTCCTGCGGGTGAGCCAGAGGAGGTAGCTGATACGATAGACCAGCCTGTCTGAAGCTCAATCTTCCGAACGGATTCTATCAAGTTTGTGAGCAATCGTCGGGCATACATAATGTTGAATGAGCGAGTAGCCTTACCCTTCAATTCACTGATTTCCTTAGCGCTCCAGCCATGGCACTCCTCTTTTACCCTTTCAGCTTCCTGGATCTGCGCCAAGAACTCAGCTTTGAGTTCTGCTCCCGACTCAAGACTGTTAGTCTTCTCTTGCACCTGGCATTGAAGCTCCTGCAGCTGCTTCTTTTTCAACTCGATCTCATCCTCTAAGCTGGAGAGCTTCTCCCGCGCATTTCGCAGTTCATCCTGGTCACAACTTTCCATCTCGTCCGTAAGTTGCTGTAAGTTCGCAGCCTCCTCTTGCAGCGCAGATTGTTTCTCGACGAGAGAAGGTACTACGCCATCGAGCAAGGTCTCATATTTCGTTAAGAGATCTCCATCCGTCTTCATCTCATCGACATGCCGGTAGAGGCCTTCTTTCAGACCTTCAAGAAGCTTCATACGCCATTCGTACCATGTGGCTTTGCTCAGTAATCTAGCATGGGTCTTCACATTCCGGAACTGGTTGTCCATCAACAGCCGGATGTCTGGCGGAGCAGTGGCATATTCTCGGAAAAGTGGCGGGTTCTCAGCGTATGTCTCGGCTTCAATGGATCGAATCACCTGTCGGCCTTCAGAGATGTAGGATTTCAACTCGCGGCAGGACTAAGAGGGGGTCAGTATACATTTAGGTCGAAGGGAAAGCAGACAGCTTACATGCTGATACAACTCAAGCATGGGCACAGTACAGAAACCGGCAGCGACACAATCTTCAAAACTGGCTGTGGCAGCCTTGGACTCGGCAGAGAGCCTAGCCGCTCTCTTACTCGCACTCCCAGGGGCTGTAGTATGCCTTCGTTTGGTTGTAGTCAGCTCCATAAAATGGATGTTAGTCATGTTCAAGAAATCTTGTAGCTGAATAGGTTCAAACTCGGGCTCGCTATCACGCGGAGCGACATTTCCCTCTTCAACTGATGTTGACTCTGTACTGGAGTTGAAAGACTCTGATACGTCTTTTGCCGGGGTAAGCGACAAGGAGCTGGTCTTCGGCTCCTGACTTGGAGTCGTGCTACCTTCAGTGGGTGGTGCAATAACAGATTTACGAGTGGGTGAGCGCTTCAAATGTCCGACCGTTTCGTCCTTTGTCGGCGGTGCTGGAAGTTTAATGCTCTTCACTGGGCTAGCGTTGCGACCCTTCAAGCGCTTAGGAGTATTATCGGCGCCCTCTTCGTCATCCTGATCTAGCTCTACGGGTCGCTTGCCCAATAATCCTCGGGCAGCACCCACGTGTAAGCTCTTGCGGCCGCGAAGCTTGTTCTTCTTTGGTGTGAGGCTCGAAATCATATCCTTTAAATTCGCCGTAGGATCCAACTGCAGCGGGGGAATATGACCGTCCTCCCGCTTCTCCTCTTCTTCACGCTCCATGTCGACTTCTTCTTGCAGTTTCACAGGGTCCTCAAAGCGCACACCCGATTGGGACTGCTCCTGAGGAACGAAGCGTGGAGCCTCCTCTCCGATTGACCGTCTTTCATCAAGCATAGCAGCCACACGAGGCGAGCCTAGGCCTTCTTTGTCGATCCCCAGACCGGATGAACGCCGTTTCTCATGAGGGCGTAATACAAAAAGGGGAACGGCTTCACCGGTCACCGCAGTAGATCCAAAGAGACTTTTGCGGCCAGGGGATTTATCCTTGCTGGCAGAACGGCGGGTCTCAGACTGAAAAAGCTTCCTCGGCGATGCACTTCGGTTATTTGTCGTGCTCAAAGGAGTCTTGCTGGGCGTCATGGATTGACTGGCTTGGGGTGTTGAGTCCTTTGGCGAAGTCAATGTGTTCTTCACTGGTGATTGGTGTGGTGAGTGTGCCGAAGGCGTGTTCGACATTCGACGGCTCAGGCTTTGCCTGGTTGATCGAGGTCTGACACTGGCTAAGCTGGGGCTTCCACTTTCGGAGGCGACAGCAGCCAAGTGGAAAGAAACTGGAGATTTTGAAGGGGACTGCCGAACATTCTCCTGGAAGGGAGAACTTCCCGCTTGTTCATTCTCCGACTCTGAATTCGCGTCTCCCCTTTCCTGGTTTTCGTCGACAGTTGTTGGCAAAATTCGTCCCATGGCGGTTGTGAGCTCCATTCCAGCCGTTTGGTCTTCGTCCTGCCCATCTCGAGTCCCGGTTGCTGAAAGAATGCCACCAACTGCCCCTGTCATCTCCATGTCTGCATCGTCTTCCATGCTGCCACCATCATCCTCATCGTTCCACCCAGTGGTATTTGCTTCCTCAGCATGTTGAGACTGAACTGGTTTGTTGAGCACACCTCCTACAACGGAGGTGAATTCCATTGTCATCTCCTCGTCGCTAGCATTACTTTCGCCGCCTGCGGATCTGGTGGGAGATGCAGATTGTTTAATGCCGCCAATCACATTTGTGAATTCCATTGTTTGCTCATCATAGTTTGTCTCTTCGCTCGTTGACTTGCGCCGGACGGTGCTCTGGCGACGACTTGGCTGGATGATACGCCCAATTGCATTCGTTACCTCCATGCTGAGGTCTTCGTCCGCGATATCGGCGGAACCATCGGGACCAGTCGATGACTGGATTGAGCTGTGCGATGGATTGATATTCTCTTGGTCATGCAAAGCGCTGATATCCTCCCATTCAAAACTTTGCCTTTGGCCCTTTTTGATCCAAGGCTGGAAAGCGCCAGTGATTTCTTGGTCAGCGATTTCCATTGACATCTCCCCATCCTCATCGTAGTCAATGCCTCTCGTTCCAGCTTCTCTAGCTGCTTGGCGTAGGGCCTCGTTCAGGCGGGCGCTGGAACTGGTACTGGAGCCCGACCGATCTGAACGGACACTCGCAGCTGAATGAACAGACATGTTGTCCATACTCATCGCGGTACTCTCCCCATCAAATCCAGAGCCTGAGGAACTGTCATCATCGTCGTCATCGTCATCTTCCCTTACAACGTCTTGAAGGCCAGTATCCTCCAAGCCGTCTGCAGAGCCTCCGCTGAATGGACTGGACGACAGATCTTGCGAGATTGCAGGTTCATCGTACGCTGTGGTCGAACGGTTCCTGAGCTCTTGCAGGTCCGGATACTCCACCGGAGAAAACGCAATGTCTGATTCCGCTACAGTGTCAGGTGTGGACGGGGGTTCTCTCTGATTTGATGCTTGTGTCGGCGCTTGGTTCTCAGCGAGGGACGAAGCACGACGGGTGGAGTTAGAAGCAGATGAGGAAGTCGAATCATCGGGGATTTCGACGACGTTCCACGTGTGTAGTGTCGCCTCCGGAGCGAAAGAAACGCGGCGGTTCGCTTTGCGCAGACAAGTGTTAGCCAACGGTAGGTTTCCTGGGAAAGACATTGACCAACCCATCGATTTCCGGCGCGCTTCTCGTTTTTCCAGTATAATCTGACGCTCACGCTCTCTCCTCTCCTTCTCCTCCTGTTCCCTCGCGGCGGCGATCGCAGAGGACGCATTGAAGCTATCGAAGGGATTGGCTGGATCTTCTGGGCCAGACGCTGACGGTTGCGCGGGATTATCAACGTCTACCAATAGATCTTCTTCCCCTTGATCTTTACTACCGCCATGGACACCGTCCTGTTGTGCGCCGCGCGCTGGAGTTTGTTTGCGCGTTTCTTCGAAAGACGGAATGTTTCGAACGGGAGAGACAGGAATTGTCGGTTTGAGAATAGATTTGAGCGGAAAAGCCATGGTAGACTAAATGATACTTCAGTCAATATCATGCCTTACAAAAGAAACAATTTTGAGCGGCCTTTTGAGCGGCCAGGAAGTACCTTGCGCCGATTGCCATTTGAATCCTGAAGCGCATCCAAACCACCAGGTCCTAAGCTCTTACTGCGGGACTTTTTATCTTTTCCCGCACGTTTCGCAAAGCCATCATGACTTTGAGCCGCACCTATATCTGTTGTGACATTCTCTTTATCTAACCCAGACGTCAATCTCGAACGAGGCACATGGGCGATGGAACGGCGAGATCGCGGACGACCCGACCCCGCGGAGTCACCTCTGGACGCCATGAGGGCAGGTGAAGAAGAACATAGACAAGAAAATGTCTAGGCGATTTCCAAGATTGCTGATCAGAGATGGGTTTCTACCTCAATCTATGTGAATTGCGATCGTTCTCAACGGAAAAGTAGCATCATCAATCCGACCCCGTCAACAAACTACGACATACATCAACAAGCGCGTCTGCCGGCCGCCGCTCATGTGATCACCCCGATGTAAACAAACCAAAAAAGCCCTAGCCGAAGCGCGCCATTCCATATTTAGGCTAGTGCCCTCATCGCACACTCACACCACGGAATATCGAACCATCGTCGAATAAATCTTCCTCAACATCGACGTCGACCACCGCCCCGACCCGACACCCCCCTTCGCGACGAATTTTATATCCAGCTCGACTTCGCTTCCTCGTCGACCTGAATTCTCGCAAAAATGGCTACCGAGTTGACCGTCCAGTCGGAACGTGCGTTCCAGAAGCAGCCTCACATCTTCCTCAACTCCAAGACCAAGGCGAAGAGCAAGAAGGTCGGCCAGACCCGGAGATGGTACAAGGATGTCGGTCTGGGATTCCGTACTCCCAAGACTGCCATTGAGGGCAGCTACATCGGTATGAGCGACCTACTCTGAGATTTTGCCGGCGACATCGGATTTTAGACTCGGAGACAGAGGCTACGATTACATGGGTTTTGGGGATGAGGAAACCGCACGGGATTCCAAAAGGCAATCATAAGAATTATGGCGCAGAAAATCTGGAAAGAGGAGGCATCAGAAAGGGA
This sequence comes from Aspergillus lentulus, assembly GCF_010724455.1. Next base: position 14,708 of record NW_022983897.1, on the reverse strand, counting down.
CGATTGCGCGACTGGTTTCGTACCGAAATCCAGTGCCGTGGCCTTTATCGCGGAGTCTCGAATTCCTCATCTCCCAAACCCGGGATCAAATCCTGTTGGCTAGGCGTCGAGGAATATATTCAGATCGCTAATTCGAAACAGACAAGAAGTGCCCCTTCACCGGTATGGTCTCCATCCGTGGTCGTATCCTGACCGGCCGTGTCGTCTCTACCAAGATGCACCGTACCATCATCATCCGCCGTGAATACCTCCACTACGTCCCCAAGTACAACCGTTACGAGAAGAGACACAAGAACCTTGCCGCTCACGTCTCTCCCGCTTTCCGTGTTGAGGAGGGTGACTGGGTCACCGTCGGCCAGTGCCGTCCTCTGAGCAAGACTGTATGTGGAATCCTCCAAGCAACGACTCCGCGCGATATTCTCCGGCAGCAGTTGATGCTGAATGGAAATTATCATGTTCATGGAGCGGTCGTCAATCCAACCTCAGAATCAATCATGGCTAACTTTTAATCTAATAGGTCCGCTTCAACGTCCTGCGTGTCCTGCCCCGTACCGGCAAGGCCGTCAAGTCGTTCAACAAGTTCTAAACGTCGATAATGGATGAAGGGGGTGTTCACACGGAAAATAAAACCTAGGGCAGCGGCGTGACTGGATATAAGCGAAATGATCTGGCGGGTTGGGATTGTTTTAACGATTCTATGTCCCAGGTACCCTCCTGCAGGAAATATCCAATACAAAAAAATTTGATCCTCCTGTGTTACATACAATATCTACAGCAGACCACGGAATAAGGGATTATCACGCATGGCGGCTTTGGGAATGGAATTTTCTTGTCATGACTTAGAATCTGATCTATTCTGTGCTCGTATCTAACGGCGAAAGGGGCGTAGATGATACATTGGCTTTGTGTCCTTCACTCTGCTCCTTTGAAAACGGCCTTCTGGTTCATCTAACAGACCTCATCTCGAGCACAGAAATCGCAGTGGTATCACGAAGACAGTATAAGTGCGCAACGACACCCACTGGCTAACACTGTAAAATAATGATCGAACCTTCAGCGAAAAGGGTACACCTGCCGATGAAGGCCTATCAGACGAGACATAGAAATTATCCCCTCCTCTAAAAGGTCATTTGACATGCATTTGCTTGCAAAGTAGGGTCCATCCTGAGAGGCCTTGGCGAAGTCTCACTTTAGGAAACGCCTAATCCTTTCGCGATCTGAAGCGAATTGATCCGTGGGTGGATGCTCAGCTGTACCCAGATCAGAGATATCCTCCCCCATGATCATATCCCCAAGCTCTTCAATTTCTTCTTCGAAGTCATCCAAGACAATCACGCTGGATTGCGGAGAGAAAGACTCAGCTTCTGTAGGACTTGATTGCTGAGATTCTTGAGCCAGAGACCAGTTACCAGTGGCGGGGTTGTAAAGCTCAATTCGAGTGACGGGCCGAGTCTCCGGGGGCGTGATAGATGAAATCGAGTGGGCCAGCCGAACTGGACATGGCGTGTCAAAGATGGACCGGACGTCGTCATCATCATCTTCGTCGTCTTCTTCTATCTCTTCGAATCTCTCTTCCTCTTCTTCATGCACAACGGTGTCATGCTGAACAAGATAATCTGTTCCAATTCCCCTGGCCAGAGCTCTTCCAGCTGGCGTTACATCCAGGTTGACTAGGTATGAAATGGAGGATGTTTGACGTAACCGGGTGAAAAACCCAACTTCAAGCCCTTGGCGAAATTCCTGCCAGTCTCCCTGCTTCCGTAGTTGCCATGACCTGAGGATGCCCTCGCCAACCATCTGAGAATATGCCTGGGGCACATTGATCAGTTGGAGTAATTTACCCAAGCTGACACCAGAAGCATGATCCAAATTCATACTGTCGGTCTCCTTCGAAAGAACTGTCCGTAGCTTTCCCCGAACACGTTTATAGGAGGCGATTTTGTCAAGTTGCAGGATTCTGCCGATATCTTCATTCTCTTGCGCAATCTGGATGATTGTAGTGATCTTGAATGAGCAAATTATCGCAGGCGTTTGGATCTCTCCCCATATAAGATACTCTCCTACGCCACTGTAGCCCGGGATTCGGATCTTGTTCTGCTGTACAAGGGATTTGGCGAAGTACACCGGGCCTGTAAGCTTCCTTGTATCGATGATGGAGACCCTAGCCCCTTCCTTCCCCCATATTGCTCGGTGGATCGGGGCTAGAATTGACTGAAATGTCGAAATGAAGGGGCTTGGATGGCTTGCGATGCTGACATGATTCAGGACATAACCGTTGAATTTTTCCGGGGCAATGTGTTCAGGAAGGAAGGGGCTGACCTCAGAGTCAGCAAATAACCCAGCGATATATCGCTTTGGAGTATTGATGCCCTGTGAATCTGCGTTCGACCATCTATACAGAAGCGGCGGTAGGTAATCACTTCGTGGAGATGTCAAAGATGTCTGTTGCCCACATTAGCTACCATTACTTGCATATGCTTCTCGCCCGCATACATTAGGTTCAGCTGCGTCGTCTTCTTGGTCTAAGCACCACCAGCAGACCTTTCCACCATGCGTGGTCAGGGGCTGTGCTGATGATTGCAAGACGTTTACACTGGGATTATGGCATCCTGACGAGGTATTTTGGTGATGAACAAAAGTAGCTGAGTGGGGTGTAGAGTTCTCCTGTCCATGTTTAGTAAACTTCCCTCGAACATTCATCATCTAACTTACAGAACTTGAGGTTAGAGCAGCTGGGTCGGAAGCAGTGGTCCTGCCAGATTTAGCGGTCCTTGCGCGGTACCCTGACGTGTCTATGTCATCGATTTCCTTCTCAACGAGCGAAACTCCAAGTGATCGAGCAACATCGATGATCATGTCTTTGACTGGTAGCAAATCGCCGTGGTTGAGAGGAGCCTTATGGACACGGCCCCAAATAGGATCCCCTAGTCGCCTCATGTCCCCCCATTGACTGTCCAATGTTGAGCTAGAAGTTCTCCCATCAGTGAAGCCACTGTTCTCTAAGTCCCTTCTGTATTTAGCATTGAAGATTTCCTTGAACGCAGCACTGTCCCTCTCAAAAATTTTGTGGAGACAGCATAGGAATATTCTTTTGTCAGCATTCCACGGCACTCGGGGAACTCTGATCGAGAAGTCGAGCTGCATTTTGAAGGCTGACTTTCAGGTGTCCACTGGGATCTTTAGGAGGAACGCACAGTAGAGGTATAGTGAGATAATGGAGGCCACGTAGGTGGAATATTGTGTAAGATGGTGAGAGAGTAGTCGAGTGTAAGACAGTAGGAACCAACACAATGAAGGTATTCCGCAAAGATGACTCGAGAGTGAGATGGTGAAGAGAGAGGACCAACACAAGGCAGAGGCTAGACTGACGGCCGTAGTGAGGTTTGTAGTAAAGAGTACTTCGTAGTCACAGAGAATTTGTAAAGAGACTGGGACAGCCGTCTGAGATGGCACAACGCCATTTGACAGAGAGGTGGCTTCAATTGATGGTCATGAGGTGGTCAAAGATTCCATATCCGTGAGAGGCAGATCAGAAGAGGCTAATGCATTTACTCTAAACCAAGAAGTGTTGAGCTTCAGTCGAGGTACGGGACAAATGCTGGAGGAGAGGTCTCGCCTCCCTTGCCCACTGCCATTTCCTATGTTTAAGTAACGCCTCACTCTAAAAGAAGGAAGTGAATGAACAGTGACTTGCTCAATTGTGATCAAGGCACTAAGACACGAGCATCAACGGTTGCATGGTTTCTGTCAGTGTCATGAGAATATATTCACTGATGAAGATATTTATATTGCAGAACTGTACCTCTCCGTACATCGCGAAACTATATTTGTTGGAAACTTTTAAGTTGATCAAGTGAATTTAGATGTCCATAAAGTGCGTTCATTGCCAGAGTGAAATAATGATTGAGAGCGAGCTCAAGCTTTAACTATTGATTGGTATACTGGTGGTTATCAAACTGCGTCACAGACATTGACCTGATACTCGTGCCAACGCTAGTCATGTTGGAGTAGCCGGAAAATCATCATCTAAGCCAGGAGCTCCACCGCGACTCATTCCGTCTACCAACCACCACCGAGCCAACGAGCTCAAGCTCTTGCAGTAATCAACCACCAGCACCATCAATCCGTGCAATTTAATACCCTCTAGTTTTTATCATTCCGCCATTTCAACCTCGATTGAAGGCCTTGGGACTAGTGGCCTCTTATCTCTGTTCCTGACTACTCCGTGAGAACCAGTGGCTCCGCAGCATGGCTTCTTGAACCATCATGATCAAAATTGGTGCTCATGTACACATGTCGATCTAGACCCCGTTCAGATACAACAGGCAATACCTCTTCGCTCCGCAGGCACGGTTCTGAAGTCCCAGCAAGTCCCGCTATTGGGGCCATCGCGACGGTCCCCTGATTCTTATTACTACCCAAGTTCGGCACCTAACCATTGCTGACAATGTCTCAAAATTTTGAGAAATCCGTGAAGGGAGCTACCAAGGTCAAGGTTAGTCAATTTATTGCCAATACTATCTTGGATGGTCACTGATACGTTTCTCGATGGACAGCTTGCGGCTCCTAAATCAAAATACATCGAACACATTCTGGTTGCGACCCATACGGGCGAGGCTGGTGTTGCAGAGATATTCCGGACACTGCAACTTCGACTGCGCGATTCAACATGGACTATTGTGTTCAAGGCGCTAATTGTCGTCCATCTTATGATACGAGAGGGGCAATTGGATGCCACTTTACAATACATGGCGGAGAACCCAACCAAGTTAGCAATCAGCGGATACTCGGAAGGTTAGTGTGCAAGCTGGGTTTGAATGAATGGAGGCATCTGACGAACGTGCGTGTCCAATGCTGATGGCTCCTGCCTGTAGTACAATCACAAGGGCATAACATCCGAAGATATGCCGATTACCTTATGGCGCGCGCAAAAGCGTTCGAAGCTACAAAGACAGACTACGTTCGGAGCGGACAAGGACGGATGAAGCGATTGACAGTCGAAAAGGGTCTCCTGAGAGAAACAGAGATTGTTCAGAAGCAGATCAAAGCTTTGTTACGCTGCGACGTGGGTCTTCACCTTACTGTGACCGGTGCTACACCTGTGACTGACAGTTCGCCATCAGCTTCTGACAGATGAAGTGGAGAATGAAATCACGCTCACGGCCTTCCGGTTGCTTACATTGGATCTCCTGACTCTATACTCGGTCATGAATGAAGGTACAATAAATGTCCTAGGTAGGTTCCTTTTCCCGACATTTTTGTGACTGTATTGACGTGATTGGCCATTAGAGCATTATTTTGAGATGTCGAGACCGGATAGCGAGCGCGCTCTAGAGATCTACAAAACCTTCACCGCGCAAACGGAGGAGGTTGTAAAGTTCCTAGGTGTCGCTAGGCACTTTCAATCCGCAACCAGGTTGGAAATACCCAAACTGAAACACGCTTCAACGGATTTGACGCGCCTTCTTGAAGATGATCTCAATGATCCGGATTTCAACCTTCGCCGAAGGGAGTACCTGGCTCGGAAAGGCGCAAAGGATGGTGGAGCAAACACTGCGTTGAAGTCCAGTATTACTGGGGTCCCTCAGAATACCAGTAATATAGGTTCCGCCCCGAGCCGCCCACAAACAGAACCGAACCCGCAGAAGAAAACAAATCCTGCGGACTTGATTGACTTCTTTGAACCTATCGAGCCCAATCCGCAGCCTACAGCTCAACCAACAACTTTCCAGCAACCGTACCAAGCACAGCAGCAACAGCAAACCATGCCGTTCCAGCCAACGGGCCTACAGCCGCAGCAGACAGGGTTCTATACCCAGCAGACGGGTTTCCAGCAACAGCCTCAAGGCGTCCCTTTTGGTCAGCCAACCGGCTTTGGAGAACCCTTTCCTCAGCAGAATAATAACCAATTTGGACAAGCGCAAGCCCCGCAACCACTCCAGTCTACCCCAACCGGGGCTGGATTCGGCGGCTACTCAGCACAGCCGCAGACATACGGATTCCAAACCCATCTTAGCCCCATACCGCAAAGCGGTGTCGCGTCATTTTCTCAGCAGCAACCACCCGCACTGGGTATTCAGCAGCAACCGCAACAACAATCAACCAATCCCTTCAGGCAGTCAATGTTGATGAGCACACCAACAGGGACTGCTGTGCCGGCGTCTCCGTTGAGCCGCCAAAACACGAACCCTTTTGCCAGACGCCTATCGACGGTGAATCCACATTCCACTTCAGGTCCTACTGAGGCGACTCCTCAGAGTCCAGCGCAGCAACCACTTCAGCCTCACCGAACGGGAACGAATCCCTTTGCTCGGAGCTCCTCTGTTCCTCCCCAGCAGAGTCAAGGGCTGCAGCCTCCAGCCGCAGCACCCTTACGACCGAACCCAACCGGAAGCACGAATCCCTTCCGACAGAGTGCCTTTGTGAACCAACCAACCGGCCAGGGCTGGCATGTCGGTGGTCAACAGGGTACCATGGGGGGACTCGAACAGTTGGAAACAATGCCAGTCTTTCCACGGCCCGGGATGGCCTAGCAATAGCAGGTTGTCCACATACATACTCACCGGAAGTGAAGTCTAGATGGCTGACCGGGACATAGCGTATCTTATCATTTGTTTCTGTGTCTTTATGCGTCCGTGTTTCTGCTGATTACCATATACCTGTATTTCTTGTCCGTTCGTGCATCAAGGCTTCTGGTGTTTTTATCATTGAGCGAGTCCGCAGCGCGGGCGCATTTTCTCGTTAAGACACGCAGCGCATAGCAGATAATTGAGGAGGATATATATGTTATGTTGGTACGGTAAAGGTTAGAGTATGCGGTTTGTGAAAGCCCCGATATGTGTTTGGTTTGGTATTGGCCCCAGTATATTGGGACAAAAAGGCATCTCTACCTAGAACGTTTACAATCAGAAGCATGTAGTCCCTAGATTCACGATACTCAGAATCACACCATAACTAGGTAGGTACCTACCTATCAATGGGCCGACCGTATTCCTGGTACAATTCTAACTTTCGTGCTATTGGATCCAATTCCAAGGAAAAGCTCTCTGGTATGCAAACGCCAACATATACCATCCACTCATTACCAATGATCGCCAGTTTATGGGGGACACCTTTGCCCTGGTGTTCCAACGGTATCGCCCTAAGAGCTACTTCAAGCCGGTCGCATTAGCGGTTCCCAACGCATCTGTTCGGAAAAGAGTTGCGGATGGTGGACAGTTATACGATACGAGGTCGTCTTACTATTAGATTGTCCGAGACGTTCCAAGTTTCAACAGTTGGCCGCCGCTAGCCCGTGTCGACTGTCGAGACGGGTGGAGCAACGAAGCAAGGGAGCAAAAGAAGCAAGGACCTCACTCCGTATTTCGTATGCGCTTCCTGGCCCACACGCAGAACCGGATTTTCTTCTTCAGGTATCTGGATACGCTGCAGACAGGCGTCATGGCCGCGAGTCTACAGTCTACACGGCCCTGGCTCTCCAATGCAGTCAGATCTAACCGAGCGGACAGTAAAGGAGAGCCTAGTCTACGGAGTATCTACCTTGTAAGGTATCGAATTGACGGTGGGATTCTGCGGTCAGATCAACGATCCTGCAACTGGCTCATGGCCATGCAGCAATTCCAAGTTTTCCACCTGTTGGTGCGGCTGAGATGGGGCAATTGATGGCAACGTTGAATGCAGGGGATGTCGAGTCCTGCATCTGGTATATCATAGCGGCGACGATGCAGGTGTCTGTATTCTATCCCTGCTTCGTTGTACCGCTAGACCAGATACTGAGTTGATACTCCATATAGTACTCAGAACCATAAGAGCAGGCACAACGCGCTCAAAGGCCAAGGAGTCACGTACCCACAGAGTTGGAATGTAGAATTCGGTTCGAGACTCCAGGAAGCGCCAACAAGGGAGATTTAACCGTCCAAATATGAGAGGTCATCTGTACACGTTGGGAAACATAACGGAGACTTGGGACCCTCAAACTCCTACTGTGCACTATCAAAACAATGGACCTCAAATGTATTATGGAATTTGCTTTAATCAATCCTTAGTGCTTGGCTTGGAGATGGTTGGGACTCTCGAGCCATGTGTCCAGCACAGTGCACTGTGTCATAAAGATGAACTGACTAAAGCGTAGATATCAAACAGTTGACAATCGTAGGAGGGAGTCAGCAGTGTAATACTCTGCCTGATATTGTAGGCTGATCGTTTTCAAGCTGGATTTCTGGGAGGCTCCGATATATCAACCATGCGGGCCGCAAGGGGATTGGAAAACACATGGTAAATAACCTACAAGATAGGCTACTACGATGAATCGAGGATATGTCCGATCGAACGCAAACAAAAACATGTGGACTGTGGAGTCGGATTATTTTGACATGAAGCTCGAAGAATGACAGCGCTTGAGAACTCAAGTACATATGTTCACTCCCCATGGCAAGATAACAAGGTTCAATGCCGAGTCAATTCAGGGAGGGAGTAATAATGCAGAGCACATGTTGTGGGAGATGATTCTGCTCTTCCTTTAGACACTTAAGATTGGCTTATGTGTCGGTCGTACAATTTCATATTTCATACCTATTCATAATATTAATACCGAGATCCGATATCCCACATCCAGTCGGTTATAGTGACTTCTCCCGTAACATCAATACCGGTGCAGGGCTCCACTCGGTCTTCGGCAGCAACAGCATCCGGGATCTGGCCTCGTGTTTTCGACTCTTCTTATCAGAGTCACCACTTTTTTTTTTCTTCAAGTTCTTCGGGGTAGTCCTCTGCGCTGTTCCGTAGAAGTACTGGAGACCCACGCCATCGGTTATGGGTTGATACAGGACTTTTTAGCCAAAAATTGTTCCATTATCATTGTGGTTGTCCGCAATTGAAATCACAACTTCAATCAAGGGAGAGTAAGCTTGAGCCGGAGGAAAATAAAAATAAAAATGAATAAAGGGAAAAAGGTAAAAAGACAAAATACCAACTAAAAAAATTGAAAATAAAAACGAAACGGAGACAAGAATGACCCCAATCTGTCTGCCTGTACGGAATAATCGCGCTGTCCCCTCCCCCTCTTCTGTCGACACATCCACCGCCCTAACAAGTGACAACTCTTGTCTTGTCACTTCTTACTACTACTAGCCTACAACTCCATCGCTGGCTGCTTTCTGCAGTCCTGCTCCTCTGACATATATTATTGCTATTATTCTCACCAATATAGTGCAGGTCAAAAGTCCGCGTCCTAATTTTCATGCCCAGTCCAACATAAGAAAATAAATGATGGGCTTTTCCTGATAGGGGCAGTGTGCTGACCATTCAGCATTTCCCTTGGCTCTGGGTACCCTGTCCATTTCACCTTGTCACTATCCAACCCATTTCCTCCAATTCTTGTCCCCTCTTGCCAACTCTAGAAACAATGAATAATACACATGAGGATCATCAGCAAATACTGTGATTGCTGATTGAAGTCCGATGGATGCCAAGAACCCCAATATCCAGCCAACGGCATGTTCTCCTGCCCGTGGCCACGAGCAGGTCTTACCCATGCTAGGTAAACCAGCTGCTTGGGATTCCGCCGCCATTACAACTACTTCGACTACTTCTGGCGGTACAATCTTTAATAATTATAATCATCCTCATCATCATCACCAACAGCAACAACCTCAATTTCTCCATCACCATCCTCCTGCCGTCTCATCGGCTTTGACAACTACTGTTCCTGCTATCGCTCCCTCGTCGTCCTCCTTATCACACAACACCGACGAATCTGCAGCTGCAGCACCGCGCTCCGCCGACTCGGATTCGAAAAATCGTCAAGATGTAGGCAAGGGCGCCCCATCGAAGCTTCGCAAGACTCGCAAAACCACCAATGCGTCCAATGGCCGGTCAACGTTGTTCTGGGTCCATACCGATCCGCAGTCGGTCTCAGAAGGAACGCGAGAAGAGACTCTGAAACGTATTCGCTCCCATGTGATGTCAGAGCACAATCGCAAGAAGAGATTGGAGAACACTAAGCGTTACAAGAGCAAGACCTGGAAGCATCTTGCGTTTCAGCCCGTTGAGACCACCAGCTCCAATTCCTCCAGCACAACCGCGGCGTCAGCGGCTGCCCCGAGTTCGGCCTCGTCGTCTTCGGCATTCGAACACAATACTTCCTCCTCTTCACCCACCATCTCCTCTACACAGCATCACCAACAGGCCAAACAGGAACACGATCAAGGTCAGCCGCAGATCAAAGAAGAGGAGGGACAGTTTGAGCTTGTTGTCACGAAGAGGATCGGCAACGTCGACAGCTACAGCGTCAGTGCACCTTCGCAGACTCAAACAGTTGGTCGTGTACAATCAAGGTCCTCTCCCCCATGGGATGGATTAGGCCAAGGAGGGAAAGATCCCTTCAATACTTTGCATACGCCTCTCTCGGACAGGATGTACCGACATCTGCAACACTGTAAGCCAACTTGTCCAAACCGAGGATGATAATTTCTTGTTAACAGCCGATTTCAGTTTTGTGCAATTTGACCCGATTGGCGTATCCGTTGCAGCGACGATTTGCGCCGCGGTTACAGGCTCATTGGGCGGCCCTGGTCCAGCATGATCCGGCTTCGTTACATGCCTGTATCTGCGTCGCTGCATCTAATGCCGCCTTGGAGTCCGGGGAGTTTCCACTGGTTGACCCCGCCAAAGCGCGGACGAGCCCGTTGATTTTGGACACCTTCCACCATCGTGGAGAGACGATCCGTTTGGTCAACGAGAGCTTATCGGACCCGCTTAAAGCCTCTAGCGATGAACTCATTGCTGCGGTGTCGATCCTACTCACGATCGAGGTATGATATGGCCCATTGTTCCTGCCTTCCCGGCCCTGCTGACGAAAAAAAGATTGCGTCGGGAAATCCGGATTACTTGAAAATTCATCTGGCGGGGCTAAGACAGATGGTTGCTATGAGAAATAGCTTTGCTGATGTGCCACCGGATGTCCGCTTTCAAATATCATGGTGAGTCGAGCCGAGCGAAGGTTTTGGGCCCCTGAGGCGCGTGATTAACCCGAACTAGGACCGACATTCGAGTGGCGTGCATGGCCTTCACAAAGCCGATCTTCCCTTTCGTCCGCTACGCTCGTCCCTCTGGGCTTACGCTTATACCGCCTAGTAAAGATCATGCTAGGACTGCATCGTGTTTGATTCAGTTGATTGAGATACCCGGCGTCTTTGGTGATGCCATGTCCAAGGCGATATACGACCTGACTGAACTTATTTGGTATGCGGAGTGGATCAAGGGCGATCCAAAGTCGTCGCAGAGCTTTGACGACGAAACGGAGGATTACTTCAATACAGAAGTGCTCTACGTCGAGTATGCCCTGCACACTGACCGATACACGGCGACCGGTGAAGCAAAGGGGGACGCAACGATTGAGGGTTGCGTCCGGCTGGCGTGCTTGCTGTTCCACAACAGTACCATATGGGAATTCTACCCGGCGATGGGTCCGGTGTTTTCGAAACCGATTGTCGGACTTCGAATCGCACTTGAAACGACGATCCCGGCCGGATACTTCAACCTGTGTCGGGAATTATTGATCTGGCTCCTGTTTGTGGGGGCTTGCAGCTCCCGACTCTTGGCCCGCGAGCACACGTTCTTCATGACTGAATTGACCACGGCCGTGAGGAACCTGGGATTCCGCTCCTGGCAGGAACTGCGAGAGCTTCTGCTGGGATACTTTTACGTGGATCGCTGCTACCTGACTCCACTGCGCGAGTTGTGGGACGAGATTCACATTGATACCGACGCCAGTCGGTTGAACCTATGTTAATACAACGGACCCTAATGTATGATACAATAATGAGATATGGTATATACCGCATGATTGACGAATACATTGGCTGGACATATGTCATCTTCTTCACTCGTCCGTAGACCTCTCACATATACATCAGCAGGCACTCGCAATATATACCTCACCCCGAAGCAAAACTAAATATAAGCCGACACAAGGGAGAAGCGAGGGGAGAAGCCGACAGGGATCAAGTCCTCCTTTCAACCGACATCCCGATCGTCTAGCCAGGCCTAGCCAGGGTCGGAACCCGAAGGAGGCCGTACTATCAATAAAGCACATCCCGAGTCAACAGTAACGGCTGACACGCATGACGCACATCCCGTCCATTCCCCTGCCCATCATATCGGGTATAACTCGGTCACGGCCTAAAAACCGAGTTTGGGCCGCACCGAGAATTGACCGTATATCTCTCACGTCGATCATTTTTACGACAAGGTAGCAACATCCGCAACAACTGAAGTCAGAAGTCCTCTCACTGACAATATACCAATAATCAAGAATATATGTATGTATGTATGGCAGCGACACAACAATAAAATTCAATTCCAAAACCAAAGGCGTGCAAAAGTTCGAGTCAGTAACGTCAACCAGCGAAAACCGAGAAATCACCGAACTACTGAGTCCTGACCCACCTGGCCACCCCCCTACTCACCGAAGAAAAATGCCTCGAGGCAGGTTACATATAGTTGCGGTGCCCAGTTTCAGCCCGAGTTTCTGTTTGTTCTTTCTTTTTTGTTGTTACTGTCGTGCTGCGGCTGCTGCGAGTCCGTCAATGACCTCCGCTGATGGGTGTGACTGGACTCGATTACTATTGTTCATACTGAGGTGCTCCGTATACTAACCGAGTTATACTAACGTTGACTACTAAGGTTGGTCTGCGTTGGTGGTAGGTTTCCCTATGCTCCTGTGCTCTGATGTATGAGATGTTTTGGCTGACGTTGCGTTCAGATGATTACTGAAGAGGCATTTTGTTGCAAGTTGGGACTATGCTGCATGTTGTCGACAACTACCGGCATTGCCAATGCTTTTTAGCTCATGCTAAGGGTTGTGTATGGCCACTGATATGGTCTGGGCCTATTGCTCGATGGCACTAACTCATAAGGCTGCAACGGCGCAATGACTCGAGTGGATGACCGGTGTGATGCTCATACGATAGAGTGGACAGCATTATCGTCAACATTTCATTATCGACGGCCAACTAAATACAGACTGACCCCGCCCATTGTCGAGGCAACAGGCACCATCATTATCCAATCCTAGACGCATTATTTATACCAACGGTCGGAACCAACACAAGGGAAAGGGAAACACAAAATTAAACATGTCCACAAGACCATCTATATCTGCTGCGGATTCAGAGGTCTCAGTTGCTTAGGCCCAGAGTGACCAAGCACAGACATGAACTAACCAAACAGCAATGGTCTTACGAGAATGGGTATCTGAAGCATTAAAAGTCGGGATCGTGCCGTATTGCCGATCCCTCAATCACGCACAGAGACTGATGCAATAGGCGCAACAGGTACAGGCTTCTCTTGGGAGACTGCAGCCTTTCCGATATATGATCGCGCTTAGACGGTCTCGCGCTCGGTCTTGGTTCTCCGGGCCTGTCCGGTAGGAGACCACGGGAAGTGGGCGACGGGGATGACGAAGAAGCTGTTGCTGCTGTCGGCAATACCGGCCAGAGCGTTGTACCAGGCGGTGAAGGCAGCCAGGAGGCCGAAGAAACCACCGGCTTTGATGACGGGAGGGTTGGGCTTGCCCGCGCTGTCGCGCTGGATGTAGCCGATACCCAGCAGGAGGAAGGCGAGATCGAGCCAGAAGAACAGCAGGAAGAAAGCCACGGTGGATCTCAGGGTGCAGAACAGCAGGATGGTGGTGAAGATGAACCAGCCCTGCGGATTGTTAGCTGCGGTCGCCGACAGAGGACAGAAACCGATTCAGAAGAACTCACCATCAGGAACAGACCGAAAGAGTTGTCAAACATGGAAGTGCTGCCATTGTCGGCCTTGACGAGAGCCGACTCGATGTTGAAACCACCGGGGGTCAAGACAATAGCGAAGGAGATCCAGAAACCACCATAAGAGGACAGAGCAGTGGCACCAAAAGTGTTACCAACAGCCATTTCCCTGAAAACTACGTCAGCGGCCGCGACAACAAGATGCTATCAAGGAGCTCGAGCTCCAAAGAGGACAAGTGAAACATACCACATGCCGGCAAGCAACTGAACGAGACCACCATAACCGAAAGCCAGAGCGACGACGATGTTGGGAGCGGTGATGTCGCGAGCACCCATGTTGATGCAGCTCAGCACAAACGTGGTGAGGGCGAAAGCACACAGACCCAGAGGAGCAGGGTTGGCAAACTTGCGCTTCTCGACCGACTTGTACAGACCGGGCTGGAACTCTCCTCCGAAGGGAGGGAGATTGTACTCGGTGGGATTGGGCTTGGCCAGAGGACCATAGCCAAAGCGAGCGGCGGCCTTGGCCACTTCGTGCTCCTCGTGGGTCATCTGCGAGGTAAGCTGCGGAGCAGTGGCATTCTCAGGAGAGCCATTGATGGTGTTGTCCGGACCGACGTCCTTCTCAAGGGCTGCGTTGTGCTCGGCGGACATGGTGCTTTACAAGAACTGTCAGACGATCGCGACTAGTTGAAATAAAAGTAGAATCCAGCTAGCTGGAGGAATGGAGGATTATAAAAGGTAGGAGGTGGAAGGGGAGAGAGGCCACACAGCACTGCTGGTTGGGAATTGAAGAAGGCAAAATGGAAGCACAGCTATTGACGACAAAGCAGAAGGATCCAAAGGATGAAAGGGAAAAGAAGAAGAGGAGGAGAAAATATATGCTGGATATTACTCCGGAAGGAACTTCTCTTTTTTTTTTTTTTTTTTTTTCCT